>VZRS01007523.1:586349-906762 GCA_013398055.1 Ifrita kowaldi
AAAAAAAAAAAAAATCAGGACAATTATGTAATCTCCATGATATTAAAGTATTCTTAATTTACATCCACTTCAAAAGGTGGAAACTGCACAGAAAACCTGAGAATGTGAAAGATGAGAAAGACATATAAAAAGAGAAAACTCTGCAACACAGATCACTCCTGTATTATTTATATTAACATATCAACTCTGCCAGATTCCAAAAAATTAGTGCATGAAAACTTTACATTCAACCTGTGATTTTCAAAAACACAGATTACTGTGTTTGATAGATATGTTTAGACTGAAAGTATGTCTCAATTTATAGTGTAAAAACATAAAAACCTGTTTGTTGTATCAAGTTAATGTAGTTATGTTGAAAAATGTACTGAATGCTAGCCAGACAGATATCCTCTATGATCACAGTCAAAATTCTGCTATCACATTTAAAAGCCACAAGGTGGGAAATACTTTTCACTGGTATAACGTGATACAAATGTTTTGCCAAATAAGACTTGAAAATTTTTAGATTAAAAAAATCCACATGCATATCAAGTTTTAACAACTGAGAATAACCCCTTAGAAAGTACCTATGACTAAAGAGTGATTTCTGCAGAATGCACCTAGAGACTCATTTAGTTTGATTCCCATAGCTTTCACGGGGGAACCATACAAAGAGCACTTTATTTTGAATATAGGTAAGTTCCAGTAACTCATGTTTGTGAAAACAGAAAGCAAAGAAAAACTAAGAACTCAGACTATTTTCACCCTTGTTGCTTAAGAAAGCTATGAATATATGAAACTGGCTCACTAATATGGAAAAAAACACACATCCTCTCTTTCACAGCAGTCAGAAAAGAAAGCAACAAAACTACTCCTCTTCCTACATCACTGAAGCAGGAATTAACCATCACATATACAAAAATGCCTGTGAACAAGAAAGCAGTGGAAAAGACAGCATATTCAAGGTAGGATTCAGGTATTACTAAAACTTCAGATAAATAGGAAATCATGCATCAGGATTACTTAGGCATCTAATCCTTCATATTTAATTCTCTACATCTAGACTTGCATACACGTGCTTCTGAAAACAAATAAATAAAATTTAAACTCCTACTGTGATTGTACAGATTTCTCTTCTGCAGATGTGTGCAAAATGTTGTAAATAAAAGGATTTTTTTTTTTTTTTTAAATTTCAACATTCCTAAGTACAGGTAAAGGTGGCAGGAAATAAACAGTCTGATGTTGCAGTCAGCTTGAAGAGCAGTTCCAAAATGGACCACTTTCCAAAATGCTGAAAAATCTTATAATATTATTTCTAACCAAGACACTGAGATTATACGTGTAGAAAAGCTATTCTTACATCCACACCTTGGAATTATGTTAATTATTCCCAATGTGTGATCTTGTATGCCAGTTTTGCAAACAGCATTGCTTTACTGCTAAAACTTCTAAAAAATGGGTTCCATAGTTGAAATGTTAACAGCTTTCCCAGGATAGAAAGAAAACTGAAGGACCATTCCAAAGGATAACTACAATGGTGATTTGAAAATTAATTACATATAGTTTTTGATAAACAAACTAGTCTTTAAATGCTTTATAGCAATACAAAATCTAGTGTCCTGCACAGCTTCCTCAAAGACCAATTACGAAAATAGTATTAAATAATATTAGTTAGGACTACATAAGGTACCAAGACATATTTAAAAAACTGTTATTTAAAATAAGCTTGTCTATTCCTACAGAGAAAATTTTTAATTTAATCCTCCATTTAAATTTTGAGTTACATCCTCAGCTCCTAGGTAGACATGATGTTGATGCCAAGAATCATAGCAGTAAGTCTTGATATACAGAGTCTCTGTGAATTACAAACTTACTCCCAGTTCCCCAACCTCTTCCCCCACAAAAAATCCCATCAGAATGTCATCTCTCTGCTCTACAGGATACACGACTGTAACTATTCCATACTATTATGACTAAAACCAGACCGGAATCCTAGTCTCTTAAAATTTCTATCATGATCACTTAAAAATACACGTAAGAATACACAAATATAAATAATTCCGGAATACAGTTAAATTCAGGAAGAACTTCCTCTAAACTTTCAAAAGCTCAGATGCTTAAAAGCAAAAAGAGAAAGAAAAAAAAGAAGACAAAAAACACAGAGGGTCAACATGTTGGAGGCTGGGGAACATTCCGTAACTGTGTGACTATGCATTTGTTTGCCCTGTTGTTCTGCTCTCTTCTTTGCAACAATTATCAACTCCTGCCAAGGTTGGAGTGACCCAGTACAACTGTTCTTACACTCAAGAGCCAGTAAAAGTGTTTCCCAGATTTACAAAATTGCTTATGTCGGTACCCAAATCAAATTAATACTTCCCAGAACATCAATGATGAATTTGAATGGTGAATGTAAGTTCATTGTAATGGTTTAGAAAATTATCTTCAGTTCTTCCAACTAATTTTCTTCTTTTCTGCCACCACTCCTAGAAGTAGAAGTATCAGGATGGTCATAATTTTCAGTTGTTTTAATAAAACACTGTGCTTTTCTGACATCTTGCAACTAACGTTTGGAGAGTAGACCAGGCAAATCTGCTTTCAAAACCACTTGAGAATTTTGATCACGTATTTCTCTGAGTATTATCAAACTGAAATATGATCCTATTCTAGGATTACTTTCTCAATTAGCATTCTGATTCTTCTCTGCATCATTTCAATTTGTTCAAGAACCTGAAAGCAGAAATCCTACATGGCTTTTACTAATAAACTCTAAGGTGTCAGGAAGTAGTCACTGTCCCAGAAATATCCTGTTACATGTTAAGTCCATCAACATTAGCAGATGTAGGATCACCCAGTTTGCCAATCAAGACATGAAGGGCAATTTGGCACAACATGGAAACACCACGCAATAACATACTCAAATTCAAACATTAATACAGGGGCACAACTAGAAACTACAGGTAATTCACAAACAGTACTGACTGCAGCAGGAAACATTTAAACTGTGGCAAATCTGATGTGATGTCTTCCTCATCCTAAAATGCCATAACCAGAATATTTCAAAATAGCACTGATTGATGATATTTGTGGACTTCATTCCCTCGTACTAAGGAACAGGAGAGGCCCTTGTCTCACATAGGTAATACAGTCACATTGCTGTGACCATTCAAGACTTCTACTCTTTCTCCTGAAAAAGGACAGGAAGTGTCATATTTATAGATCCCACATGATCTAAATACAATTCTTTGAAGACAGAAGACACCTAATCTATTAGTCAATCTCAACTTAGAAAAACCTATTCCACTGCAGCAACAGGCTAAGCTAAAAACAGAGCTGCTAACACCACGTTTATGGAAACAGCAAGATTTTTTTCTATTTCATTTTTTGTACTTCATGAAAAAAAACCCAGAAGTCTACCCACGACACACACATATGGTTTGCATAAAGAACGAGATGAACACATTGTAAATTCTCAAGATATGAGGTTGCTCAAACTAAATTCTGACTTCACTGATGCTCAGGAGGTAACAAAGGAGTAAGATTACTTACAGATTTAATAATTTGTTTTTAAAGAAGTAATTTCTAGGCAACAGCTGTTCTTGAAAGTCATCTATTTTTATGAAGTAATTATTTTTAAATATATGTATTTATTTATAGTCTACGTACACTTCACACAGGAAACCAATCTTCTATGCAGCTAAAAAAACCCAAACAAAATCCCTGTGTTGTTCACCATACATCTTTACATGAAGAGATTAATGAAATTATTCTTTGTTACTCTTAAAATTATTGTGTATTTTTCCATAAATCAAGGCCATATCGTTTTGCTTTAAATACCTTAACTCTATGCATAAGCATCTCTACCAATCATTCTGTAGTCTTACATCAACAGAGGTAGTTAATTTCACAATGAACACTTATGCAAATAGGGCACAGAGATGCACTTACTCCATTTCAGCCAAATGACTGCTAACTCACAGGAGCCATTTCAAAGATGGGCAAGTAAGGGTAATCTTTACCATTTTGCCATCCTTTTTGCCTTAGACTTAAACGGTTACTGAAAGTATCATTTATAAACAGCATGAAATTATGTTCTCTAACCACTTCCCAACTGAAACAGAATTAAAAATTTTCATTTTGCATCTCAGACAATTAAGCACATTTCTAGTTAACAAGCAAACAAATAAATAAATAAATAAACTTAAAACTGTATTTCTGAAATGGTGCAGGAGCAACCACCTGACTGAATGTTCAGATGTACCCAAAACCACAGCAGTAAATAGCAGTTTAACTAAAATGAGCTTAGGGAAATCTAGTGAAGAAGAAAACCAGTAAATTCAGAAAAAAAGTCTCCCTTTTAGGAAAATGTTCATAAAGGCTATCACTCAGATTGATTTATTAATGAACAACATTGATTCAAATGCCATTGCTGCACAGGTAGAATTTAGGTGAAGAGATTTCCTCATTACATTTATTTACCCAAACCTATGCAGGCCACCACTGACACCTAGAAAGCTTTCAAATACGTGTTAACAGTAAAAATTCAGTCAAATAACTAAATAATACAATTGTAAGTATTTTTTTTTTGGTCTTTGGGATTGGGGTTTGTGTTTGGGTTTGTTTTTTTTCACTACATTTTCTCATTTACGCATCTTTACCAGTGGTCCTCCTTTACATCAGATGCAAATATTTGATGAATGCACTTTTCACTAACCATGTTCTGAAGTTTTGCTTCTGAAATTTTCCATCACCACACCAAATGACAGGCAAAAAAAAATCATTTCTGCAGTATATACAAATATACCAACATTACAGACTCTTAAACTAAAATAGATACATTTTATTGTGACAGTTACACGTGCTCCAGTTAAAAATTTGACAAATACCAGCCAGCACTTATGTAGCAGTGTTATGCCACCTACCCTTTCGTATCAGAACTATTACTGCGCAGTGTGTGAATTCACCTGCGCTACTGTACAACCATCTGCCTACCTGCAGGCAGATAAAACACATCCAAAGAAAAGCAAACGTCTTACTTTATCAGATCTTTTGTGCAGTTATCCAAGCCTCAAGACACATGCTCTTGTCTCAGTTGCAAGAAGTTAGTTGGTATTAAAAGTAGATGACTTGTGCCATTTACTATTTTAGAAAAGAAATCTCAGGAGGAGTTTCTATTAGTATAAAAGTTAAGAAAAACTCATCTGATTTTTCAGTACATTCCCCAAGTCAGACATCATTTCAAAACCAGTTCTCAACTTGTCCTGTAAAGCTCTTGAGCATTGCTCTTGAGCATTTGCTGCAGTGTCTGAGTTTGTATGGATATTAAGAGTAGGAAAACAGCAATTTTAACTCTGACTATTTCACTTCTTCCCACTTTAAAGAAAAATAACAATACCTGATGTTGAGCATCTCTTCTATGTTATTCAGGGTAAAACTCCTGAGATTGCTAGGTAACTGGTAAAGTATACAAGAAGGTCATCAGCTTGGGCAAGCAATGCATTTATTTCTGGATAGGAGATGGTTGACACAGCTTCCTTGTTTACTGTATTTATGATGAGGGGTGTGTTACTTTACACAGCCTCTACAATAGATAGGCTCTAACAGAAAAAAATGCTGAAAGTAAGCATTGCTCTAATATCTGGGATATTAGAGCAATGGGATGCTGGGAAGCAACAGAAAAAAACCTGAATAACATTTACGACAAAGACTTGAACATATCAAGAAGGCAGCAGGAGATTTTGATACTTCAGCACTCGGGGAGGAAGGAAGCATGTTAAAGAATGTCATGAAAACAGAGCATTGCTTGAACACCTAAGAAAGTGTTTGGATCAGTATATTGACACCAATCCAAATCACAGAAAAATCTCTTTCGTAACAGAAAGTACAAGATCTCAGAACAGTCGTTTTATTCTCTGACCACAGCAGCAAGAACAAAGAACCCACGTACAAAAACAAATTTAGAGCTGCTGTACACAAAAACTTTAAAGACAGATATGAGTGCAGATCTTCAAAGACATAGTAGTACCCAACTCCTAGAGAAATATTAACAATAGATAAGCAAGTCATAAGGTTTTAAAGTGCTCTTCTGCTAAAACTTTTCCTTCATTAAAAATGTTGTTCCTGTTTTCCAGAAATGGAAAGTGAAAATATTTTAAGTACACACCATCTTAGTAGTTCTGAAAAGTCTTAAGATTATAAAAGCAGGGCTTAGGAAGCAAAGCCAAAGGTACAAAAGTGTTATTAATCTAACCAGGACAATGCACTACACAATTCCAAAACAATGGTCAACGAAAGCACAAGTGCAAGCACAAATGCAGACTGGAAAGTTAAGTGTATGACTTAATTCTGAAGTGCATGTATTCAGTACTTTAACTTTCTTACTTTTAAAACCTATCAAAAGCTTCCACATTGCCAAAAAAGTTAGCAGGCCACCGTCATTGACCACTTTCCCTTTGTTCTCCCTATATAACAAAAAACTTCAACATACAAAAATAATGTAGTAGAACATTTCTCAGTAAGCAAACTTAAGAGGTCTCTTCAACAGTTTTTGCCCCTTTGTCACATACTTTGTCTCTCAGGACACTGAATAAAAAATGTTACTAATTACCTTCTTACTACTGTTACAGTTTCTGTTACAGATTCACAAACAAGGGAGCAAAAAACAACTGCTCTGTGTGACCAGCTGAAGCTCAACATCCAGCTACAGCTACCCATGAAAATGATGTCATATTGCAAAGTAAGGGTGAAAGGTGCCCACACATTTTGATTATTTAAAATCAAATTTTAAATTTCATTGGCTGGTTTAAAAATACTGTCTCTACAGCATGGTGGAGTCCCATTTCTCGATGTTTTCAAGTCAGGCCTCATTTCCCACGAGTATGCAAAGAACCACCTAAAGGCTTTCCGTAGCAGACTTAGTGTGGAAGAACTGCCTCTGAGCCGTCGGAAAGTATGCACCAGCTGCCATCTCTGCAGTGGTTCCCTACTGCCATGCTGCAAGCACTCCAAAAGGGTTTTTTTTTCCTTCCCCCACTACTTGAGCTTTCAGTATCAGATGTGTGCTCTGTTCCTCCCTGCTTCTTCCACACTGATGAAGGAAGCTGGAAACAGTATGGTCATCAAATCTCAAGCTGATTTTGGAAACGAAATTTATCCAGCCTTCTTTAACTATCCCACAAATAACCCTTAAAAATGCCCGACATTTCTGTGGGCTGTAAACTGCAAATAGCATCGCAAGATGTTTGCCCTGCATGCAATGCATTACGATTTGCCGCGTGGGAACATGGAATCAAATACTACGTGGTTTAAAATTATTCAAGCCCAATAAGAAAAGTAACACTGTTTAGACTTCATGAAGTTAAGTGGAACTACTTTATATTTTATTATTACCTCCATGACAGGAGGAAATTAAGCCTAAAAAGGAAAAGGGTATTTTCTCAGACAACACTAGTCAATTTTGTGATACTGACCTCAGGGAGAAAAAAAAAAACAACTAGTTTTCTCAGCTGCTTTATTCATATATGTCCTGTGTTACAGTCAGAAGACTCAACACTTACCCAATAGAGAGAATCGGCTGTACAAGTTGATAAACCAAAGTAGTACCTTGTAATGCATGAGACAGGTACATTTCAGTTGATTAAAGAGTACGGTATCAGAAAGTGAAGACTGTTAGCCTCAAAAAGGAGGAAATGAACACATATAGACATGAACAGCACTCTACTCAACTTCAGTATTCAGTTGGCACTCCTGCACCGGTAAGCAAACAAGTTCTGAAAAGTTCCTAATAGCCAGTGCAACCTCTGAGCTACAGGATTCCAAGAAAACAGGGATCCGCTGAAGGAAGATGAGCCTGACTACAGATAATGCACCATGAGACTGCTCTCAACTAGTGAAGTTCCAAACTACTTAGGCCTTCAAGACCCAAGGACAACAGCCAAAATTCCAACAAAGGAAGAGGTGTTGGTCACCCAGCAGGATAAGGTGATCCAGTTACAGAGGCGAGCAAAGAATCACAGAATGGTTTGGGTTGAGAGGGACCTTTCAAGGTGACCTAGTCCAACCTCCCTGCAAAAACTTACGAGCAAATGAAGTGTGGATTACACATGCTTTTAAGAGTGCCCAGAGCCCTGGGAGGTATATATGCTTCTGTGACTCAGCTCTGAATGCCTGTAAAGCAGGCAGAAACAAAGAAAAGGCATATAATATTTGTATTATGGTTATATATGCAACCATGGCCAGAGTCAGTGGAAAAATTCCTAGCAAATGCACTAATCTGGTCGATACCTCCAATTGTCCTTTCTGGCCTTAGGAAGTTATGAGCTTGATTTCAGTAGTCTAATTAAACCAATCTCTCTCATCCCATTGCTAATTCCTTCCAGATGACTGCAATGGGAGTTGTACTGGTGGTGAGTCCGTCGTCCGTTTCCTTTTCTGTCCTATGCTGAGCAGGTAATATAACACAAGGCCAAAACATGAGTGCTCTAAATCCCAGTTATTAATTGCAATTTTGTAATCAACAGAATACATGACATATGATCTTAAGTAGTCAATGAGTCTACCCTGTATCTGCACCATTTTTTCTTACTATACCAGCCTCATACACAAAAATGCTTATCCTGGGTGATAATTTTTCCAGAGTTGATCAGCCTTTCAGCAAAGTGGTTTTCTTAAAAAATTATTTATCTGAATCCCCTTAGAAGATGGGCAGGGGTAAGTGGCTCAGAAACAAATAAATAGAAAAAACGCCAAAAACAAAAACCCAAAACATCACAGAACCAACTGAAAAAAAAAAGTAAAAAAACCATAAAAAGTAAACCACATACTTACTTTACAGTAACATCTTTAACCAGGCTAATAGTGTACATAGAAAACTCACACATACCTACACAAACACACAAAATGCATCATCTACCATCATACAAAATGCCTTCATAAACATTATATATCATTTTTAAAAAGGCAGAACACCAAGAAGCTCCAAAGAGTAAACCTAGTATAGCAGCCATGGTGAAAATTCGTAAAAAGCTTGGAGTCCTCTGGGAAAACATGAGCAACCCTATAACTACAGGATGAGAGAAAAGAGCAAACCAAACACCTAGAGAAAAATGCAGACTACTCTGCAAGCAGCAAGGCGCTCCTCGAGCCTTACTGCTCAAAAAGCCAGGAAGAAGCAGAACTCAAAGCAGCACAGCAAGGAATGCTCTCCCCACATCTATTACTTGTTTTGAAATTCTTAATAACAGCACTGGCCTCTTACATGGAAAGCATAGTCAGTATGCGGTCCACAGGTATGGACGAGTAAAGGTCTAACCTGTATGCTAAGTCATGCCATTACTAACAGGAACCTATTCAAAACAAGGCAGTGCCAACATAATGTCTTGTGTTTGTAACAAAGAGGCCCCTGTAACTACAAGCATATGGCTAGGCTCTGTTTATGGTGATTCTCTACTTTGCCCAAATCAGGTATTTCACATTTATCAACACAAAGTTCAGTTGTACCAGGAAACAAAAAACATTAGAACATTCTTTTAAGCTAATGCAAATGTGAGCCCTGTAGAAAACTATGTGATCTGCACAACACAGTGAATCAAAACACTGTGCCATTAGTACCAAATTAGGGTAACAAAATATTTAAAATAATTACTTCCATAACTATTGTAACAGCTGGAAAAACAAATATTCGTTGTGTTCACTGTGGAAGTCAAGTTATCATCTAGCTTAGTTAATGTCTTGTTGAGACTTTTAAGCTTCTTACTTTGGTTTCCTCTTTAAAATGCAGTTAATACCTACCGTGGATATACGGTGCTATATGGTTTCTGATCAGTCAGGTGTAGTTTTTCCATAAAAACCCCAAACCCTTGGTTTTTTGACATCTAAATTTAAAGCAAGTTCTCACTTCATTTCCCCAACCATTTTTTTTTTAATAGAAGCTATATGGCCACAGTGCAAAATACGTTTTCTCATTGTATTAAAAACATGTTTTGCATCTTACTCAAGAGCCTCTTTTACAACATGATACACATGTAGTAGCTGTACTGCTATTACTACAGGTCTCTTGGAATCAGCAGGCAGCTGAAAACACCTCATGGCAAAAGTCAGTATCACAATCATAGTCACCTACCGAATTCTGATTAGAAGATTTCAAACAGTCCACATCTCAAAATTACCAATCCAGCATTTAAATTTTGTGTGTTGTTCTTTCACCTCAAAACACTTCAGTACGTTACAGAAGAAAGTTATTAAATCCATTCATTAAAATCCTAATTTTGCAGATTTCATAAACAGGTAACGCTGCTTACAGTAATAACTTTGTCATGTGCTTAAACTGTTAGGGGCTTTGTTCTACATTTTGCTGATTAAAGTTTCACTAGTTTTGATTTTTAGACAGCATTTCTCTAAAGCAATCATGTCCTTTGGGAGATCGAGTGAGAAGAGACATAAGAGCCTGTTTCTTTAAATTGAGGAAACACCAGCAGTTTTCCCAGCTATTAAAACATACTTGTAAATATGATATGTTTACACAGAAATAACTTGCAGCCCACGATAAAACTGATTAACAAAATAATTCTGAACACAGCTTACTTTGGGGAAAAAGAGAATTAGAGAAAGTACAGTGCAGTATCAACAATTCCAAGCTGAAAACACTACTTCTACTGCTGATATTTTTACTTCCTTTCCCTTTCACAGGCCACTTTTATCAATCTCATTGATTCTGTCATTTCCCTGCCTACTTCCTCATAAAATGGGTCTATTCAGCGTAATAGCCATCCTGGATCTCCTGAAGCAGAACAGTTAAATACCAGCATCAACTTTATTCCCTCCCCCAGACTAGGATCCTCTGTCCCACGAAATACCACTGCTTCTAGAGCAACGACATTCCAGTTTGCTTTTTAAATTTTACCCATCTCTTTGGAAGCATCTAACCCTTACCTCACTACTCAGCAAGGCAAGATCACATTTTGCCTATACATGTGGGTAAGGGACGAGCACCTGTTCGTCTGAGGCAAAATTTCTTAGCGTGTAGCAGACATCAGCGTTCCTTCCTTCCTCTTAGCCCCCCCCACCACACACACAGACACACATCTGAGAGCAGTGGAGGATGTTTGGAGCAATTTAACAAGCAAAGGGGAGATGAGTGGCTGCTGGTCTTGGAGCAAGAGGCTCAGAGACCGAGCGCGGTGGCAGCCGGCCTAGGGCGGGGAGGGATACACGATAAAGGGATGGAGGCACGAACAGTCCCCGCTGCCGAGGTGCTGCTCAGAGGCGCACGGCACGATCGGCCGGAGGGTCAGGCACTGTAAACAACCCCGCCTGCGAGTAACAGGGGCTTCAAAGGCAGCCCCAGCGGCGGCCGAGCAGCCTCAGCCGCACGCCGGGGAGGAGGGAGCCCCGCGGCCCCGGAGCGGCCCCGGAGCGGCCCCGGCGCGGCNTTCGGGGTTTTCCCGCCCTGCTTCCCGGCCTTGTGATGTGGTGGTAATTCACGTGGGTGCGGCGTGACCGTGGGCTTTGTACGCCGGATGTTTTCTGCTTTTTAATGCGTGAAGTAATTAAAAACAGGAAAAAGAAATACCTTTTCATCGCTTGTTTGGTTTGTGCGCAATGGGTCTCTCTGTAGGCTCGAGTGCTGCGCTACTTCTCACTTCTTTTATATTTGTTAAAATTATTTAATAAAATAAATGTATATATTTAAACAAAAAAACAACCCAAAAACAGTGTCGTAAGGAAGTCCCACTGCAAGAAACCGTGCACTGACATACTGGCTCCTTTTTAGGGAGGAGTTTAAATTTGCTGATAGCATCCCACATCATGCCCTGATGCTACAGCCAGCCATGGACAAGGCAAACCCTGGCACGCACACATCCCAAATTCTCTAGACCAAATCCAGCAAATATTATCAAGTTGAAGTGTAAAGTAGCCAGCCATAGAAAACATACCTTCACAAGCTTAGATAACTGTTTGCCTGTTTTCTAGTCATTTTCCACTCTGAATTTTCCGTCTTCTCTTGAGGTATTTCAATTCAGATCCAGCATTACTCATAAAAATCTGGGGTTTTTAAGTATTAATGAACATTAAGTTTCATCTCAAAATTTTTACACTTACTGGTACACTTCTAAAACATTAATACTTATTTAGGAGAGTAAAACAATTATTTGATAAGCCAGAGTGGAAAGACTTTTTGGCCTATCAGTTAATGTCAGACATAGAAGAATCCTGTTTTAATATAATACAGATATATCTAGTATACGTAATATAAAATATGGTTTTCAAAAGCTTCTGCATCATGATTTTTGCTTCTTAAATATGATGTTAATGTTTTGGCGGAACCAAACATTCTCAAAATTAAAAGCTCTAAACAATAACATCTCATCTGTCCATAACACAGGAACAGAGTGGGTCGAACTTCCTTGAGCAGTTCCATCAATATTCCTCAGGGCTGACATTTAGGATTTCATGTCTAGGGAACCCTTGGCCTCCTGAAAATGCCAGATTAACTACTGGTGGTGGTAGTAATGCTGCATCCTATTCACTACAAATTCCGCTGTTGTCTAATTATTTTCACATAGCTTTGACTCACCACTAAGCATTGGTTCAGTCTGGATTGGATTGGAATTTGCAATCTCTCTGTAAAATGCTTTGGACCTTCATGGTTAATGCTACTGTTCAGCACTTGCTTCTTCCCTAACAGATACGAAGTCTGGGAGACATGAGGTATTTCAAGAGGACGCAAACATTGTATTTCAACAAGGGTTAATAACGAGGGAGTAATGTTTAAATCCCAGAGTATTCTTTTGTAGCTTTTTTCCTGCAGACACCCTTTAATAATCAAATATCACGTTTATCTTGGGGCGCTTCAGTTTCCTGTGTGTTTTTCACCCTTATTATATTTGGATTCTGCAGGCAAAATTGAGGTTGTCTCTGATAATGACACATGAAAGAATGTCATAATGTCAGTTATAAGTGCTAATCCACAAGGCTATGTTAGAAGTAGGTTGAGGTATAATAAATATTTGGCACAACTGGAAATAAAAGGAAATGGAACGCTAGATCTTTAATTTTTCATTATGGTGAAATGGAAAATAGTGAGAACGCATTAACCTTAATTACCGCTTAGATCCCCAGAAAACAAACAAACAAACAAACATACAGCCCTGTACATAAGGCTGCAAAGAGAGTCAGGGCCATAAAATGTTGTGGTCATCACTGGCATGAGGAGTCCTCACCCTAGGAGAGTAGAGGATGTTTTTGGATCTGATTTTGGAGCTTTTCCTATGTTCTAGTCTTCCTTCAAATGTGGGGAAAGAATCACAAAAGTTTATTTAAAAAATTATAAAGGTTCCTTACCTGTCAAATTTTCCACACGCTTTCATCAACCACTATTGCTCCTGACTGTGCAGAGGGGAGAAATATGGAGGGGGAAGAATCTCTTTTGCCCCTTTGGAGGGGGAAAATTAACACCAAGGAGAAGATTAACTTCTGCACTTAGCTTGCGTGTCACAAATTATAGCTGACCCAGTGTATGGCAGCCACTTCCATTTATTGTCTTTCAGTGTCTAAAACACAATACATTGAATCACTATAAATCCAATCAAAGAAAAGATATATTAGTGGCCAAATGGGGAATCAGAATACTTTAATTTTAGTTCTTCCTTTATAATTTTATGTGAAAATAACTTCTGTATGTAGTTTAGTAAATCTCCAAAAGCCAGTGACACACTGTGAAAGCAGAATTTCCTGTGAGCTGCTGGTGTATTTCCTTTCCCAACTGCAAAACATGACATATGAGACCATCACAATCCTCTAGTGTCACCTGGAGGTTTGCAGAGGCACGTTAATCTTGAAACCATGGCAAAATGTTTCTACTTGTTCAAGGAGTGGAAAGAGGCTTCTCAAACGTGAGCCACATTTCTGTGTATGCATGCAAAGGACTCAAAAAGAAACTGCTTTGTTCCTTCCTTTTCCAATCACAAAATTGTTGCTTTTGCCCCCTCGTGTGTGGGGCAGCCTTTTTATATACTGAACAGGGATGTGCCATATGCTGTAGAGGGTACTACTGTGTGAATTATAAGTCTTCAAGATTTAGAATCCAAAGTAAAGATCAAAAAGAAAAGCTTTTCACTTGTTTGGGGTCAGATGAAGAAAGCTAGTGGCAGAGCCTTAACCGTCTTGAATCATTTAAACTCCATGGAAATGAATATGGATGTGCAATGTACACTAGCTGCAGCCTGCCCGTCACATAAATGTAGAAGAAAAACCACAAACTTGAATCAAGCTATGAACACAAGTAGTTGTCTTACTGAATTCAACTGAGCTACTGTGCTTTGTAGGTGAAGAGCATTTTATCTTATGCAAATGTATTTGTAATACTCTTCCTTAATTTGAAATATCATAAAATTGGCTATAAATAAATTATAAATACTGACTGACAATTGGACAAACAGGAAGAGGAGAAAATCTAGTGCGTGGGATCAGAAGATTAAAAAAATCATCCCTTCTTTGCTATTTCTATACTGTTAGCAGGAATTTTTGTAGTCACTCTATTTGTTTAGTCTTATTCTTGTCAGGACGCCCATCAAACTGCATAGAACATGATAAAATGTAAGTTCTGCTCTCTGCAGCTAAGAAATACTGTCAATGGAGGTATAAAAAAGAAAGGTATAAAGAAAGCATCACTGATTGAATGAAGTATCTCAGAAGTTTATCAGATGCTCTTTTGTCCATTTGATATTACAAAGTTCACTTGACCTGATTTTTCATATGTAAAAAAATCTCAGACTGTAAAAATATCTGTCTGAGGAGCTTGTCTGTCTGTCTGTCAGAATCAGGTCAAGAAAGACTCTGAGGTACTTGAGTGAGTCCAGAGAAGGGCAATGGAGCTAGGGTAGAGTCTGGGGTCCTGTGAGGAGCAGCTGAGGTAGCTGTGGGTGTTTGTGCTGGAGAGAACGAGGCTCAGGAGAGACCTTATCACTCTCTACAGCTGCCAGAAAAGGGTTGTATCTAGCGAGGTGGGAGTTGGTCTCTTCTCCCAAGCAATAGGACAAGAGGAAATGGCCTCAAGTTTCACCAGAGGAGGCTTAGACTCGATAGTAGGAAAGATTTCCTCACTAAAAAGTTGGTCAAGCATTGGAACAGGCTGCCCAGGGAAGTGGTGGAATCACCATTCCTGGAGGTATTTTGGAGCTGTATGGACGTGGTGTTTAGGGACATGCTGTAGTGCTAGACTTGGCAGTGCTGGGTTAACAGTTGGACTCAATGTTCTTAAATGTCTTTTCCAACCTAAACAATTCTATGAGTCTAAGAATGGGTCCTGGTAGATTTTTGGTTTATAGGTTCCGCCGTTTCAGTCAAATCAAATCCAGCTCATCAGCACATTTTTAGCAGCGGGACAAATGCATAGTATCAAATTAAATTATTGGCAGCTCTGAACAACCAGTGGTCATTCTGAAGCAACACACAGGTCCTAGAGCAGACCTGCACAATGCCTGACCTGTGAGCAGCCATGCATTCTCAGAACTCCCTGTGCTTCACAATTGGCATAAAGTGGTACAAGCCTGGATGCCCCATCTCCATCCAGATACAGAGCAGTGTGTGGGAGGATGCAGCTGCAGCCCTGGGCTCGGGTGCAACAGAAGGACCTGCTAGGGAAAGGGTTGTCTGCAAGATTGAAAAGGCATTCTCTTCAGAGAACGTAGGGAAGGAAACAAAGGGAAAAAGGTGACCCTATTAGCTGCAGCTCCATCTACATAAATCAAAGTCCTTTAATGTACCATTTTTCAGATTTTTGTTCTGTGTCCCCATAACACAGCAACAACCAGAAATAGGAGGGGTCCTTCCTCCTGCATATAAAATCATGGGAACAGAGTCTTTTAGCTATGGATGCCACCATAGGATCTGAGAAAAATTCAATTCAATTCAATTTCAACCCAGAGCTGGGTTGAAAACCTAGCAGAATCTGGGGTCTTGGGAAGGACGGAGGTCTTGGAACAGAATTGCAATGTGAAAGCAGGGGTATTGCATTTTACACACATCTTCTCCCTTGGGAATCCATCTGGCTCATGGGGGAGGTGGTGACATGGATGTCCTGTAAATATGTGCTGGGAATTCTTTGGACAGCCTTGCACTGGTCTTGGGCCAAAACTGTCTGTTTTAGGCAGTGTGACAGCAAAGGCCATCATGGTGCAGTGCCCAGGGATGTTCCCTGGGACAGTTTTAAATGAGTGGTATGGATGCAGCTATGGGCTGCATCTGGTTTTAGGCAAGATGTGGGTTGCCAAACTGCCCAGACTGGCACAATGCAGAGAGCAAGTCAAGAGAGGAGGAGCTTTGTGGGTAACTACTGGGATGCTGAGTATTTTTTGCTGAACTTTTGATCCATGTGTTAGATTTTTTGATTTGATCATTTTGGTCTCATGTTCACCAAACAGCTTAGAGAAAAGAAATGGGCAATTTGCAGTTGCTACTACTGGGCTTGCTTTTTGGGGTGTGAATGTTCTCCTGGCTTATATGCTATATTTATGTGCTAACCTTTTCAAATGTGCTATTTATAGCTAATATATTTATGTGCTAACCTTTTCAAATACAATTAATTAGATGTATGTCTACATATATTGTTATGGAAAATGAGTCCTATATTTTAAGTATCAGTAATATAGTTGGCAAAAGTAATGTGAGCTCCCAAATACCTAACAAAATTTTTAGCTCAGTAAATTGCTTTTTTTTTTCCTGAAATTGCTCTGATTTTGGAAAACATCCTAATCTAAGTTAATTCACAAAGATAGTACCCTTAAATAAAGAAAGAAATAAAAAGTATTAATAAAAATCAGAATTGATTGCAGTTGTTTCTAGTGTTAGTATTTCTTCAGTTAATGTTTCTTCCCATAATGGAGGAAATTTAAAAAATGAACATACAGTGCATAGCAGAAAATTAAGCAAGAGCAGCAGTATCATACTAAAGCAATAACAATCAGCAGCAAAATAACAGAATGTCAAGTGCTGCAACAAGTCTTCTTGATTAAGTGGGTAGGTTGCTAACTAGATTGTTAATTAGTACAGCCTTATACTTAGGCACCCATTCATGTGAGATTTTTTCCCAGCATTCTGCACCGTATAATCCTATTGAAGCTGTGAAAAGCAACAGGTGTTTAGTTTGTGTATGGTTGGCATAATAATTACACCTGAGGAAAAGCTTTAACAAAACACAGCTGCTGTTTCTGTCCAAATAAACTCCAATAATAGTGCAGAAGCTCTATGTTAGGATAAGTTATCATCAACTGATACATAATCTATATGGCAGCAGAAACTATTTTTTGTAATCATTGTCTTTTCTTAAAAACTGAAGAAGTCCATTAATATCTTCTTTAGGCACTGGCTGACAAACCCTGGCTAACATTTTAAGAGCAATGCTGTTACACATCATGGAATCCATACTGAAATGTTTGTATATTGGACATTCTCAGCAGCCAGTGACTGTCATTAGAACTTGCTTGAGTCTCTTACACAGCCAGTAGCAAAGTAGCTTGCTATGAATACAGAAGCAGAAAAAAGGGATGGAATAGATTTTTTTTTTTTTTAAGTTTAAACTGGCAGTTGTAAGATTTAGTTATATATAGCATCCCGACTTAAGTACTAATAAAACTCCCCCAAATACTCAGGGCAGAGAGAAGGTATGTTTGACCTGATTTTAAATGCTGTGGGATAAACAACCTGGAACTCAAGATACAAGAATTATAAGTCTCCTCAGTGCCTGATGAGTCGTTAAACCTCTGCTGGTGTCACCCACAGAGTTAGGAATCTTGCACAAAAAAAAAAAAAAAAGGCATTTAAACAGAGCAGCTTTTAAAAATGGAATTAAAATGAAAGTGCCAGAGGCAGGAATGCAGAAGTAGGGAAAGAGTTTAGAAGGATGAAAAAAGAAAGGAACAAGGAAGCAGAAAAGCAAAGAACAGAATGCCATGGTCAGACAGTCAAGGAAAAGAGGAATAATTATGGGGAACAGGAAGTAATTCAGTAAGAAAGAGTACAGAGAACATCTCGGGCAAGTGAAAGGAGGTAATGACAACAAAAATGTAAGAATTTCTTTGTGTCAATACAGAAGAAGAAACTGGGCTTACCTGTGTGAGCTGGAAGGTGTGTGACAGCATTGTCCAAGGCAGGAGAACATGGAAGAAGCTGAGATGCAGGAGAAGGGAAGGAAGATTGGCAGTGTGTCCCTTCTGTCAGCAGAAAAAATGGACGAGAGCCCCGTATTGTGTGTCTGTGTTTTGTGTACATTTTCCACCTCAAGCACACCCACACATAAATGAAGGATCAGGCAGCTTTTCCTGTTAAGAGCTTGAAAATCAGGAATCAGGCCAAAAAAAAAGAAAGCATAAAAAAAAGCAGGGAAAAAAGCCAGTGCTAATTTTTCCTTTCTTTGTCTGTCTCATGATGCCTGAGCAGTAGGATTTTGAGATATTACTGAAGTAATGCAAATCGTATAATATTTCTTAAAACCCCTGGTATCCATATAATTCGCATTTCATTCATGTTTGTGTTGACATTTTACATACTTCCCTTCTGCCTAGTAGTGAATATTTTAAATTCAAGCAATATTTACCTGTCTGTGTGTTAAGAGAAAAGATAGTTTCTGATATTCTTTGCAACCAGGCCCCCAGTATAAAAAGCCTCCAGCAAGAAACTCTATACGTTTATTAACATCATCTCTCTCAAAGTGCTTTCGAAGGAGGTGAATAGAAATCATTTACCAAATTCTATGTATGTTCAGGAGTCACCTATCTAGAATGAAATGCGGAGAAGGAAAACTGTGAGATCATTGTATTTTGCTGCACCGAGGGGACTGGGGTTACCACACTGCTGCTCAGCACAAGGTTACAACATGTGTTAGGTGGTGTTCTGCAGTACCATGGCTACTCAGAGGGGCACTGAAATGTTTCCCAAGTGTCTGGGGTTATGGAAACTGCTTAGGATGACCCTTCATCTGCACTGCCACCTTATTTCTTAGCCAGGCTAAGCAGTCGAAGTGGAGGCTTGTACGGTTATGCTGCCATCCTGAGTGAATTGTTTCTGGTAAATAAGTTGGCTCTTTCAGAACTGATTTAGATGTCTCAGCCTTGGATCTACCCAGACCATATAAACATAATGGTTTAATTCTGGTGAGAGCTATAGACATCACTCAAAACCATACCAATAAACTGCCTGTCAACATGAGAACTGCGAGGTAGCAAATGATATTAAGTGTAATTATGGGGACCACTAAATTCTACAATTAGTCCTCACTTTTTATTAAGTTTCAGAATATAGCCTAGCCTATTATTTACATTAATTTCATTCAGCATCCCCTATCTACTCACCTTATTATTACTGTAAACATGGTTCAAATCTGATTTCCTTTTATGACAAGGTAACCCACCTAATTGATCAAGGGAAGCCAGTTGATATAATCTTTTTGGATTTCAGCAAAGCTTTTGATACTGTCTCTCACAGAGTCTTCCTGGACAAAATGTCCAGCCCACAGCTGGATAAACAAATCCAGTGATGGGTGAGCAGCTGGCTCATGGGTCAGGCACAAAGGGTTACAGTGAATGGGGTGACATCAGACTGGGGACCTGTCACTGGTGGGGTTCCACAGGGCTCCATCCTTGGCCCTGTGCTCTTCAATATCTTCATAAATGACTTGGACACAGGACTGGAAAGGATACTGAGCAAGTTCACAGATGATACAAAACTGGGAGGAGCTGCTGACTTCCTCAAAGGCAGTGAGGATTCTGTACCTGGGGTGGGGCAATCCTGGATGTATTGACAAACTGGTGAATACATGCTGGAAAGCAGCGCCACAGAAAGGGGTCCTGGTTGATGGCAAGTTGAACACGAGCCAGCAGTGCCCTGGCAGCCAGGAGGGCCAACCCTGTCCTGGGGGCATCAGGCACAGCACTGACAGCCGGGCAAGGGAGGGGATTGTCCCCCCTGCTCTGAGCTGGGGTGGTCTCTCCTTGAGTGCTGGGGGCAGTTTTGGGTGCCACAGTGTAAGAAAAACATTCAGCTGTTAGAGAGTGTCCAAAGGAGGGACATGAGGGTGGTCAGGTGTCTGGAGGGGAAGCTGTGTGAGAAGGTGCTGAGGTCACTTGGTCTGTTCAGCCTGGAGAAGAGGAGACTGAGAGGAGACCTCATTGCTGTTACAGCTTCCTTGCGAGGGGAAGCAGAGGGGCAGGCACTGATCTCTCCTCTGGGATGACCAGTGACAGGACCTGAGAGAATGGGCTGAACATGAGTCAGGGGAGGTGTAAACATTGGAAAAAAGTTCTTCACCCAGAGGACGGTTTAGCACCGCAGCAGGCTCCCCAGGGAAGTGGTCACAGCACCAAGTCTGCCGCAGTTCAAGAAGAATTTGGAGATTCTGTGATTCTGTAGTCTATTTACAGTACAAAATCTGCATGCTAATACTTTTTAAACACAAGATGTTGTCTTTCTTTTCTTTGTATTTAACCATAAGCAGAGTAAAAGAAGAAGAAGATTAAATAGTGAGAGTCCTAATCTAGGAAAGTACAAAAAAAATTAATTTAGCTTTAGCGGTTTGGTTTTATATCCAGGATTAATGGATATGTGCCATAAATTGTTCTCTGTTTGTGCCATCCTATCATACATTAAAATGGGGATAAATATTTTCCTCTCTCACAAGATAAATCCATTCCTATTCAAGGGAATGTGAGATATCATTGTGATGAATGCCATGAGAAACTAATAATTCTGGGCGCAGCATAAGTTCGGGAAGATTTGCGCTAAATGAAGGAGTGGCCAGAAACTGAACGAGCAGGGCTGAACAACTGCTCTTTCTGTTAGTTCTCATCCAGCCCATGCACTAAATGAGGCGGGGATCCTGTGGAAAAAAATACTGAACCATCATGTAATTATAGACTGTGCACACAGTTAACGATGAATCCACGCCAGGAGTCGGAACAGAAGCTGTGCAAATACAAGCACATCTATTGACTCTCCTAGCATTTGAGTTCTTTGCACTACATGCAAAAGCTTTTCCATGTAGGATGGTCTGGGCTGCTGTACAGGAGTCATAAAGGTACCCTTTTATGGCTCCATTAGTTTTCTCAGAAGTTGCCTTAATAGATACATAAAGTATACTCACACACACAGATGCACACATGCCAATGCACACATGTGCTTACAACTGTGTCTTTTGTAGAGTAATGTAGTGTAATGTAGTGGTAAGGGGTGTTCTAATTCCCACAGAGAATCTACATTCCTCCCCTGAATTTTCATGCTCTTACTAAAGTACTGATCTTTACAGTTAAGATGGATTATGCAAAGGGGCCACACATAGAAGAAATTTTGTTACAACTGTGGGAGGGGTAGCCACGGGATCTGTAATTATGTGGATCGAGAATATAAACCTCTTACACAGGAATGTGCAGGAGATCAGCTGCATTCCTTCAGTCCGGAGCCTGCGGTAACAGCAGAGAAATGTTATAAAGCTACTGAATTAGAGAAGTCTTTTTTGCCCTCCCAGTTTTGGTTTTGCTTAGCCTGTTTACTGGGACAGCATAGAGGTACAACACAGATGGAAACCAGCTCTGTTTACCCTAACTAGGATGTTCATGCTGAAACCTAATTTTTATATCAATATTTTGATGTTTTCACTGCCGACTGTTTTAGCAGGCACAGCCAAATACTGCAGGATTATAGAATGAATTCAGAGATGGAAAAATACCAAGTGAACAACTTTCCTTTTCTTTCTTTATGTCTTTTAAAAGATACTAGAATGAATTACAGGTGAGAAACCCTTAGAATGTAGACTGCCTAAGTATAGATTTTCTTGTCTGGAAAATTTTCTGCTTACATTTCATATTCTGGGTAGCAATTACTAACAAATGCCACGTTGCATTTGTGCAGTCTTTGCAACAATAATAAAGTTGATTTTCACTCTGTTAGCTGCTCAGTGATAATTTTCAAAAGTTACTGTTCAGCCACTGTTGTTCTACTTTGACAGAAGACAGTGTACCCACATTTCTTGTTAAAAAAAAGTTTATTCAGAAGAAATACTTTTATTCAGAAGAAATAAAGAAAAGCATCCAGCAAATGGCACTGGTAAAAAGTAAAAAGAGAAAATGCCAGTAATATTTCAGTGAGTAATACCTTACAAATTTATTTTAACACCTGCAGCAATCACATTATATTAGATTTGAACAAGCAATGTAGAGTTTTAGCCATAAGTATATTTTATTTCTTTTCATGATTTAATGTATCATATGACAAATTTAGTCAGTATTAATACAAAACTGCAGTGCCTATACACATTAACACTAAGAACATGGAAAAACTATGTAGTTTTGCAGTTGTCTGCATGCCCACTCAGTTCTTTGGCATATCACTAATTTAATGCAGACAGCCTCTTGAATGCCACTGAAAAATAAATACTCCGTTAGCAGTAACACAGTCAAATAGTCAGACACATTCATTGGACTTAATATGTGTGGTCATGTTTTATATTTGGGTGCTGCTGTTGATGTTTACACATAATATTGGTATTTGTATGCCTGGATGCTGGTTGGATAGCAAATAGATAAGAGAAATAGCAAATAGAAAGTCAAGTTTGCTTATAGCTTTTCAGTATACTATCAGTGATTTTACATACAGTACAAAATAGCTTATAGGCTACTATCTCTTAATTTTATGTTTGATATCCCCACTGCATTATGCCTCCTTTGAGATTTACTGTATTTTGAAGCAGCAATAAAAGACACTTTTATAAGATGGAATCTCAGCTCCACTGAAGGTGAGACCAAAAGTCACTGACTTAACAAAGCCAACATTTTCTGATGTTTATAAACTAAACTTTAATATTGCTCAATGCACCTGACTTCCCTTCAGGATTATAGGAGACTCGATCATCAAAAGGAGCTGCTTACACTGATCCAGCCATACTGGTTGTTACAGGTTTTTGATTAACTTGCACTACAGCAAAAGCAACAGATGTCCCATTTTTTGCACACACTCACCCTATTTATTGGGAGCTTACTGTAAAAGTCTTTTGATTTCCAGTGACTTTTGATATATAAGGGTAAACTGATATTTATTATTATGAGTCACCTGTTGACTTTGCTTTTATTTGCAACTTAGTCATTCAGACAACAGAATCGAAAATGAACTTTGGGAATAAATGTTGTTTCTACGCTGGATAAGCATGGAAATGTTTGATTTTTGCATTCTTTCTTAGCCAAATCTAGTATTAAACTACAATACTTAGAAAAAAAAAAGGCATTATCAAAATAGAGTGATAAATGTACATATATATTTAGTCTAGAAGTAATTTCCAACAAGTTTATCATCAGTTTATAGCTTATAATACCTATATTACTATAGTGACAACTTATCTTCAAACTAAACAGAAATTAAATCTTAACCTAAATGTTTTGAGTATATTTTGAGCAACACTGTAGTATAGAGTAGAACACTATTCTCTAAAGTAGACTTCAAATAAATTTTAGAGAATGATATTCTGTCATTAGTACAACACAGAAAAAGAGACTTTTGCAATAATGGAACATGGCTGTGTATGTCAGTGTAGCTAACACTATTGCAGTTGGAATGGCAGGTCAGTGATGTATTGTCTTCTCTGATGCCCACTTTTGATTTCTTTTTTGCACAACAGGATGTTATCACCTTTTTTTTTTTTTTTTTCAGAATACTGTCCTACCCAGAGTGGCAGTCTTTGGTGTTTAGTAGGTGAAAGACAAAGTACAACCTGTTGCCAGGGATTGTTGTCCTTAGTACCATTCACAGATATGAACTGGCCTCTTTGGGAATACATAATTAAAGAAGTGTTTTTACATAGACTGTCAGAAATGTGGAAGGGAAGTGAAAAATTATAATCCTTACTTTAGTTCATATTCCCTGAATTTTAAATGCTCAGATAAATGGCAATACAAATTTGTACAAAGCACTGGAGGATAAAAGGCTGAAATCCTAGAGAAAGGTCAATTGTAATTTAAAAGAGAAACCAATTAACTTGCAATCAGTGTTTGTGACTCTCCTTGCTTTCACAAGTGGGATTCCAAACTAGAGTTTGATCTTCAATGAAGTTGTTACTTCAAGAGAATTCAGCACCAGAGTCATTATCATAGATGCAATCTGAAATGGAAATAAAACGCAAAAATATGAATATTGTGTAGTACTCAACGCAAAGATAGTTATTTATTGTAATTGAATATAACTAAAGTATTGATTGAAGTGTTCAACATACCATCACCAATATCATCATAAATGTCTCCATCACTGTAAGTTAAAAAAGACAAATAATATATTTAAAAATTGAGACATCAGATACATATTAGTATTTGCATGCAAATACAAAATACAGTAGCAGTGTAATGCAGGCAATCTATCAAATAATCAGCTTGCTAATTAGGAAAATATAACATTTGTGGTAACAGAACAATGTTGAGCAAGATGGTCAGGTCAAAGTATTTTCAGGGAAGGGTAGACCTGGATATATTTCTTTCTAACATGAAAGGGTTGCTTTATTAAAAGTCAGCAGACTTTTAATCACATTTTATTTATCACATTTTTATGTGGATATTCTCATAGAGTTATTTCCAAAAAGAAATTAAATGCCTAATTTTTTTTAAAATTATCACCAGAAAAATTGAATTAAAAAACCCAATCAGTATGCCCTTGAAATGTACTCAGCAATTACGTAATAGTTTTGGAGCATTTTAGGTAATGAATTTAGGTAACATCTATAAAAGATACGTGCTCCCTGAATAGGTATTTTCAAATATGTCACTTAGATACGTGCACAGGCCTCCAGAACAGGAGTTTATATATATAACATATAATATATATATATATAATTCAAATATTTGTGTAAGTGTTAAATGCCTCTAAATTCTAAATGTGACAATTCTAAAAGTGAGATCTGATTTGATATTTAAAGGTCTAATATAAAATCCTCTTGAAGGAAATGGAGAGGCTTTGTCTGACAAGAGTTTTGTATTAGAACCAAAATGCTGATCTCCATGCAATTATGTGGAGCAACACTGAGCCAAATCTCTATCCCTCTAAGACTGAAATACAAATAAACCTAAAGAAAATTTGGTCCATTTTAGTTAAACATTTGAAAAAGGCATCAGTGCATCAAATCACATTAACTTGCTGTTCAGTAATAGAGCCTAGTACCAATATTGCTTAATTTATGTGATTTTTCATAGTTTAACCAGAATTTATGGATAAGCAATGAGGAATGAGGCTCTGGCAAATTTCCTGCATGGATCTATGTGATTAATTTTTGACAAATTGTTACTCCAGAAAAATAACTCAATTTGCAAGTTTAGAATGACAGACTAAAATAATTATATTTCACTTTTTTACCAGACTATTTAGAACAAAATTAAGTGTTACAACAAATTTTTCAAAAAGAACACTTTATACTTACTTCTGAACTAAATTGCTTCTCAGAACATAGCCATCTGTAAAAGTGAAATATATATGTATTTAAATTAAATTGAAATACTCTTTATTACCTCTGTTGCTAGCACTAGTGAAATGCAGTTTTTCTCTTTTACATACATCAGTCAGAAAGACATAATAGATGGAAAACAATGTACAGTGGATACATAGTTGATGAAGATTTTGCTATGTGCAATGTTTTGGTTATTCTTATTTGCCTACTTAAATAGTAATAGAGGTTATGCAAGATTAAGTTTTCATCTTATATATCAGTTTCTGGGTTGCATGAGATGGGTGTGAAATAACAGTTTCAAAAACTATAGTTCAATTCACGAACTATAGCAAAAAAATGCAGTATAATAATAACATAATAATATTTGCAGTAATAATAAGTAACAGAAATATTTAAAGTTTCCTACAGGGACAAAAATGTATTTCAAGATGTGTACACCAATTAAATACCATTAACTGTAACTGTTTGAAATTTTTAACTGTAACCTTAATAAGACCAATAATGGAAATAATAATGGAAATACCTTAGAAAAGCTACTGACTAGTGTATTATTCTATTACTCTGCTGCATTACTAATGAAATCAGATAAAACGACACATTTTTTTTAATGTACATAATTTCTTCAAAAAATTACTTCCTGTCTTTGGTGAAAGATATCTACTGAAATACTTGTCAGTTGGTATAATGAATACAAAGAAAGAGAGAGCCATAACAGTAATTACATGTTTGTAGGCAAACATTAGTAAGCTGGTACAAAATTAGGACAGTTCTAAAGAATAAATGTGATCTTGTCTTGTACTTGAAATTACTATGTAAATTTCCTTCTTTTAGTCATTAGGAGTGTCTATTCAGGATATCTTAGCTCAGTTGTCTTTCCTCAGTTTTTATTTTGTGGAATGAAGACATGGAGATTAATTTTTTTTTTTTTAAGATATTCTCTTTTTAGAATTCTCTTTAGGGCAGTCCAAGAATTTCCATGACTCTTGAAGTCTCCAGGGAATAATTTAAAATCTTTTGGCTAATCTAAGGTGCTCTGTTTGTTCATATAATTTTCTCACATGAAATACATGAAAGCAAAGTTTCTTTGCTCATTGTCACGGCATACAGTGTTCTTGCAAGTCGTGTGACAGTGCTTCTGCCATTGCAAAGCATCATCTAGGTTCTTGTGATGGTTCCTAGCCCTTAAATACATGGGATATACAGCCCCTGCTGGTCTCACACTCTTTCAGATTTACTAATCCAAAGTTACATGTCCAAAGTTTCGGTTTCTAATTAATTTATTAGTTTTTATACAGAAGAAGCCAGCAGGTCAGCACACTCCATGTTGCTTACTTAGCAACCACTGAAAGCCGTAACGCATCGTGCCAGCTGCTCATTGACGGTGTAAAGGAAGCTCAGAGAGGTCAAAACTTAAATTTTGGGCCACTGAAGTCCATTTATGTCCTACTGTTTAAGCAAAATTGATGAAGCTATATTGAAAGCTTTTGTGTATTTCAAAATGTGTGTGTTCAGACCAAGAAGGAATTTGAGATGGTGGATGAAAATCAGTTCCTTGTTTCGCTTTTGACATTTCAAATAATTTCATAACATTTAAGATAAACCATAGCAGAATATGTTCCTAAGATCATCAGCCTTTGCTTAAAAAGGTGAGAACCCATTGAAATATGATTTGTAGTTTTGTTTAACTGTTGGTAGAAACTTGAAACTGTGGAAGGGAACTAACTTCATGAACTAACTTCATAAGTTAATGATTAAATCAAAGAATTAATGTGCACAAAAATAACAAAATCATCTTTAATCGTGGATTTTCAGTCTATCTGGCCTTCAGAAAGTAATATCATAGCTTAAGATCTGAGGAACTAGAACAACTAAAAGCAAATAAACAAAACTGTCATGCACTTAACTAAAGTAGGATTCAAACTTTGCTAACTAATGTGAAAATTGACTGGGATCTATTCAGAGGTTTTCAGGGAGGATATTTTTATTTGTTTTGCTCTTTTATGCATAGCAAAGCAGTAGCTCCTGTCATTATTTGAAAGGCTTTGAAGACTATGAGAGGAAAACAGCCAACATGAACTACTTTCTACTTTGTTATTAGCTTGATTCAAAAAATGCAGCTTTGAAAGCTGTTTTTTTTGGGAAGTGGCTCTACCAGTGCAATCCATATTTTGAAAAACATATGTGTTGTTATGCAAGAAATTCTTCCTCACCCTGCAGGCTTGCCAGGAAGAAGGCTGTACTCCAGACTGTAACAGTTGAGTACAAGAAGGAAAAAATAAAAGGAAGGTGGCTGAATCCCCTTCAGAGGTTTATAGCATTGGACTGTCTTCTACACAGGTCAGAGGTAAAAAGTAAAGGTGAGCAGGAGGATGCTGCTACTTTGAAAGTAGGCTGTTCTAGCACAAAGTGAATTTTCACTAGGAGATTTGAAAAGTAATGTAACAGAAGCTCATTAAGAAATTGAAACCATCAGGAGATGGTTTTGGACTTCTCCAAAAATTCAAAAATTTCTGCCAGTGCAAACCGTGGCCAAGGATTTCAGAGAAACACTGAAAGGCCTTGTGCAGCTCCCAGAACAAGCAGACAAGCCAGCAAGGACATATGCCTTGGATTAGCTGGGAGCTGGGGGGAAGACTCCTAAGCAATGTTCCCTCCAGCCTGTTGAAAAGATTAAACTGCCTCTCTTGCAATCCAAAATAAGAATATTGTTATTGATTTTCTCTTGGCTGCAATTGATGGGCTAGTGCTATCCAGAGGTGCAGCAAGGATTCTACTTTTACTAGACTCTGGGCTATCATAGCTACACTCCTTTTGGCAAAGCAGGGGAGACAGAAGCAACAAAAACATCTGCTGATCCTAGCTGCGAAGAAAAAATTTACAGAACAAAATTGTCCTTTTTTTCTCATATTTAGTACATCTTGTCCATTGGAAGTGTTTCGGACTTTTTTAAGGCAACCTGGTCTTAAAACATGCTAATAAGGTAACAACAATCTGCCTCTTGTGAACCACCAGGCAAAGATAAACGACCCAGATAAACCCTGGGTAAACCAGGGAAGAGAGGTTTTACACATCCTACTCAACCATTCGTTGACAATTTGATATGTACTACAGTTTTTTAACAAAACTTACATTTTCCGTCTTCATTCCTGCAAAGGACCTTAGTATCATCTGTACTTTCAATAATGTCAAGAGATTCCCCCGGTTTAATTTGTAAGTCTTTATATCCCCATCTTTTCTGAGTCAAATCCTGAACTGTGGTTGTAGAGTAAAGAACTTTTATTTCACCGTCAAACTGAAAGGGAGAGAGAGAAAAAAAAAAAAAAAGAAACCATGGTTAAAACCCATTAATATTTTTCCATTAATATATTCCCATTTACTACTAAATTTTTGAAAATTAGCAAATATTCTACATTATGTGTATGTGCTCGTGCTTGCCATTTGGACTTTGAGATGCACAGATCACTGTTTTTATGAGTAGTAATACTTTACCTTTCAAAAGCAAGTTATGGGAAACAAATTAGATGGCACCATACAGATACTTTGTTTTTATATTTTATGTGAACCAAACACTTTGAACAAAACTTACTTTGAACTTTTTTCTGAACTCTTTCTCTTCTTTTTCCATCTTCTTGAGCTTTTGTACATCTTTGTCATCTGACTTAGGTTTTCCAAAGCTTCCTGATTTTGATGAACTAAACCAAGAGGTTACAGATAAAACAAAATTAGCAACACATCTAAGGCATTGGCATGCTTTCTGATAATTTTGGTGAAAATACATGTGCCTTCATGTGTCTTTATCATGTTTTTGTTGCTCTGAAAACCTAATATTGAGAATACAATACAGATTTGACTTCAAAATAAATAAAAAGTTGGGGTTGTCTTTCCCACTTTTCTCTGATATTAGTATATCTATCACATAAGTGAATGTTGAAAATTAATTTTAAATATCTCTCTGCTATGACACTTTAGAATCTCTCAGCAAGGAGCAGTTTTTGTGAAGACTGTGTATCTTTGGGCAACAAGCTGAATAACACGTCACGATGTGGAGGCAGCTGGAACATCTTAGCCTTGTGTGTTCTAGTCCTATGTGCCAGTAGACCTTGCTACACCAGGGAATCTGCATTACATGATCTGTTTCAAGTTCCGTTGTTTTTTGCACATCCCTGATAGCGCTGACTTTTGCCAAAGAACAAGGAAGTGTTTCATGCCCTAGCTGCCCTTTCTGGTGATGCACCTGGGAATGTAAAATCTGACTCCACTTTTTGATCCTAGCTGACCTCAGCAGGATGACAGTTTCATTGATGATGAATGTATGACCTACCCTAGATTTAGGTTAGAGGGACCACATAATTTCCTTTAGATACACAGTCCAAAGAGCTCTCTCTGGTTTTATGTCTCCAGACTACATTATTGTAGTGCACTGTCACTCCACCTGAGCGGAGTAAGTGACAACAGGATGTGACATGTCGCAGTCATCCTCACAGATACAACTATGCTCATAACACTGTGCTCCAGAGATGACCCTGATTTTCTGGTTCAGGATAAAAGTTTTTCAAGCTGACTCTTACACCTCCAAATATGTTTCATACTTTAAACACCGGCACTGCCTCCTTTTCACTTAAAATACTGCAGCAGCTGACATTCAGTATCTATCCTAAGAGTCCCCAAATTTTGATAGAAAAAAACCTACAATCTACAATTAAGTTCTTTTAGGCTTTGCATCATTTCCTACCTCTTGTCCATCAGGGACTGAATTTGTTGGCATGCGAAACATGCTTACTTATTCTATAGTCTAATTATTATTTCAGTCTGTAGTGGAGGAAAGAGCATTCAACTGCCATTATCAGCAGTAGGTTTACAAGAACTACAAAACCTGACAACACCAGATAAAGCAGATATGAGTAGCAATTTGCCTCTATTACATACTTAAAATGTCTCTCAGCATATTAGATTTCTAATCAGTGAGGTAATATTTTCACTTGCCTGGGATCAGGTGGTGGAGGAGGGAAGTCTGAAGAATCTACGTCATCGTAAACATTGTCTCCATAATCTGAAACAATGGTGTTTAAAAGAATGAAACATTATTATGAGAAAACTGAGAAATGAATACATTGTGTTACAATGTATGGTATTTTAGCTAAGTTGACAAGAAATCATGGCAAGTACTGTAGCCATTTACTGTCTATAGGAACTGTGGGTTCTGTGTTTTGCACAACCTGTGCAACACCACCCAATCTTTTCAGATTAAGATTCTTTATTAATAATAACAACAGGTATTCACTGAAATTCTCATCTGAAGCTGGAGCAAGTTTTAACACGAGATAGCCTTTAATTTTCATTTTAATAATCCAATACCTATTGTATTTCACCAAAGTATATTTTTTGAGTTTGGTTTTAAGGTACATTCAATAACTTCTATAGCACCCTGGTCAATGGAACATTGCTTAGAAGTGGACATGAATCATGTGTATGTTAGTTTTTAGGCCATCTTGTAATGCCAAAGCAGTGAAGAGAATTCTTAGCCCAAGAATATTCTTTGAATCACATTCAGCATATTTGTAGAGGGGAAGCAATTGTTGCACTCTTCAAACCAATGGCTAGAAAAATCAGCAGGATATAAAAGGTTTAGAACTCAGTTCTGGAAGCAGACTCAAAAATTCTAAGAAATTGTTTTTTATTCCACAGCTGAGAAGATGCTTATATGTTCTTTTACAGAGACACTGAAAGTGGTGAATATAGCGAAAAGTATTTCTCTTTACTTTTGAGGTGTGTCACCAAGTGCTTCTTTCCAGCTGTATCTGTTCATACTTAATGTCAAATAAAATGGACTAGTGTAAATCTCAGGTAGAAAAATCACATTAAATACATTAAATTGTTTACCAGGGAGCTTGCAATGTATATGTATCGCCTTCTCTGCAGCCAGATCAGTCACAATATTCGAAATTTGTTTACTGGAACTGAGTAAGCAATAGGAAATCCTGTTTCCTTCCTTGGATGTATTTTTGTGACTTGCACGATACAGAGCAATGTATACAGAAAAAGAATCAGGAATCAATATGGAGACTGAACAATAGGCTATTAATTACCTTTTCCAGACTGCCTTGTTGAAGAAGACATGCTGGAGGAAAAAAAAAAAAGCTCATTAAGTATTTACATCACATTAATAGGCTTTTTTGTAACCAAAATACTTTAAAAAAACTTGCAATACAAGGGCTCCAAGTAATCTCCAGACATTTTGAAGTGCCACTGACACCAGCAATACTTAGGGACTAAATATGTTTCTATCACTGAATTAAAGCAAACTGGTTCAGAACCAAATGACTGAAGAAGGTGGTAAAAACACCACCTGATGATTTAATCTCTAGGTAAGATGGGTAGAAGACAATCTTTACATTTTTCTGTTTTGCATATTATTCCTAAAATTTTTATTAATGGTTGTAGATTTACCAGTTTATCTGAGCTACATTGTACTGGTCAGAAAAGTAAATTTTAACTGAGTGTGCAGCAAATTTACATGACCAGAGTGGCACAAAGATGATAGATTATTTTGGTGCTTTTCACCAAGAAAAGAATTTGGCATATTTTAATTACCAGACTTTGGCAACAAATACAGCTTGTTAAGAGAATAATTATGCAGGTGAAAAGAAAGCTCAGTGTTTTTGCAGAAAAGTATAATCCTGAGCTGCAATTTGATGCGTGATTCATTAGGCTGCTGTGAGGACATGTTAGTAGCACACGATCAATGCTTTATTAGAATTAGTTAATGTGCACTTTGATTTCCTGGCAGACTCTTACAACAAATTTTCATTTTCTTCTGCCTCATTGACTTTGGTTGCTTTTTCTCGTACACTTTTCTTTTTGTCATCTTTGACCTTTAGCCTCTTCAAGATTCCCCAGGACCAGATACCATTCTTATCTTCATCCTGCGATACAGACCTTTGGAGTATGCATGTGATTATCACAATGTAAAATGTAATGTTCTTCTTAAAAGGCCCAGTTTAAATTCTCCATTGATGCACATAATTATCATTAATGCCCAAAGTGAGGTTGCTTACCCAAATGCTAAAATGCTAAACTAGAAATATGTATGTTAGGCTACTTGTAGATACTGAGATGTATTTGTAGTATGGATATTAATCTAGTAGCTTACAGTTTTCATGTTGTTACTCAGCAACCTAGCATTTTAGTTTGTTATTTTCATTTCAGACCTATTCTGTCTAGTTGGAGATTTGGAGATTTTCATGATTGCAAACTGCTTTTGCTGACATATCAAAATTACAGAACAAAACTTCTTGAAAAGACTGAAGAACCCTTTTCTCTAGCTTCACATATCCATTTTGATGTGTACCCACTTGCTGATCATCCTAATACCTGCTAATTTTTATGATTGATTCAAAAATACTAAAAACTGAAAACATTCTGTCAAAGAAACAAATTATTTAAAATATATAAAAACATACCTAGCTATAGCATCTTCATCATCAATTCCATCATAAATGTCTTGATCAGAAGGAGGAGGTGGGAACATGTCTTTAACAGATCAAACCGTGAATTAATGCAATTATATTTAATGCTGCTGAACAGGGTATTCATTATAGGCCTTTTTACTATATCAGATGTGTGTACAGTTTATGCAATATCCTTGGAAATTGAATCTTTCTGTAAACCAGCCCAGAGTCTTTATTAAAACAGAAATTTAGACTTATCCCAGTTTAGAATGCCATCCACAGCATTTAAAGGTGGCACTGCCAATCACAAGAGCATGGATACTGAAAACAAATTCTTCTATGCTGTAGTCAATGAAATTCTAAATGGCTGATTTCGGCCCAGACATTATGATGACTTTCAAGTCTTCATGTGTGACTCAAGTGATGATTGAACATTGTCAGACTAACGGTCTCAGCAGGTGACATCTTGTTTTCACCCAAAGAAGTCAGAGACAAGGGCAATTTAAGCTCCTCATTTTGGTCTGAGTTTTGACCTTTGTGCCCCACCTCCTTCTCTGCAGGGCTAGCTCAGTTTGCATGGCCAATTCTAGGCACTGGTCAGAGCAGCCACTGAAATCTGTACTCAGCTGGCTGATGCTCCATTCAGTACTGCCAGGGGATGCTTCTGCCATGACCAGTATCTAAACTTGAAGCTGAGAAGATGATCTGTGCTCTTGTGATTAGCAGAGAATGCTACATAAATATATATGCTAACAAAGGGGAAACTGGCTTTGAGTGTGTCAGCTTGACAACGTGAAGCTACTGCAGTTGGGACTCCAGTGTACTGCTGTAACTGATGTTCCCCTTAACTCTGTCAGCAAGATGAAGCTTTAATTGATATTGGCTATTTCAGAACTAGATTTCTCCTGTACAAAACCTCTTGCTCATGTTGAAATTTCTCCAGTTACATCTGTGCTGTTTTGTGGGATGATTTGCCTTCACACACAAGTAAAAAGTTAAGGTTTGGCCATCTGGCATGCTGGTGATTCATAGTATCTGAACACAAAGATTCTGTCTCACTCAAGTTCCCACAGGTGGTGGGGAAGTTAAGTTGGCCACTACCCTTCCTTGTTTGTTGCCTGTCAGCTAACATTTAACTTGCTTATGAATAATTACTGCATTATGTGGAAGCTGCAGAAGTCAAAATGTGAGGGCAAGAAATACATAGAAACAACTTCCCCTAAACACATAAGTAGAACTTACTTCCACCTCCACCTTGGTCACCACTTTGACTGGAAAAGCAAACAAAAGACATTTTAGAGAAAAGCAGTCATTCTTCAGAAAAAGAAAACACCATGATCACCCATCACTTCTGCAATTATTAATTCTAAAGCTTTTGGGTTTGGCAAAAATTATTTAGAATATATTTTATATGCCTGTTGATGTCTTTAAATTAAAGTACAAAATATGCCTTTGGATCATAGGATAATTTGTGTTGGGAGGGATCTCAGGAGATCCTGTAGTCAGACTTGATGGGAATAAAAATATAATCTGCCTGAGCACTATAGAGTAGATCCAGACCCTTTAGATTCATTGCTTATGAGGGAATCTTCTTGAAATGAAATGGTAAACAAGTTGATTTATTGCTCAACTATCTTTCATTGGGTATAAGTGTACGTTTCTAAAATTTGAAGGATTCTATATTAGCCCAATGTTCTAAGAGTAGTTGAAAAAGGCCTGAGAGGTTCATAATAGATGAGATTATTTCCAGGTCATAGCTTTACTTAAAATTATACATCAAAACAAGATATTTATTAAACTCTTGTTGCCAAGAAATACTGAAATACAGCACCCCTAAACATTTATTAATTTTGGAATATTAGCAATACTACTGATAATGAGATAATACTATTTGGTCAAGAATTTTTTTTTAGAATGGCATTCTTATGGTGATTTCAAAACATGTTGATGTATGTCAGACCTTCCAACAATTCATGTTCGTGAACTGAACAGAATGCTATTAATCACCAGAGAAGATAAAAATGTCAAAATACAGCTTAAAGGATTTAATGAATCTGAGCCAATCACTCATCCTTTGAAGTTCCTTGGAATACACTGTTATTTTAGTGTGCAACAGTGCAAGTGCAATTGTTCGCTTTTGAATTCAATACATCTTCTAAATTCTTTGCATTGAGGTGACTAACTGTAATGCTTGCCCTAGTGAAAAGGATTGGCCAAAGATGCCTCTGCAATGAAGTAACTAATGCTGAGATTACCTGAAACCTAGAACAACTAACACGCCTCTTATGGCTAGGTCACAATGCTATGAGACCAATGTTCAGGGAGGAAAACTGCTATCGAGCAACCTGAGAAAATATCGGACACAAAGCTATATTGGTTGTATAAAAATGCCAGCCTGAAGGCAGATCTTTCCAAGTGCTACTGCTGGAGCTAATGGGGATGTTTTGGTAGCCAGACAGCTGCAGTCCTTTTATTCCAGACAGGCCTCTAAGCTAAGGATCCTCCCGGGAAGCAGTAAAAGCAGGTGTAGAGGCTGAGTGCTTCAAGATGGTTGTCCTACATATTGAAATCCTTTACACCGATATGCAGATCTCTTATCTGAATCCCGGGCTCTGTGTTTCTGCACATCAGGAAATTTAATGGAGAATGACAAGTGGTTTGTTGAATCACATGTAAGAAGCAAACTTTCCTGTGAGGTCTGGTAATGTAAGTACCACTGTCGTGCCAGGTTATGTGATAGCCTTGACTCTTGTGACGAGAGACCACGAGGGTATTTCCCTGCCAGGAAACCTGTTCTGCTGCTGGATATGTCACTTTTCTAGCTGCAGATCTACTTGACATGAAAAAGATGACATATTAAAGTAGAGAATCTGCAATGTAGCACTGCACTGCAATTGCATGGAGACTGTGCCATAGAGGAGATGCTTCTGATGAAGTCAAAAAAGTATAGCTCATACTCATGTCATAGAATTTGAGAGGCCTTGTTTTCAGGGCTAAACTCGTAAGTCACATTCTTTTCTGAAGGGCTATCCTAGACATGATTCCAGAAGTCCCCTCTCTTCAAAAGGAAACAGGTAAAGGAAAGACTTAAAGACTCATGCTAAGGCTCATGAGACCAAAGAGTGTGATCAGGAGTTCCCTAATGCAGTGAGTGTTTCCATTGCTTTTAGAGTCTTTTATTCTTGCATGTTAGAAAAGGGAGCATGTGGCTCCAAAAGACAGAGCAAGTAAAGAGAGAGAGAGGGAAGAGAATTGGACTTCCTGCAGATGATTTGTAATCAAAATGCATGGTTTGCATTTTTTTCAACTTTGGATTTCAATGAGGTAGGTCCTCTTCCAAAAGTATGGGTTCCTCCTAAGTATGAGTGCTTACAGATGCTGGATTCCAGAATTCATTTGAACTCCTCTGACTACATCAGTCTGAAGAGCTACATATAATAGTAACACATTTCTTATATAAATAGCTGATATGGGACAAGAGTTGGGTTTGTTGTAAAACTTCCCCTGTCTACGCTGACCGCGGTGAATGACTTGTTTCTTTTCATGCATTCCTTATACATACCTGCTAGTAGTGTCCTGCTCTCCAACATCATCATAAGTTTCTTGGTCACTCTCTGTATGTTGCACAGCAGCTGTAGTAGATGGTTTTTGCTTTCTTTTTAAAGAATCATAATCGATCTCCACCATGGTTGTTTTAATGTATCCATCTAAATAAATGAAACCAAGCAGTTTAAGGGGTAATGGTAAAGGGATGATTTTAACAAGACGTTCAGAACCAGTGACTGAATTGTTTTGTATGATTTTTGAAAACTTTCAAAGAAATGTCTCATTCCAAGCAGCCTCATCTATCTTCACAAATACAAATATCAGATCTGTCTCAGATGCCCCCCTTAAGCCCTTCTCGGCTCATGTTAACTTCACCTTTATCTGCTTCTCAGCTACAACAGAAGAATTATCTGTCCTGTAATCATGGGGCAAACTCCCTTTCTCAGCTGTCTTTGGGACCACTGGAGTCTTGTGGCATATTTTAGGGCAGTCCATGACATGGACATAAAAACGTCCATGACAGTTCCTGATAGGTCATTAGGAGGGTCATTTGCATTGACTTTCCTTCAGATTGACAGACACACTGTAGCTTTATTGATCAGAGCAGTTGGCCTGAGATGAGAAACTGTGTCTCTCCTGAGGGTAATTTTAGACTGTTGTACTGCCTGTACAGAAAAGTGCACAAATGAATCTCTCCAAGGTGAAAAATGCTCATGCATTTCTTTGAAAATGGAAAATTCACCACTCTCCTGCTTCTGAGTGAATGCAGGTTTTAGTGTGTTTCCTCACACTTAAATGATAAGACCTGGGTTTTTTTTCTTTTGTTTGGTCTTCTTCACAGACCTGGCTGTGAACATGGAAGGCCAAAGCATGGGTGTAACAAATTGGTCTGTACTGTTGACACTTTTTGATGGGACGCCTTGTACAGCTTCAAATTTTGCTGACACAAGAATTAATTCATGAAAAGTAAATTAATTAATGGACCGCACATGCACTAGAAAATACCCTTCTCCCAGCCCTCACCAAGGTTTGGTTTTCTGTGTACAAAATGATCCATGTAATTGACTTATTTTCACAAGTTCAAGGTGCTGTGGAAAAGCTGTTATTGGAACTTGCCTCTTGAGATCATCTTGGCCAATCCCTCTAAACAAACATGATCCTCCATCAGAGCAAGTTGGCAAGGACTGTGTCCTATCAGGCTTTGAAGATCTCCATGGATGGAGACTCCATCACCTCTTTGAGCAACCTTTTCCCTTGCTTGGTCACCCTCACAGTAAAAAAAGTGTTCAGACAGAATCCCATGTGTTTCAGTATGTGCCTATTGCCTCCTGCACTGCTACTGGGCAGCACTGGAAAGAGCCTGGCTCCATCTTCTTTACCTCCTCCCACCAGGTATTTCTGAACAATTATAAGGTACCTCTTAGTCTTCCTTTCAGCAGCTGAACAGTCCAAGCTCTCTCAGATTCTCTTTGTATGAGACACACTCAGTTCCTTACAATCTGTACATATCTATCACTACAAACTGCTCAGCTGGTATCATCTACAATGTTGTAGAACTCTGTTCTACATGTATGAACTGTCTTACTAATTTTATTGTCATTTTAGTCCCCCGAAAGATCAAGCAACTGCTTTTAATAATTTTGATTGATTTTATGGATCAACGTTTTATAACCCATGAGCCAGAACATCAACCCCTTTATACTCAAAGATCCACTGACGGTATTTATACAATAGGAGAAATGTCTTGGATTTCAGAGAAAATAAAATCTAGGAGTCAGTTAGAAACTTTCCATAGAAATAAGAACAAGAAAAACACTTAAAACAGGCCCATATATTCTCCAATTCTATTTGAAGAACACCCATATTATGTTTAATACAAAGACATGAAAAAATGTGATACTTGTTACTTGCAGGGAGCTGAGTTCTGATGCTATTTGAAGGCTGCTGACAGGGAATTAACCCTCAGTATGTCAGTGAAGATCCCAGCATATTGTACCCAATGTATTCTAGTGTCTATAGATGTTACACTATGTTGTGCAATGAACTAGATCTTGTATGCCAGCTGAAGACAGAAGGGTGAGTTGTGGTAATTATTTGCTTTGGTGGTCAGTGACTCAGCCTTGGTAGGGCTAGTCCTTGGTGTAATGCTCACGTTTGCTGTCATGCAGTGAAAACATTCAGAAGCACAGTCAAGAAACAGAACTCACAGCATCCTTTTATCCTGCCCAGCCACTTTCCTTCTGGGTTGTCTGTGAGGCGAATGATTTCAATCTTATCCCCCTGCTTGACAGTCAGTTCATTCTTCCCTCCCTTGTGATCAACGCAAGCTCGTGCCTGATGAAGGACTTCGATGGGTCCCGTTAACTGAAGAAGAAACAGAAGATAATACAGATGTGGAAAAACGGAGTCCTTTACCAGACATTCAGAAAAAAAAGTAAAAATAATGATAATGATGGTTATTTGTTTCATTGACATTTAAAATAGTGTGGGCAAATAAACAGAAAGGCTTCCTCCTGCCCCAGCTACACGGTTTAAATTAAAAATCAGGGATTAAAAGAGAGGGGAATGGCATGGCAATAGAGCCATTGAAGAACTGACTGGCAAAATCACAGAAATACAAAGATTAAAATCAACAAACTAACCTATGACACCTTCCATGAGTTCACAGAACAGATGTATTTAATTCCAGTGGATATCTCCATTTATTTCCAGCAGAATTACCCATAGAATCACAGAATCTTTTAGGTTGGAAAAGACCTCTTAAGATCACTGAGCTCAACCATTAACCTAACACTGCCAAGTTCACCACTAAACCATGTCCCTAAGCACCACATCTACCCATTTTAAATACCTCCAAGGATAGCTACCCCACCACTTCACTGGACATCTCTTCCAATCCTGTACAACCCTTTCCATGAATAATTTTTTTCTAATATCCAAACAAAACATCCCCTGTAACAACTTGAGGCCATTTCCTCTTGTCCTATCCCTTGTTACCTGGGAGAAGAGACTGATCCCCACCTGGCTACAATTCCCTTTCAGGCAGTTGTACAGACTGATAAGGTCACCCCTGAACCACCTTTTCTCTAGACTAAACACTCCCAGCTCCCTCAGCTGCTCCTCACAGGGTTTGTGCACCAGACCCTTCCTCAGCTCCACTGCCCTTCTCTGGACTCACTCAGGCACCTCAATGTCTTTCTTGGAGGGAGGTGCCTGAAACTGCACGTGGGATTCAAGGTGTGGCCTTACCAGTGCCAAGTACAGGGGGACAATCAGACAATTCCTGGTCCTGCTTGCCACACTATTCCTGACACAAATCATAGAAGTAAATATTCATTAACATTAACGTTAATGAGTCTACCACATAATGCTTTGTATTTACAATTCTGCTCTATAAATGATCTTGCAAGTACTCACAAGAGACGATCACGCTGTTTACTGACATTCAGGATTCACTTTGTGAGATGATTACATTATGTTATGAAGAAGCCATTTTGGGTTTTAGTATTTTTGACTTTCAGATATGTATTTCAGAGGCATATTGCTCTTGCCCATTATAGACTAGCTCAGGAATATCTATCCAGTATAGGTGGTCAATAAATGGGAAAGAAAGTGTGCACTAAAATGTATTTGTTTAAGATTAATAAAATACCTTAATGGCTGCAGGAGAACAATCTGTAAGCTAAAAGTTTTCTGTGCACTAAAGCCTACACTTCTCAGTCTGAAAAATAGACTTGGGGCCTAATAAGCACCAGCTAACCCACTGTTATTAACTATGTATACCTTTAATATTTGCTTCTTAACTCATGTCAGTCTCTCCACAGCAGACCAAGGCCATGATGCGAATCACTATGGCTTTATGTGTACAGAGCATAATAGGAAGAAAAACAAAGCTGCCCACTGTCTGCAGTGACACTGAAAGTAGCAGAATGGAGAAGTATGAACAGGCATTAGTTAAGAAAAACTGACTGGCAGACTTGTAAACTGTGGGAGCATGCTGACCACCAGCTGTATAAAAATTACTTAAAACAGAACGAACTGTCTCATTATTTAGCCCCAGACAATGACTGTAGTACTCCTATACATGTCTTATTTTCCTCCTCCTTATTTAAGCTGGAATTGCCTATAAGTCCCTTTCTACCAAGGCAAGGGCAGTGTGTTGCAATACAATTTTGAAATCTTTAAAGGGCTAAATAAGTTTGTATCTGACTACAGTGAAGCAAATAACAGTATGTGTATGGGATTCAATTCCCACTTTTATTAAGGACTTTTGATGTTATTCTAATGATGTAAATTATTAGAAACAGAAAAGTGAAAACAGATAATTTTAAGGCTTTTTTACATAAAAAAAGATGAGAAGGTAATTTAATGAAAACTGTGTAAGCACACAGTCTTTGCCATCAGTGCAGAGCTTCCATTCAAGCATGTGACAAACACAAAAAGGTATCTAAACCCTTATTCAGAATTTATGCAGGTGTTTGAACTACCTACCATAACAAATAGTTTCATAACCAGATGAAAAGTGTATTTTGAACTTGACAATGCTAAATAATGCTTCTTGCATACCTTTGTCCACATTACAAAATGAAAAGCTTACTTTGAACTTTTTCCTTAATTCCTGTTCTTTCTTTTCTTTTTCCTTTTGTTCTTTCTTCTCTTGGTCCATTCTTCTCTTATCTTCTTTGTCCCGCTTCTTCTCTTTTCTCCTTGATGGTCTGAAAGTGCATTGCCAGGACAGAATGTGTGAAATAAACCTTCCTTAGAACTACCTTACCCAAAGCTGACAAAAAATGGCAGGTGATGAAAAAAGACTTCTCCAAGTGAAATCAAAGCTACAGATTCTAAACCATAATGCAGCTGCAACAGATAGAGTAGGCAGCCCTTTATTACATACATAAATTAAAGTGTGTATCCTCATTAGGACAGCACACCAGAAAAGGTTATCTGGCTCCACATGTGTGTGTCCAAATATCTCTGGGCTAATTTTGTTGAGCACGCTTGGGAGCTGGCAGCAGTCTAGGTGTTGTACTGGATGCAGAGGTTAAATATTTACCCAGGCCACCAGTGGTTGATGCAGGTTCACCAGGCTGAACTGAAGCCTGAGCTGCCACTGGACTGCATTTATAAACCTGATTGCAACCTATTCCAGCAGTGTACACAAATGTGTCAGTCTTCTGTGCTCATTTCTCCACACCAGGGTACACTGCTTGCTCGTGTACGGGGAGGTCTGGGCACTTGGGATGGAACTAGGACTACATCTCCAGCTCTGCCATTTGCTGCCAAATGCTTGGCTGGAAGACCTGTGTTTTAGAAAACCTATGGAACTGATTGAGTGAGGCTCCCTTCTTTTTTTTTTTTTTTTTGTACCTTTGCTAAACGGATAGGCTCAAATTGCTAAAAAAAAAAAAGTCTGAATGAGGATTACTTGTTTGGGTTATAAATCATGTATTAAAATAATCTATTTGCAAAGGGAATTCAACAATAAATTTTTGCTGAAAATTGTTCTACGTCTGAAATATTCCACATCTATTACTTATTCAGAGGGAATTAGAATTTTTCTTTGGCTATTGTAATAGAGTTAATCCCATAGATTAAGACATTACCAGGGCAGGAGAGTCATCAAAGTAAAGGTCTAAATTGAAGAAGAATAAGCAGAGCTTGTATTCTGTCTCTGTAGCTATACTAGTTGACTCAGGTAATGAAAATTGTCAATCCAGCCTCTCATAAAGAACATTTATTTGAAAAGCAAGATAAACAACCACAAAAAAAGATCTATCTGGGACCATACTACCTTGGGGCTGATCTTATTTTTCCTCCTAGGCTGTAACTCCAACCAGTGGTTCAGACATACTCCTTAGATCAGAAACCAGACTTCTGTTACCTTGATCATAGTAACTACATAATTTAGTTGCAGGAGTTTTTCCAGGCCAGGGCATGGCAGATTTAACTATGAAAGAACCTGTGAACAACCAGACTTTCTCCAGGTGAAATGAATGAGGACAGTAATCCCTGGCAGGGACTGCAGTGGAACGACACTTTTGTGCCAGATGAAATACACCTATTAGAAAAGATAGTAATAAATTTAGAATAGGTTATAGAGTTTAGAATTAGTACCTGATGTCACTAATGTCTTCATATGTCTCTCCATCGCTTTCTTGGCCCTATAAAAAACAATCCATTTTCAATGGTCTAAGTACAACTGGAAATACATGAAGAAGCTGGTCCTGCTATGTAAGCTTCATACAAACTATATAAAAAACATTTATAGCAAAATGCAAATACAAATTACTTTATTCTTCCCAAAACAAGTTACTCCATTATTCAAACCCACTATTCTTTTTTTCTGCCTTTGTTTTTACAATATCACAACTATGAAGCCTTGGAGTTTTCAAATCACACTAGCACACTGCTTAATCCAAAGTGGATGTTCTAATTGTAAAGTTAGTCCTGTCAACTCTTTGTGCTGATGATTGCACTGCCATAATGAATACTAAGGATCTAAATGGGACTCAGATTAGGGTCCAAGAGACTGTTTTTGTCCTTATAGCCAGGTAGTTAAACATACTGATAAAAATCTGTGATGTCAGTGGTAATAGAAGGTGTAGTTTTGCACTTTCTTTTTTTTAATCAATTTTTGGTGTCTATCCAGCTTTGATCATTTATTCCAGTTTACTCTGCTTCCCTGACTTTATTTCTAGCCTTCACAAGAAATAATTGCTTCTACAACTTACTGTCAATACACTAGATTAAATCTGTCATTAATTGTCTAATGTGTTGAAGAGGTTTTACTAAATTTGTGAGTTTTTGCTAAAAAAGGATAGGTTTACGACAGCGGATGGCACTTACTCTTGGTGTATTTCCATGACCTATAGGAAGAAAAAATAAAACCAGGATATTTATTTTTTTCCTATACAGGAAAGAATTCATTCTAGCATTAACTATTTAAAACTACTAATAACATCAGTGATATTAACTGGAAAGCAGGCTCCTGTTTTTTGATGAAGGTATGAATGCAAAAATCAGAATGCTGTAAACTAAAAATATCTACAAATAGCATATTTCACCACGTATTTTAAAAGTGGAAAATTTGTTTTAAAAAATCTTTAATGACACTGGTGAATTTACCTATGCTATTTGTTTACAAAAATGGCTATTTATATGAAAAAGTAATTGTCAAAAACCTAATAAATCCAAACAGACATCAAAGAACTTTTTTGCACCAGTCCCACCGCTGCATAAGTAGCTCAAAGGCTCTTTTCCTAAGACAGCCTCTGACCCGGGCAGCAGGAGAAGATATTCTGTGACTCTCCTGCTTCCTCCTTAGTCTGCAGGCAGGTAGGTAAGAAAAGCTTGGTTTCAGCTCCAAAGCCTGCACTGCTGTAAGTCATGGATGGCTAGCACACTAAATGATGCACAGTGTGGCTGACACAGACCGAGTGCCACCAAGGAGGGACCAGAAGGCAGATTGACATTCTTTGTGCCACAATCTGCTTCTCTGCTGCTCCTGGTACAACTCACTGCCTCTCACTGAGTCACACCACAAAGCGACAGTAAAAGCACAGTCAACAGATCTTTTTTTTTAATCAAATATAAAACAATGCCTCCTTCACCAGACCACACAATGCCAACTCTGAAAGTTCAGGTTGGAAAGTCTGGTGATTTACGGTCCCAGCAAATTTGTAACCAAAAAAAAAAAAAAAAGGCAGGGAGGGGGAAGAAAGAAATTTAAAATAGTTTCTGAGAGTCTGTCATATTAATCACAGATATGTTAGTGTTATGAGACAACCATCTTCACCCATAAAGCTGCAGAACCAGTATAATTAGTTACACAAATCACTCTTGAATACAATATACTTTTGTTTATCTTATAAATATGATATGCTTACAGCTTCTCATAATAGCCATTAATTAAATGTATAAAATGTATATATAAATGTATCTTACCCTGTGAAACAAATTCAACGTCATCATAATTTTCTTCGTTCTCTGGGCTTCTGTAAGTATGAAAAGTGGACATGTGAAATCTATGAAGGTTTTATGATTACATTTTCATTCACCATTTTTCTGGTGCTTTTTATTATCTGTTTTATACAAAGCCTGAACAGTCTATTGAGCCCTACATCCTACTTAAGTACACACTAGATTTTCTAAATTGTTCTCCCTGACTGTGACTCAGTGTTTCAGATGGGGCCGCCTTGATCCTGAGTAAAAACCATCAAGCGAGCCGAAGGCACTCAGATACCATGAAGACAAGTGTGGTGTGAAAACTATAATAGGCAGATGGGCTGACTGAATGGAAAGAATCTGTTGGGCTTTTTAACCATTTTTGCAGGTGCAGGCTTCTTACACAATGCAAGAGGACAATGCCAGTCTTTTGCTTAATGTTAAATATAGCTCTGAGACACTAACTTGTTGGGCTTAAAGTCTAAACTACGGACAAGAGAAACAATGGTGTAAGGTTAGGCCAGGTAAAATGTCTCCAGTGCTCTTAGATTTAAAATGTTGTCTAAATGAGAGAATAAAGAAATTGACTTGAGAATATAACTAATAATATCAGGGACTTTTAACTTTATAATGCTTTGTAACAGCTGAAAGAAAACAAAGGCTGACAGTCATCATCAAAGAGGTATAATCAAAGAAAGGACTTGAAAGCAGAATGGGATGTTCTAAAATTGGCTTGATGGGGAAAGCATGGAGACACGTGAAAGCAAAGGTGTCAGCACCCAGACACACATTTTTCAGCAGATGGGAGACTTCACAGGGCACACAGGAATGGGAGGGCAGACAAGGCATCTGCAGGTACATTTCACAGGATTTCACAGGTCTCTGAAGCCAAACTTGGCTCCCATGCCTTGGTAAAGAGGATGGTATCCAGGATGGCTGCTGCAGGTGCTGTGGCTGTGAGGCAAGACTAATGCTTTCACACAGCACTGAGTTGGACACGCCTCTATAACTCTCCCTGCCTGCTGTTTGAAGCTCTTTGCAGTACCTGCTGGCCAGAGAGCAGCTCATTATTCAGGCTCAGCTTGATTCTGGTCAGTTTCGATGCTGGACTCAAGTACTTAGTGTCAGCTGAGGTTCCGCTTTTGTACGCAGTTCTTCAAAGAAGGATAAAGAAAGCAGCCCCATGTGAGCAGAGGCTTCTCAGGGTTATCACACAAGGCCACGACACCGCCTCGGTGCAGTTTCACAACCAGCGCTGAGCTCAGTTCCTCCAGCTTGCAAGGCTGCTTCCTGGGGTATTGACTCATAGATCTGACCCTCCTTGCCCTCTTTGCTCAGAAAAATACAGGGAAAACCTTCAGCTATTGATAAAATGGATTTTCTATCAGTGTTTAAAGCCTTTGGATTGTTCTGGCATAAAAAACCAGTCTGTTCCCTTCCTGCTCCCCTCACCAACAAAGCAAAGAAAGTGTTGTTATAGATAAGACAATTCAGGGAAACAACTGAACAGATGGAAGGTTCAAACTATTAAAAGCTAATTCTAAACAGGCCAGGTACAGGGTGGGATAAGGCAAGTAGTGGGAGACACCCCTCTCTCAGAAACCTGGAATTCCTGCAGCCTTCACCTGCTGCTGCAGGAGGAAAATGATAGGCAGAGAAGGGTGAGAGGATAAAGACCTTGTGGCTTATGTTCACTCACATTGTTTCAGAGCTGGGCTTGATGTTTCTGGGCGGCAGACTGGGAGCTGCTGGCCCCTGCAGGGATGGGTGAGAGGCTGGTGGAGGAGGAGGCAACTGCATAGCAGAGTGTGATGGAGGTATTGGTGGGGCAAGTGCTGCTGAGGAAGGTGTTTTCTGTTTCAAACCTTCATCTTTAGGATCTGAAATAAAGCAGAACAGACTGAATTTATCAAGCAAATAGCTGAGGAAGGAACCTTGCTGTGTTTGATGAAGTTTTGGCTAAAATATCACTACTGCACACACCCCAGAGAAAGCATATTTTGTTGAACCTGCTGTTAGATATTTTTGTTGCATTATCTTACGAGAGTAGAGGGGAAGAGACTCTGCATTCAAGAATGTTTTGCCCATACAAGGCCTTGGAAATGTCTTTCCCAAGACATGAACAAGACACAAAAACATCACCGTTCATCCAATATATTAACACCTGTGTTTAAAAACTAAATTGTAATTTAATTCTACAATTCGCTTGAAAAAACCAACTGCAGAGTTTCTTGTGAGCACTGATGCAGTCTTGCTAAGTTTTTCTTGTTCAGAGAAAGAGTTTTATGGGAAGGGATGAGAGACAAAAATATATTTTGGCATTTATAAAGATAGGTACAGGTCTCTGAACATCTTCAAATACGTTTTTAAAGTAAGTTGTTAAAGTCTGGACTTAATTTTCTAGCAAGCTCAGACTAGAAAAGTGGCAGTTTGAAAAGCTGCACAGAAGCTACACCCTCAAGAGACACGTGTAGCCTTAAAAAAACGATAGTGCTGTGCACCAGGACAGAAGCCACAAGTACACAAGTGAGCTGGTGTGCGTGTGTGCTGCACTGCATTCATGCTCCCTGCACAAGTGACAGCCAAACCATAACAACCATTGCTCTGAGGTTCATTTTGAGAGAAGTTACTCTACACAAGCAAATTAAGTCACTGTTTGGATGCCATGATGTTTTTGAAGTATCATTTGTTTTGAAGTATCAGTGGATTAAAAGCTACCCAAAAAGAATTCTCCCCAGCTGCATGGACACAAATCCCAGAAAATACGAGGAGAACACAAGGAAAAAGCACATTCAGAGTTGTGTTAAAATCAATTAGAGCTGAGATGAGACCTCTTGTCTTCTGGTGATTTTCTTTAGGTTCACACCTGTGAGAGATTAAAATCTTGTCAAGCAAAGGAAATGTTCACTACACTGAATAAAAGTGTCTCAAACACAGAACAATGACAAATATTTACTAAATTTCAAGACTGAAAGTTGAAGAAGCTATTGGAACAGCTTTTTTAACTTCTTGGGTGTCTGGAATTCTGTCCTTGGGATTGACAGGAAATGGGGTATTGATAACTTTTAGATGGTCCTCTCCATATCTCACATGGAAATCAAAGTGAAATTATCAAGCCTTGACAGTTTTTCTACTTACTACCAAACAACCCAAAAAAGTGTGGGTATATTTTTCTTTATGGATGTTTGGACCACCTTGTCAACATACACATGAACAACAGCGCATTTTAAACCTGTTAAGTTCCTCCATTACTTAAACAGCAAAGTACCCATGGACCCAACACTGATGATTACACAGGTGAATTCTTCTGTGGTTTTTGTTAAGGAACATGCATCCTGCAAAAGAAGATCCTTACAATTTAAGATATGCCAAGATTAAATTTGTGCCACTTGTCTTTTTATAATTTTATTCAAAAATATAGCCCAAAGATCAAGTAAAATAATCCTTTCTCTTAGTACTGAGGAGGCCACAGCAGGGTTAATGTGTGCCAGCTGGAGAGTACCCAAGGGAGAACAGCAAGAATGAGGTCTAGAAAACATGAATTCCTGAATATATTGAACAAATAGTGGTTGTTTAGGGAAACATGGTAAGATTGGGGGAGAACAAAATGAATGACCTAAGTCTCTGGTAGTGAAGAAAGGGATAATTTGTATTTTTTCCCTTCTTTTCCACAGTGAAGAGGCAAAAAGTAATGTGTTCAAAGGCCAGCAACATTTGTTGGGAGGCACTTTCTAATAGTGAAAGTGAAATTTCCATGTCTGAGGTCCACGTGGAAGAAGTAGGATAAATTTATGGGATGACTGAATTCTAATCCAGTTGTTCTTACCCTATACATAGGGATGGATATCAATGTAGTGACAAATAACTTCTTTATATCCCTTCCAATTCAATGCTGAGATCCTTTGATTGCTCTCCTGTGTGTTACATCACATTTGAAGTATTTGCCGCTATATTGAGTCCAACAGCTAGAGATATACTAAAGTAACATTTTGGCTAAAATGTGTCTTTCAGTTGTTTGAGGGGCGTTGACAAGAGAAAGAATACTACAGTGTTTTTATGGTGGTACTTGTTTGTTTAAGTTTGCTCACTATTAAAATCTGCATCTTACTGTTTTCTAAGTTCCTCAGGCTTCAGGTTCTATTACTTCTAATTTTACTTTTGCACACAGGATTAAAAGCCTTTTATCACCACTGTATTATACCCATAAGGTATTGACACCACTGAAATTAATGCATCACTCAGATTTCTTTTCAGTGACTTTAAAGACTCACCATTTTAAATCTTAATTTAAGGTGCCTTTTTTTTTTTTTTCCCATGTAGCAATTAATTTGTAGCTATTTCTAGTATCTCTCAAACCTTTCCAATACTGTAAAAAATCTGGGACTGGAATTCTACACAGCATGCACTTGTCTGCCACATGTAGTGATGAAAATTGCAAGTCATTCTTCATCTGGCCATAACTCTACTGATTGCATCCAGGGGGTTTCAGTATTTTCTCCAATTTTCATCCCTCCTCCTATTTTGGAAGTGCAGACTCCTGACTAATCCCCATGAGCAAAAAGTCTTTATTCAAAAACTTTGTAACGATATGAAAACTCATTAAGGGTAAAACTCCAAGAATTAAGAGTTACAAGCTGATAACCCTTATGCATTATACTCTTGTGTCTCATCATAGTCCTTACCCAATTGTAACATTGCTTATAACTAGACTTTTTCCCCAAAGCATTACACTACCTTGTTTACAGGTATCATTTACATTTCTTCAATATACATGTACAATTGCATTTGAATAAAAGGAAACTTTGCTTAAATGAGCCAAGGTTACACATGACTGTGCTCTTGTTGTATCTGAGTATCTGTGGACTACGTGTTATCTTTTAATTCTTCACAGTCTTTATTCATCCACAGATTTTACCAGCTATAATTTCTCATTTTTTTAAAACCCCTTATAAAGATAAATACCACTGACAACATGTATCTGCAGCTGAATTCTAGATTCTAATCAAAGAAAGCAACCAAAAAGGAGTCTGTTTGTTTGGTTGGTTGGTTGGTTTTGTTTTGCTGTTGTTTTGTTTTCATGAAAGCCATGTTAATTGGCATTAATGATACTCTCAAATTTATTTTTGTGTTTTAATAGGGAATCCTGTATCAGTTTTTCTGTGGTTATATCTACGTTGCCCTAATAGAGTGTGGTGTATGTGCACAACATGCATATGCACCTTATGTCATCATATTGTATTACTTCTTGAGATAAGTTTGTAGGGCTAAGGTAAAAATTCTTCCTAAGTCTCTGTGCATAATACTTCTTTCATCTGATGTCTCTTGAGAGCCAAATCCAAGCTATAGGAAACTGAGCCAGGAAAGGACACCACATGCATTTTAGATTAAGTGCTTATTTTTAAGTATAAAGGCTGAACAACCTGTCCTTTTTAAATTTTGTAGTTTGCTACAATTTAACAGTAACTAAATGATCATCGTATTAATGGAAATACTGCTTTTTTATTTTCGAACTATCAGAACTGACTCCTCTCAGCCTTTAGAGTTGTAATTACCTTAATTAGCTACACTTATGACCAAGACTGATGTAGGAGTAAAATACACTAATTCTAATACTGGAAATAGTGCAATGAGTTGGGTAGGAAAGTGACATGCTGAAAAGCTGTTTGGAAAAAAATGGTATTATAATCAGGCCTGCTGAGCCAAAGCTATCCTAACAATTCAATAGTGTATTTTTTGCTATTTTAATGGAGCATTTAATTTTGACTCCAGTTCCTTTTTTTTTTGTTTTGTTTTTAATCTGGGACACTTGGTACTATAAAAACATGGAAAAGCTCAGTGGAGGTAGTGGAACAGCAATCAGCTGCGGACACTCAGATCAAGAAATCAAACCGAAACTACATCCTGGCTTTACATGCACCTGAAGCACTCTCATCACAGCAAACAGTGCTAAGGGTGGTCCCCACGTGGCAGCTTTGACAGCTAACACCTTGGTTTCCAAATAGCCTCTCCTCTCTTCTTAGGATTCTCAGTCTTTTCACATGTTGTGCTGCACTGAATAAACAGAGGCAGAAGCTGAAGCTCCTCAAAAAGAAACAAAAGAACAGATGGAAAGGGACTGCAGCTGTGTAGAGAAACTTGCCATAAAAACTGTCCACAGAATATCCCAAATATCCCATTACACTGCTGGTTGTGGCATTAAACTTCTTTAATCGTGCCCAGATCTTCAGCACTTACAGTACAACTGCGCACAGAACACTGCAAAAATGTTTCTTGTGTTCTTAGAGAACTTTCTCAAACAACTTCCATATGGGCAGTGGCCAAAAGGCCACTTACATTCTTGGGAATGTTTGTTTATTGGGAAGTGAAGGACACTAAAATTGTCTTGATGCAACACTTGTGACTTTGACCCTTGCCATTCTTGGCTTGTGAAAGGGAAACACTGATACGTCTTTGGTAGCCAGTATGACATCTAGAGAAAGATCTCCTCTTCATGTCCAGATATTCTGTGTTCAGCCTGCATATAAGAGTACTCTATAATTTCTATGCCTCTCCCATGTGAACTCAAAGAGAAATTAGAAGTCCAGCGTTTTTGAAACCTGTAAATTCTATGTGGGCAAAAGCATTCAGGGCAGAATGAGAAAAAGTCATTCTCACCCTACTAAAACCTTCAGTGCTGTCCTGAGGTACTTTATTACTCTTAGATGCTCATACGTTAAGTATGTGGCAAAATGAAGGGAAGTCCTAGCACTGCCCGGAGTCCATAGTGGAGTACCCCTGGAACAAGCACTACTTGTACTTGGTGGGATGGGAATCTTATGGGAACCACTCCTTTGGTCACAGATGGTTCTCTGTTTTTCAAAATTGTGAAATGAATTGGACTCATGTGCAAGGGTGATTTTGGCTCCAGTACTAATAAAGCTTAAATAACAGGTCTCTATTTATCACCTCCCTAAATACCAGGATATCTGTGTTTGGGTGAGAGATTGGCACACAGAAGAAGGTGAACATCCAATTATCAACCTGAGCAGAACAGAAGCTGTCAAAGAGAAAAAAATCCCCCATATTTTTTAGCACACACACCTGCAAGTTCTGCATCCACCGGCTGAAGATACAAACCTGGCTTTTCAGTTCAATCAGTATTGCAAAAGAATGTGTTTATTTGGCACAAAGCTTTTAACTGGCAGCAATGACACGTAATAATTTTGATAATCTCCCTTGAAGCAGGAAAATATCCCGTTCTAGCAGAGGGTGGTCTGGCTTCAGTTATTCATATTTTTCTCATCCTTGGCTGGACTGCAGCAGCAATGTATACCTGCTCTCGAAGCCTTAGAAATCCCAGTTAGCTCAGAACAGCTGTGTTGATCTTATCAGCAACACAGTCTCTTGCAAATGCATTAGCCTGGCCTCCAGTCTCCAAACAGTCCCAACTTAACTACAAAGACTGAACTCTTAACGATGTTTAAGGTATCAGGCTGTAGCATCCAGCCTATCCATTGCCTCAATCCAGAAATTTTCTGGTCCAAGATTACATCCTAAATAAATCTGGAACTGAACAGCAATGCATAGCACTATGCACATTCCATTTTGAATTTGCTCTCATCATACCTGCTTCACCATAAACACACAGCATTAATACATACACATATGTAAGAAAATCCATTCCATAACAATGCAGTCTCTTGTACATGCAAAGGAAAAACCAAGTCTTGACTTTGCATCCTAAGAAGAAGACCGCAGTTTCTTTCTTTGGCCTAGAGTAAGGCATTTGGTGAGACATTATTCCCTTTGGCCCCCAATACAGGGGGTCTGGTAGCTCCTGGTGTGGTGTAGATTCCTGTTTTTAGTAATGTTAAGAAAACCTGACAATGAGGATGTACTACAACTTCGAATATTCTGCAGGAAAAAATGCTAGTAATTTTAAAATTCTTAGTGAATTTTTATAGTTTTCATCATAAAATGACATCAGGATTTTTGAAACAGCTACACATCAGAAAGTCTTGCATTTTGAAAGAATCCTTTTATAAAGAAAAATGCTTTTAAGCTACTCTGCAAAGCCAACATGCTTTTCAGTTTTACTGCAAAGCACTTCACCACTTCTCCATGCCAGACCTGGGAAGCTTTCTGGGTTTTACAGAGGGTTAACTAAGAACCTGCAACAACATCTGCAGCAGCTGATCAGCCACTTCCTACTTTATTTGTAATGTGCAGAGAGCTGTACTCTGCTTCCCTAACCACAATTTCGTTTAGATACAAACCATGGTTTCAGGTTTCACTATTATGCTGCGTTGGAGCTGCTCAGAGTGAGCAGGTAAACTTACAAAAGAGCTGAACCTCAGTGCTTTTGATTATGCTGTTGTTACACATACTGTAGCAACAAAGTTCAGTTGCGACATTGCTCACATCTTGAAAACAAAGAGCACAGAAAGTTTCTGGTTGTTGCTCCCCTTGAGTCCAGACCCTACTTTTAAAAATGCCTAGGTACAATCTTTTCTTTTCTTTTCTTTTCTTTTCTTTTCTTTTCTTTTCTTTTCTTTTCTTTTCTTTTCTTTTCTTTTCTTTTCTTTTCTTTTCTTCTCTCCTCATCTCTCCTGACTCTCCTCCGAGTTAGGTGGTTAAGCTCCTTTTTTTCTCCTGTGTGCAAACAAAATTACATCCCAAAAGGGTGGCATTTCAGACAAAGAGGAAAGGGGAAAATGAAGACCAAAGTCTGCATCCTTTCTCAGATCACTTTGCTGATGGTTGCTCACACATCATGAAAAAGATGATCAAAGCAGGTGGAGAATTTGTCCTTTTTTAACCAAAACTTCTTGTTACCAGTAAGTAAAGCTTTATAAAAGGGAAGGCCTTGTAAAATCATGGCTCAGGTCTTTTACTTCGGCTAAGTAGAAAAGGACTGTGGGAAAGAGACACTTCTGAATTAGGGGTAGAATAGCATGTTTTACAACCATTGCATGCTCACATGGTGGTGTATGGTGGTTGGTTGAATTATGTTTGTTATGCTTTAAAACTATGTAACTGATAACCGGCTAACTGCTTAAGAAGGCCAGGTTTTTGCAATAAAACAGTTCTCCTTTGCACGTGCCTGGGGACTCCACGTCACTATGGACCCTCACCCACAACTTCTCATTGGTCTCAACTGGAAAATCTTTCCACAACACATTCACAGACTAGCTTAAGGGTGTTTCACATAACATTTAAAACCTCTTCTATCCCTTATATTCTCAAAAATGTCATAGAGTTGACATATTAAGTCCTAGACGCCATACCTGGTAGGGGATTTTTCCCATTCCATGTATGTAGAGACAAGCAGATGAAGAATATACAGCACATGAAAGTGAGCATCTAAACCTACATTGAAGGTTGATGGCTGAAAAATATTAAGCATGCACATAGTCTTACTCCCAAAAGAAAGCTCACAGTTTCCCCCAAAGTACTTCAGTGTGCAGAAGTTCACAGGACTGAGCCTTGTGGTGACTAAACATCAGGTTAGATATTACTAATTCTTCACCTGAGCAGTGCTTACTGGCATAAGGAAAGTGATTTCCAACTGCAGATGTGTTATCATAGACAGAAGCCTATCCTTATCTAAAGGGGAACATAAAATTAATTCCCAATTGAACTGCAGTTGAAACTTTTTGTTTGTCTGATAAAAAGCCTTAATGACTACTTCTGGTTTTAATAAAAAATATTTATAAACCTGAGTCAGTTAATTTTATGTTGCATGGTATTATTTCCTATGCAAGAAAAAAGAATAAAAATTGAAAGCATTCAGAGATGGAGTACATGTAAGATAGCAATAATTTAAAACTAATCTTTTGTAATCAATTTATATTTGAAAGAGAAGGCAAAAGAAAATGTGTGCAATGATGCAAAGGCAAGCAAAAGAAAATGTACTGGAAAAAACTTCCTTAAAATGTGACTGTTTCCCAAATTAAAAAAATGATGAAGAGTTTTATAATTTACCTGTTTTTCAGTGTGAAAAATAATTACATCATACATAGCATGGTATATAAAAACTCATTTTCATAAAAAATTCCCATGCTACAAAGTCTTGCATTTGGATAGTGGAAGTCTGCAGATTTTCTCTTCAGAATTTGCAGACAAGGAACATCATTGTTCCAAATGCACATATCTGAGGAGGGCTCAATTTCAAGAGGAAACCAATGACCTCAGGAATGTTGTTTATTAAAACGAACCTTTTAGGATAAAAACAGCAGTTAGATACAATTTCCAAATCTTCCTAACAGCTTTATTATGAAATGCTTGGGGGTTTTTTGTCTCTATTAATACTGAATATTTATTGTAGCATTTAAGATCAAAACTTTCAAGAATGACTGAAAATTTTCTATATATTAACTATAATGAACTATGATTTTTTTAAACATATTTTTCTATAATGAACTATATTAATTTGTGCTGTGTTACCCATTTAATGCTACCAAATGAAGAAGATTCATTAAGAGCATTTTTCCCTGTGAGCCAAAGTAGGTCTAAAAAATTAAAATACTAAAATATTTGCACCAGTAGGGCACAGATTGTTTCAAATTCAAACATTATGCATGCTGCATAGGTTTTACCTCTGTGAGCTGCTAAGGAAATATTTAAAGAGTACAGAGAAATTAGGACCTTCAGCTCAGAGAGAAATTTCAGTACACATCAAACTTCAAATACAGGAAATATGTGCTGATCATTCTTGTAATCACAAGTAAACAGACTACAAAGCATTGTTTTTGAGCTAGACACCTTTAGGGTTCAAGATGCATTCTCCAGTAATTCAGCAACACGTCCAGAACTCCATCAGCACAGTACCTTTGTGTATCAGGGAAAAGAGGATATTTTCCAACTTGACCATAAAGCTGTCTATAAAGTAATGTGATTTGCTGGATACAGTCCCTTGCTAAAAATAGTTGTAAAGTAGGCTTTAAGCAAAATATGTGTCAACTGGAAGAATGGGAAACTTTCAGCCTGTTCTTATAATTTTTCTCAATCTCTATATTTAATTTATAGATATGCTCCATGTTCACATTATTTTCTGGAATCTGGACAGGTTTTCAGAACACTTGAAACTTTGGTACAGCAGAGATGCTTTTGTATTGTGACCCATATAATGCAACTATATGATGAAGGTACATAAGTAGGTGTTTCTTCTTGTGAATCAAAACAGGTGTACAAAATAACAAGATTGCAAAAATTAAATTGAGGAAATGTTACTAAGCAGAAAGAATTCCATCAGTTTTACTTTTTTTCTCCAGCAGCTTCCTTTGTCACCTTCCATGACAAGCTCATGGCTGTTTTTTTTCTTCATCCTTATGAATTTTCCTTTCTAATTACCCTTAGCACTTCTTCACAAAGGCTGCTCTTGTATGTAGTGTAATCCTCAAGGCACTGTGTTAAATTCCTCCAGCACAGACCCTGTTCGAAGGTGGGCAATGGTTTCAAGTAGAGTGTAACAGGTCATGTGCTTCATTCAATCCATTGCAGAAGTCCAGACAGATTGGGTGAATACGTTATCTACTTTGGTTCAAATGCCATTCAAACTACATGTCAAACCTCTTAACAAAATTAACAGGTTCACTGTCATGGTTTCTCTTCTGAGTCCTAAGGTCTGCATCTTAGATTCTGAAGCCTCCACTCAGGAATGGCTATATCAGACTCAATGGGATTTAGAGTATTCAGCTGCAGGAACAACTCTAGAATTCATGTGTAGACTGTAACAAGTATATACATGAGAAAAATGGATTTCCATGCCTCCATCCTGTGATACACACAACCCATATCTTACTGTTAATTTACCAGAATCAGATAATCTTGAAGGGAACAAGGCACATAAGCCCTAACAAACAAAAATTGAGATATTTAAGGGAAGATCTTCTGCCAGTTGCAGAAGCTTTGACAATTCACAATGGAGAGCTGTCTTCTGATGTTAAATGGATACAATTTATTCCTTTAAAAATAAAAATATACTCTAAGACATTCTGAAAATGTTGCAGACAGTTTTAGCTAAGGAAATGATCAAGTACAACGAGTTTAAATATTAATTTGCAATGGGTTTTGTGTACTTTTGCTTCCTTATGCACAAGAGCAGCAAGTTGCACTCAGAGCAATTCCTGCAAGGAAACACTCAGTGTTGGTTTATCTGTTTTCTTAGGCATATAACTAACTAACGAACTAACTGAGACAGATGAATAACTGTCTCATTCATATTTCTCTCAGGATGATTGAATTAATTTTTAAATTGCAGTGATTTATCTTTTTCAATGTTGTAAGCCATACCAGCAGTTTAATTTACAGTTTTGCCCATATATTTTAGGAGAATTATGTGGCAAATCCTTGACCTTTGAAGGTAATGCTTAAAAAAACTCTGCCTTCCAGAGTGGCAGCGTTTTCCTCCATAGCCTTAATATTCATTGTTGTGGAGGCTCAGAAATGCCGAAGAATTTTCTCCCTGACTGAAGCAGACTGACAACATGTGCGCACTTTTTGTTCATTGAAAAACTGAAGCCCTGGTGTTAATTGTTCACGAGTTGTGCAGAGGTGTGGAGAGCACTGGGGGTCTCAGCCCCTGTCTGGTGTGTGTGGCCACCTGTACCTGTATGATCCCACAGCACTCAGTGCGATACTCCTTGCGAAGTAACACTACAGTTGTGGCCTCACATGGAAAGCTGTCAGCAAAATGACTTGGTTTCTCTTCTTTTTTTCTAACACCTTGTTTATTATCAAACAATATAGTTGGTATTATTTTCTGGATGCTGATAGCACATGCATCTCATTGATTCTTACCTGACATAAATATGATCCCTCAGGGAAAATTGCTGTAAATGGGGCGTAACACAGGAATTTACTATTCTGCCATGTATTTGCAGGCCCAGGCAGGAATTTCTTAAAGACTGCTTTCAGTGGAAAATAGGAGCACTTCAATAGTCCGACTTTCCTAACAAAGATTTTTGTATCTACAGAAGTTTTATCAATAAGTTTTTCAGAACTAGGTGAAAATTTCTAATCCACAGCAAGGCCAACAGCAAACTAACATTCCTTAGTATTCATGCAGGCATGGTGGATGATTTAAATCCTTCTCCCACACATAGCTGAGACTGCTGGGTCAAAGCTAAGTCCTTCAGCCTCTAACATTTAATGTCATTTCATGCCCAATGAATACTTGTTTTCAAAAACCAGTAAAACAGGTTTCATGGGCAAGGATAACAACCAAAGAAAAAGGGGTGAATTGATACCTCTGAGAAGGCAGAACTCAAACTCCTATTTTAAATCAGGCAGTACAAGGTTTTCTATAGTGCAGGCACATGCTCCTAACACAAATGTTAAAAACCACTATGTGTGGAGGTTTTCTTTTCTCAAAGGGCAATGCAAAGCCTAACTTTTGCCCTATTTCAGACCAAAGGTTAGATCTCAGAAAGCTTTGTTTCATGGATAAATTATTTTCATTTGCTTATTCTTTCTATTCAGCACCTGGATCACAGCAGGAAATTAAGCAACCATAGCAAGCTTCTGTTCAGCAGGACACAGTAATGAGCAGGAAGAATCTGTGCTGTGAGGGTGGCATCCTCCTGACATGACTTTGATTCTTGAAATGACAGTTAAGAAAAAAAATACCGTTCAGTTTAACTGCCCTTCCAAAGCAGGTAGATTTTGTATTTTCATTCCAAGAAACACATCAACAATGAATAACTGTTGAGCTGAAAAGGACTTTGCTAAGGATTCACTCTAGAACACCCTGTCTGTCCACCAGAACTGCTCTGTGTAGACTTCTGGCCACAAAGAAATGGGCTGCATTAATTAAAGCCAAACAGAACATCGAGATCTACATGCCAGCTCTGGGGGGAAAGGCTGAAGTTCAGGGACACTATGAACAGCTCCTCATGGACATGGTCTCTAAATCTTTCAGTCTTGACCAGCCCTTGTGACTGTGAGATAGAGAAGACTGTGTCTGATTCTCCATTTCTACTTAGTTGTATGTGAGTTGTATGTATGTTTTCAACATACTTGGAAAACCACCTGTGCCACCATGTTGGGCATCTCCATCCTTAGCTCATGTTCCCATGACTCATCAGGGTGGTGGCTGTTCTTACCCCTGGTTAGTGACAATTTTTGCTTCTAGCAAAAATTCTGATATTATTCTTACAGCCCTGCTCACAGTGTTAATTTAAAATGCACAGGATAAATACTTCTTATGCTCAGCTTTAAAAAGAGAGTGAAAAAAATGCTTTGTGTCTATAACTGAATGGGAACCAGAAAAAAAATCTGAAAAAGACAATGAGCAGAACAACAAATAAAAATTCCTCTATTAATTACTTAATTTTAAAAAAAGTATTTTAAAAAAATTGTCATTTTCTGTGTTTCCAGCCTTTGTCAGGACGTCTCAAAGTTTTAACTAGCAGAGCTCTTACTCTTCTTATTTAACCAAAACATTTACTGGTGTAGTTGGCTGAAAATGCTGCCTTTCTATATTGAGATTGTATATGGGCATATTTATTTTAAAGAGATACACAAATTTGCACCATTTAAGGATCTTGGCCTGATCTTGGATTTGTGAGAACATTTCCTTAGCTGTAGGGTAACAAAGAAAAACCAGAATACAGCAGCTGAAAACAAAGTACATTTTTAATTACTGATACACTCCTAATATTTGAGTGGAATTAATAATAGCACAACATATAGTTGCATGCAGACTCTGTGTTTTTAGTGAGGTTTTTTGTCTCGTGAGAAGTCAGCTCTGAGCTTTTTCATCCTGCCATAGCCCCTCTGAACCTCTTCAGCCTCAGGAAGAGCAGCCTTATGTGTATTCAGAACTGCTGAAACACAAGCCATGCTGTATTCTAGACACAGAAGGTGTAAGGAAAAACCATGTATCAACTAAATCATATGAATGTACCTGATGTACCACACATGCACAATGTGGAGTTAGAGCATCCATTGTCAGCTACTTTAGAGCTTTGAATCACACCACTGGGCATCCCCCTTTCTCACCAACTACACTGAAAATTGAATAATCTAAATTTGATCTGTTTAATTAAATCAGGACTTAAATTTCTGTTGAGAAAATACTCCCTGACACAAGTTATAGCTGCATCTGAGTAGTTTTGAGAAACAGATGAACCCAGTACCGTTAACATTGATCCTGTACTTTATTGCTGAGGGATAGAGAACATAATTTTAATTTTGGTCCCGTATGGAAGAGACACAAGCCTAAGTTAAAGCTTTCAGGGGTTTTCTCATGCACAAGTGTCATGTTATTTCTGAGCAGAAGAGGAGATTCCATCTGAAGTTGACCTGGTACTAAATGCAACAAAAAGCTAATACCCAAGGAACCAAGAACAGAGTGGACTTACTCTTTTTTTGGCAGCTCTTCCGGAACTTTCCCAGGTGCACAACGGGGGGTCTGCTTGGCTTCTGTGGGGGCTGGCCCAGCTTGAACACTGAGGGCAAGGTTTTCCGCTTGGGCATTTTAGAACTCCTGTCCTCATCCTCTTTCTCTTGTGGTTCACCTGATGGTCTTCTTGAAGCAAGTGCTGTATTCATCTTATGGAATTTATGAGAAGAACCTGATTCTTCCTGGACAATTTTGTTGAGGAAGATGTTCTTAGCAGCACTCCTTCCCTTTTCTTCAGTGTTTTCTTCCATGGTTTTGGGGGTTCCTTTTGATAAGCTGGACCTGTGGCCAGTAGGCTTCAGAGTTATTTTAGGGAAATGACTGCCTGCAGCTTCTGCGGCAGAGTTACTATTTTCACCCATTTCCTTTGCTTCTTGGAGTACGTGTGTATTTGTTCTAGGTCCTGACTGTCTTTGCAGAAAACCACTTTTATTAGAAGCGTCTTCATTCTGAGATACCTCATTGTTTAGAGAAGGCTTCTGTGCAAGAGGTGGTTTAGAAACAGGAGGCTTGGGCTCATTTTCTTGTGTTGCAGACCTTAATTTTTCCTTAACTGCAGCTACTTTTGAAAATTCCGGTTTTGCCTCACTCTCCTGTGGTGCAAAATTTAAGTTTGGTTTTGGTCCCAGAGGATTTTTTTCTCTATCAGGAGGAGCAAGGAACTTGTTCCATGCAGGTTTTGGGTTCAAAGGCTTTGGGTCTTCTTTTGATGGGTCACTGGTTTTGACAGAGAATTTAGTGCATCCAGTTTTTTCATCATTTCCTCTGTTAGTGGGCTGAAGCTGAACACCAAACTTTTGTGCCACTGGGTTTAAATGTGGTGGGTTTGGATCTTTCTCTGTTTTGTCATAACTTGAAGGCTTGGCTCCCAGAGGAGGCTTAGGCTGAACAGGTTTGTGAAGGGTACTGGGTCCTGAAGAACATGCTGCATATCCTTTACTTGCAAATTTCTCAAGTGCTGCTTTCCTTGTCTGTATTCCTGTAAGGACATCTTGTCTTGGGATTTTGATGGGTCGACTGTTTGATGTATCCTGTGTGTCTCTGTTACCTCCCTCAAATTTCTCCATGAGTAACTTCACACGTGGCTTGCAACTCTATAAACATAAAGAAGAGAAAAAGAAAGGGCAGCAATGAGAAAGTCCTCTTGCAATGTTCTCACATACTGTACTTTAAACAGTTTCCTGGTCTGAGACTTTAGTACTGCTGATTGGCTGAGGAGGTGTTATAGCTCATCTTCCTGTAGGGTTAAGAGAAGCTGAGCATTTTGTTGTATCCTTGCAGCGTTTATACAATATTTTAAAATTTTCATTCAAGTACTGCCTTTCAGGTACTTCAGGTCCTTTTGGGCATATTATAATATCTGTTTACTTCTGGAATTGTGAACTGAACACATAATAAATGTAAGAAAATATGTACAAATTTAAAATCAACATACCTAAACATTTGACTGTCCTGTGATGAGAAGCATAGGTTACTGGAACCTGGAGGAATGTACCAGATTCGTGTTATTCCTGCTAACTCTCTTGGGAGAACTATAAGTTCCTTTGTGAAAACAGAAATTCTTCTGGTTGGTGTATGTGTGTGTCAATTTTTCTTTCCTTTCTCAGCAATTTTCTTACTTGCTGCTATCCCACCCTCACTTTGTCCTTCTTTCTCTTATACATTTTTTATCTGAATAAAACTGCATGTGTGGACAGCAAAGGACAATACCTGAAGTAAAACTGAAAGAAATAACAATCAATACCCCCAGATATTGTCAAAAAGAAGTTTTTCAATAAAGAAGTTGAGCAATTCCAAGATAATAAAACCCAGCTTCATTCAAAAATGGATATTTTAATTGGTCAGCCCAATTCAATAACTTACAGGATCAGTCTTAACAGGAACTGAACCCAAAAGCTCAAAACATTTGAATTCAGGAAAAATAAAACACATCACAGTGCAGGATGGGAACAAAAGGCAGTGAGCTGGTCCCACTGCACTGGGCAGGGGCCACCTTTGGGTACCAGGAGTGCTCTGGAGCAAGGAGTCCTCTCCCAGCTGACAGTGGCAGCAGGGGTGCAGCTATGGCAGATATATTGATACATCCAATTCACAAGTAGGACCTGGATTTGTGAGTTAAAATGTAAAACTTATGATATAAAGCAGGAGTGTTATAACTAGGAAGGGTTCTGAATCATCTGTTTGTAAACAAAGGAGTATTGCTACAAAGCATAATAAATTGGTGTTTGAAAAAAAATTAGATGTTTAAGAATGAACTGTGTCTTCACTCACTGTGGTTAAGTGAGTGTTCAGTGATTTCTTTTTTAACTTCAATAACAAGAGCTTCTCAATTGGGCTTTTGCTCCTTTTGCTTTCCATTTGACTGTATCTCATTACATAAACAGCCTGCTATGTTGGAGTAGTTATATACCTGAAACTTCTGCAACTTAAAGGTAACTATCCCAATCTGTCAGCATTGTCAAGAAATTCAGTCTTTCCAAACTGATTGTGTTGAGCTACAAATTACTTACATTAAATGCAGCCAAAACAAGATAGACATAATGAAACTTTTACCCAGAGAACCACATTGTTGGGTGTTTTTGCACATACGGAGAAGGGAGGAAGTACACATTTACTGTGGAGATTATCAGGGTTAAGCCATCTACTGCTGTTTGTAGCACAGGCACTCACATATACACACACAATTACATTGCAGACGTACATATATGTATCAGTAATCATTCAAGATTTGTCCCACAATACCTCACAAGGCACTGATTTTACCCACTTAGAGAGTTAAGCCAACTGCAACACCAGAGAGCATAACAAAGCCTTTCATCTCTGATCTCTTTTGACTTTGTACTAATTAATGATTTTTTTTTTTAAGGTCTGTAACAAAATCTATACCATCACAGATACTGTAATTATAGCTTACATCTGAAGTCTTCAGAGCTTCTAAGTTAAGATTTGATCAGCTGCTTGGCCAACTCAGCAGCTTATTTATTTTGAAAGTCATAGCAACAAATTGATTCCTTTGCCACTTGTTCTATTTGAAATAGAAGAAAATGTACTGTGCAAATGACAATACTTTTTACGAGCAACAGCCATTCAGCATGTAGACCTTTAGGAAGCTGGGAATGTGGCTTTGAAGAAAATTTTATTATTACGATGTATGGTTTCTGAGAAGTTTTCTACATTTGCAATAGCAAGATTACATGAATTACATGAATTACATTCATATATGCTTTCAAATGCACTGAACCATTCATTGCTGCCATATTAGGAGTGTCAATGGATTTTTAAAAATAAATTTCTTTCCAACACTGAACAAACCTTGCCCTAGTCATGCATACTTACAAGCTCAGCAAGAGTAAAAGGCTCCTGGACATGTGGAAGATTTTACAATCAACAATAAGCCTCTTCAATGTACTTAACTTGAATAGTGAATGGTAAAGGTAATAGTAAGAATCAAAACAGAGTAAGAAACTTGGTGAAATCTTTCTGCTTCTCTTTTATGTACATCACTAGTGTCTGCCTTCATAAGCTGTGGTACGTTAGAAGTCATATTGTAGATTCTAATGCACAGCCTGACTGGTCAGGCAGACAGAGGGGAACTCGGGAAAAAAGAAAATCTTTTGTTTCTGGCCCTGCTCATAGAGTAGTCTCCACAGTTTCTGTGTTTCCCTTCCCAGAAGCAACAGCAGTTACCTATTCCATTATCACATACAGTAAGTCGTAAATCATGAAATGGGAACTTGAAAAGATTCTGAAGAGAGATTAAGTTCCCCCTACCCTTCACCTCTAAAGTGCAAAGTGTCTGTGCAAAAGAGGAGTCTCGTGCAAAAGAGCAGTCTCATGCAAAAGCTATTTGGGTTATTTTCTGAACTTTCTCTTTGATCTCTATTGGAGACTCAGTGCAAAGTATTTTGGCTTTTCAACTTTTGATCTGAACTGCAAGCAGCACATAGGGAGCACAGTAAGATTTCCTTTGATACAAGATGGTTGCATTATTCAGATGTGTTTGCTTAAATCTAGAGCAATACCCAGGTTTTAGTTCCCATGCCTTAGATATATTTGTCTATGCAGAGCTTTCACAGCATCCCACTGCCTTCAGCAGAGACCCACACAGGTACCAAGTTACATTTGTACAGAATTGTTCCACAACTACACCTTAGCTATACCTCAGTGTTAACAAGCATAATTCTCCATAATTTACAATATAGCTGTACATTTCTGGACAGAAGTACACTGTAATGAGAATACAAAAGTACATAAAAAAATTTCAGTTGTATTCTTCCTGAGTTTAGTATGGATATTTTAGTCTCAACTGGAAGACTGAACAATTTCTTTTTTTTGCCTTGGCATAAATATAACTTTATTATTTACTTTCCTGTCTTGGTGAAGCCAAAAGATTATTTCACTTCAACTTCCCCTTGAGGCCACTCTTTCTTCAAACAGCAACCCTGGATCAGTGAACGGAATAGCAGATATGTGTGCATACAATCATTAATTAGGCAAATGAAATATATGTAACTGTTGACTGTACAAAGAATTCACTCAAAATACATTCAGATCTGATTTATAAAGAATAAAACCCCCATCTTTTCTCAACTGTAACTTTTACATTTCTATTCCCAGTTGACGGGGTCTAAACATACCCTTCAAAAACTCAAAATCAGATCTTGATGAGTTTACTAGAGCGTAATGAAATAAAGATTATAAAGCTATCTCTTTAAGAAGAAAACTGTGCTTACTCATTAATTCCGTTACAGTGAAATAACCAGAGAAGTTGATAACCACTAAGGGAATTGAGCTCTAACCTATGGGCAGGATATAAGGAATAAGCAAATGGACAAAAAAGACAGGGAAAATTACACAGCTAATTATAGAAAAATAGAGATCTGAAAATTATTTTGCAACTTTATGTAAGTCTGATGTAACTTCTACTGAAGTTAATAGATTTGAGGCAGTGTAGCTATTTGTTTACATGCCAGTGCCATTCTGAATTTGTGATAAATTATTGACTACTTTCTTTTCCAGACACCTCAGAATTATCATTATACAACTTTGTTGTTTCCAGAAGATATTTCCAAATTGCTTTTCTTTCCCTTGAGTCTAGCTGTAATTACTAGTTCAAGAAGACTCCCTCCAAGAGTAAGTGCAGCATTTGGAAAAGGGAGTTGAGAGGTTGCAATGCTCTGCACCTATGAATGTGTGTAGCAGAAGCATGAAAAGAAGGCAAAGAGACACAGTTTGCCCAAATAAGACTTGCTAATACAGTGGTTGGTAAAAAAGAGAAATGAGCCCTCATCACATAATACTAAAGACACAGGAGACATGCTATTCTTCTGTATGGGGTTTTTATGAAAGGCAGACCTCTAGGATGGAGAGGATAGAGAGAAATCAAAGGGATTCCCCAATGAGAAGCTGACAGCCTCTATGTTATCCTATCATTTCAAATATCCCTCTAACACCAGCAAGACAAAACCAGCACACACACGAGGACATATGGTAGTCAAAATTACATAAGGCAGTGTTCCAGCCAGGTCACAGTGTATTCTGTATTTTTTCCATTGTGCGCTCCTCTACACCTTTCTTATTTGTCTCTTGTCACTTTTTCTCACCTTCTATCTAATCATAAGACCGGTTACTCATACTGCAGAAAAATAAAAGGTTAGCTCCAGATGAGTTTGAGACCAGGACAAGAGAGGGAGCTTAAGGCTTAACCAGAACAGCCAGATTTCATCTCAAACTACTAGTAGTAGAACTTGTAGTTTCCAAATTATTTCTGTCAAAACTATGTGCAAGGTCAAAGTATGAAATGAGGCATGATCATCTCTTCATCCTATGTCCTAATAGGCTCACCACACAATTTCTCTCTTAATGGATTTTTTTGGTACCTGTTTAAGTGAAAATCAGAACTATCAACCATTGACAACTTGGTCTTCAACAACAGAAGCCTGGTGGCTTCAATTTTTCCACTAAGAATTTTAATCTGATATAAACAGACTAGTTAATATCCATTTCTGCAAAAGGATTGCCTTTTTGCAACATGGTTTTATATAAGCACAAAATTTCATGATATTTCATAATTTTCTTTTTAGAATTATTTTTCTCATATGCTTTCTCATACCCTTTATGAATTATTTCTTTCAGATTAATGTAAACCTTCTCAAGATCTGCCCAGAAATGAAACAGATTTCTCTTCACTCAGAACGCTATTTATATATAGTGTATACAGTCACTGTCTTATGAAAGTTTTATTTGCCTGGTTATCCCACTAAAACGAATGCTCCAAAACTCAAGGAAGAAAAATTTGAATTCTTGTCAAATTCTTGCAAAGCTCCTACCCTTATTTTGAGAATTTCAGGATCCCACATGATTTTAAAAGAAATTTTGTGCAATTTTAAGACAGTGAGTACCATTTTGACTCATACGTAGAAACGAAAATATCTTCCCTGACCAACTACAGACAAAATACATACACAGATATCTCAATTCAGAGCATGGTATAGGTAAAAAATACCCTACTCATAATTTAACAAATGACAAATAATGAAAAGGGATAACTGAAAAATAATTGCCTTTGAGTGATATCACTTCTACTATTATTCAAAATGCAAAAGCCACTTAAATTAGGACCACTTTTAGTAAAATTTCAGAGAACTAAACACAAAACTTTGAGACAGAAAAGTCTATTTTGTCAGCTTAGCATCTGTTCAGCTCCTAAACTAAGAAAAATCTACACCTAGATTTCCAGTTAATTAAGTTATATTCAATACCTTGTACTGATTCTATTTCTTCTGGAACTTTCCACGCTTATTTTTAAGACAAATATGTACAACAGTTTACCTGGATATCCCAAAGCTCTCCAGTATTTTGATACAAGCAGAAAAATTGGCTCCCTCAATGCAACAATCCACGGGTGTATCAACTTAATGGCCTGGTCTATTTGCCCAAGCGGAGTTCTGCTTCTCACAGAGGAGTTCTTGCTTCTCACAAGATACACTTGTGGGTTTCATTACCATGAACAGTAACTGCTCTCCCCAGGATATTAGGCAAGAAGTGCTGGAGGAAAAGGGAACTTAAGTGTGTTCAGACTGGTTGGCTGCTGCCATCAGCAGTAAGCACCATGTGATATCCAAAAGTATTGCATTTACCCCATATTGTGTAGTCCTGTGAGGCTGTTTCAGTGCATACAAGCCTGAGCCTTTACAGAATAGCTGCTAATGAAATGTGTGTGGCAATTACGGGCATAAAGGGTGGACTGGCCACAAGTCCAGCGCCCTGCTACCACTGAGAATCCTGCATACATTCCCACTCACCAGGTGTCAGCTAATGTGTTCATTTAGTCCCCCACATTCGCCAGTGGGATCTTGAGATTCTGCTGGCCAGTTTTTAAAAACTTTTATGATGTGGAGATATTTAAAAAACAACCTACGATCATACACTTCTTCTGTCCTTCCTCCTGTGTGTTCATTACAAAAGTCAAAGAGTTTGAAGGATGATATAGGATAGAAAAGCCGATACTGAGTAAATAAGCTTCACAAGAAATTCTAGACTTGTGTTTGTGCTGAAGGTAAATCAAAACCACAAAGGCGGAACCCTCTACAAAATACAGCTCAGTGAATTTGCTGGAGCTGTGCACGGGGAGGAGACTGCACAAGAAAAGATGTGTGTCTTTGAGCTTAATCAAAAGTTATTTGAATCTTTGTCCTGGTCTACTACTACTACTCTCCTTCTGCACAACCTTCTTAGTACTTTTTGAAACATTTTGGGGTGTTAAAGTAAAGCATTGAAAGTGCTTGATATTTCCAGCTTAATTTTACAAAAACTTCTAGCTCAGCTACTTCAGAAGTTTATTAGGGTGCTAGATGGATCTTATTTGAGTTAGAAACCCTGCTACATGCCAATGATAACTGGTTTTTTTGTAATATAACACAATGGTTTTTTGTCGTGGGAGAAATGCAGTTCTTTATGCTATTCATTCAGCTAAATACTATTTTATTTACAAAATAGTATTTATTTGTGAAAATAAACAATCATCACAAATGATAATACATTGATTCTTAATACTAAGGCAGATTAGAATTTGTGACTTGCTGTTCTAAGCGGCAGCCTTCATGACTGTTTTAAGATGCTAGCTGTAGCCCCAGAGTAATTTTGTTTGGGTAAACACCACTGCAAGGGTTTGCTCATAGTATCAGCTCTAGACAAATCATGCAATGATCAAAGAACTAGCTTATCTTTGCAGCTCTGAATGCTAGACAGTTCCTGTTGTCTTCTCTCTCATCCAATACACACAAATAAGTACATGCCTAACTGACAGAATGCTGATGAGAATATAAATTGCAACAAACACAATGAAAAGAACAGTTTATGCTGTGAAATTGCTGTGAAAGTTGCCCATCTGCAATATCCAGCATATGCCTCATTTTACACTTGCAGGTGCAATAGCTTCCTGAAATCTCTCTGGTTTTTTTCCACTTATTTCTGTGAAGGTTGTTGGTAAGTGATATAGGGAAATTAGCTATTTTTAGGTGAAGAAAGAAGCTGAATAAATTAATACTTTAAGGAATGAGACCCACAAGCCTGAAAGAATGTAAAGTTATTTTGCCTTTTTTACTTTTCAGAAAAACAACAGCAGCAGCGGCAACAAATCACAAGTTCATATTCAAGCAAGACAAGGATGCTGATAATGGTAATGCTTTCTTATATGCACACATGCCACTACACTGTGTATACCAAACCCAGCATCTAAATCCCAGCACACCAGTGGTGTCTTACTGTTCCTATGTGGAAATGTTATGACTGCAACCTTAAGTACATATTTTTATCAGAACATTTATTCAGCGGTTTCCATGTAAGTTTGGGAAAAGTGGCTATTTACGAATTAAACTTGTCAAAAATCAAGGAAAGAAGAAAGGGAAAAAAAAAGAACCAGAACCCTGGCCACTCAGGAAGATCCTCTCCCTCTATTTGGCTGTGGTGAGGCCACATCTGGAGTCCTGTGTACAGTTTTGGGCTACTCAGTACAAGAAAGAAAAGGAGCTACTAGAGAGGGTTCAGCGAAGTTCACGAAGATGCTCTTATGAGAAGAGACTGTGGGAGCTGGGCGTGTTCAGTCTGGAGAAGAAAAGACTGAGAGGATTTTGCATAAAAAGATCTCAGAGGCAGGTGCCCAGAGGATGGTGCTAGGCTCTTTTCAGTGGTGCTCAGAGACAGGACAAGGAACAATGTCCATAAACTGTAACACAAGAAGTTCCAGCTCCAGACGAGGAGGAACTTCTTTCAGCTGAGGGTGGCAGAACACTGGAACACCTGCCCTGGGCAGTCATGGAGTCTCCCTCTCTGAAGACATTCAAAATCCACCTGGACATATTCGTGTGTAACTTCATCAGGAGGGTTGGACTGGAATCTGCAGAGTTCCCTTCCAGCCCTAATGATTCCGTGATTGTGTGAGTCTCTGCTGTGAACGCTAGCTCACCTTTTTAAGGTATTTTTCTTTCATCTACTGATGTTGCCCTTTGCTCCAAAATGGTTTTCAAAGTCAGGCACTGCCATCTGAACACCTCTTGCTTTCCAATTCAATGGTCACAAAGAATATCACAGTTAGGATCTTGTTACCTCCAGTGTCAATACTATTGTTTGAGTTCCTGTAAACTGAAGTGACATGATAAAAAAAACCCCAAATTTATCTTTTGACATTGTTTTTAACCTGCTTCATTTCACTAACTTCAAGTGTATTACATGATCCCAAATCAGGTGAGACAGCATAACAGAGTTAAGTGGTGAAGGAGAGTGGGTGAAGAAAAAGGCAGAGATGATTGGCTGGGGCAGGTAATGTTTAAACCATGTGCATATAGGGGAGTCAGGGCTAGGAGGTAGTATGTGGGACACCTTTGGACAGGTGCATTAATACCATTAAAGCAGTTTGAAAATCTCCTTCCTAAGTCAGAATGGTGTTGCTCTGTAATATACAACACATGCAAATATGTGGAGCACTGAGCAAGAGAAAGTCAACCTTAGCAGCGTTTTTCACTGAAACTTTACTTCCTGCCTTCTCCTCCTCTCTCTCACAGGGCTTTTGCCTCCTAGTTGTTACTGAACAGGTTATACTTCTGTAAGAAGTAGTCTATGCAGCAGTGAGGGAAGAGTTGGAAAACTCTTTTAACTTTAGCACATTAGTCTATGATCCCTGTATTCATGGTTAATGCTTAGTTTTGTACCACACAGTGCTTAGTGCAAATACCAGAGATTAATGTGGCCTTGTGTTAACTCCCTACATCTGTGACTAATAAGTCTTGTGCCAGCTAATGCTTCCTTGTTTACTTCTATCAGTGATTAATATGGACTAGCTGATATCTTAGTTTTGAGAACAAGGATTGTGTGTCAGAGCAAAGAATGATAAGAGAAGTACATTATGACCTGACACTCTCAAGGAGAAAAGATTCATCAGAAGATCTGGAACCATATTCAAACAAGTAAATTGAAGTAATTAGTGTATATATGTATGTATTCAGGAAATGTGATGAATATGTATTAGTTTCAGGAATATACTCTGGAGAATTATTATTCTTAAAAAAATACTTTTAAGGAGAATTCCCCATGCACCTAGTGTTGCTAATAAAGTAATGTTGGTTTTCCTAACTAACAAATTGATTGGAGAGTTTATTTCCCAGTTTTCAGTGACATGGGGGCAGACTTGGCACAGGCGCAGAAACAACGTATTTCTCTATCAATAATCTCTGTACATACTTGTACTGAAAGAATTTCAGACTACCTGGTTTCGTGCAGTTTCTGAGGTAACATTTTGAGTACATAAACCTCATCAGAGGGCAAGGCAAAGACTCAGCACTCCTGCTTCACCATGCTGTGCCACTCCCCAGAATCAGAGCTCTGGGGAGAAGCGCCATCTTGGCATGGCAGTGATGCTGTTACAGCATCACTTTGGAAAGTACCTGATTTTCAGAATAAACTTGATATTCCTGAACACTGGCAGGAGCTTCTGTCTGCAATTGCTACAGCGCACTATGAGAACCAGCATTTTTGGTAGGGTCAGTCTGCGTTATCTTTGTGTCTGCAGACATGGCTAGACTTCCTCAAAAATGTGCTGCTGCATTTCCATCTCATTCACATTTGAAGGTGGTTTAAGTATTTCTGACAGAAGTTTGGTCATGAGCAAATTAACAGCATTTCCTTGTGTCTACACTGTCATGCTTATGGGAACAATTTAGCTTTCCTGATGCTGTTTGGGGACAACTGACATGCAGGATTCCCTGGAACCTCCTCAAGTCAGTGCTGTGGCTCTTTTAAAATGTAGTTATTCAATATCTATAACCTTATAACCATTGCTTATTATTAATATATTTATACTTGCCTGGACAAGGAGTGCAGAAATCTATTTCCACAATTTTTATTTTTCTACACTAAAGAAATGGAGGATTGACAAATTCAAGAAAGAAGTCAAAGTCCTTACCCTGACTATGCCTTGTGAGGGACATGTTCCTGATACGAAGGAAACCCCAGCACACTCCAGAGCATCACAATCAAGTGTGTGTTAAGATCCTGGTTTTCTGTTGGGGTGTATGTACTGTAATAAATCACAGTCCTTCCTGGGGACAGCTGAAGCTGATGCAAAGCACTTGCTGTACAAAAAGATCTTTCATGCTAAAAGCCAAAAGTCTTTCCTTTTTGTGACTTGAGGAGTGCTTAAATCTCAAGCAATTTTTATTTCAAAAAAAAGCTTGTATTCAGGCATTAGCTGTTTTGTTCTACCAAGGGATTCACCTGCACTGCCCTGCACCCCCTTCCATGCCTGTCCTTACACTGTCACAAGCTCTTCCCTGCCCCGTTTGCTGCCTAGCTCACCCACACGGAGGGGCTCAGGTTAGGTGGCTTTTCACTGAGACTTTTTGCCCTGCAAGCTGTGAGGGTTCTGCTCATGTCAGCACTCCTATGTTCTGTCTGCCTGGGTTCACCACCAGGAGTTCAGGCGGGATTGAAAGCAGTGCCGCAGCACAAAACACTCCAGACAGACCACATGGGAACACCAGGCTTTTGCTAAACCCTCCACAGGGAAACCCTCTGGAGGGCACAGAGTTCACTACGATGTGAAGAGAGCTGATGAATGCAGGCACAGCCTCATGAAAAAGGGCCCGAGGGGGCTCACAGAGTGTGCCACAGCACCATTGCTGCTCACACCCCACAGCTCTGCCTCACTGAGGGCCACCACTGGTAGAGGTAGCTTGCTTAGACGACCTAATGAGCTAAATTGCAGGTGATGTGAGTGTAACTGTGATGGCTGAGTTTGCAACAACCCACTCCTAGTCTGAGGCAAGGGGGATGTGGACAAGACCGGGTGGCCATTGCAGTAAGGCAAGGCAGCCACTCAGGAGACTGGCAGGCTAGCAGACTCTCCGGCTGGGAAGCTGCTAGAAGCTGTGTATGAGAGGAAATCAGGAGAGATTGGGGTGAGAGGTGGAGGAGCAGGGCTAGTGGGAGCTGAGCGCAAGGAGTTTGTGTACGGAGAGGACCTCTGGCAGCGGGGGAGGGTCTGCCCTGGTGATGTTGTGCTCCCTCAGCCCCCTCCTCCGTGCCCCTCAGGAATCGCTGTGCCTGTGCCCGACCTTCCTCCACCGTCCGCTCCCCGGGCCCGACTCTGCGCCTCGCTGCCGGGGCTGAGGCGGGCACGGAGGGACCGGGGCTGGCCGGAGCCGGTGCAGGCCTGAGAGCGCGGAGGCGGCGATCGCAGCAGCTGCGCCGGGGGGAGGAGAAGGGAGGGAGCCTCAGCTGCGGGAAGGAGACATTGGGACGTCAGAGAGGAAGGAAAACTTTCTCAAGGAAGAAGTTGCTTCAGTTTCCACCCTATATACATGAGGATGTGAATGGCTGGGCAGGCGATTATCAGCTGGTTTGGCTTCTCCTTCAGCACCCTCCCTCACCCCTCAGCTGCTGCTGCCAGGAGGAAGTGGGAAGGGAAGAGGAACAGTCAGCTTTAGCAAAGCGCTCCTGACTTCTCTTTCTCTCCAACATGTCCTTCCCTGCCTCCGCCTGGGAGGCAAAAAGGTGTGCAAAAACCCATGCAAATACGTCACCAGGAGTGTGTAAACCCTGTGGGAGGGAGAGAGGGATCTCTCTGAACCCCCCACTTTCATACACGAATTTAACAACGTCTTTTCCTGTCCTTTTGTATATTAAACACCCATCAGCTCTTCAAGTCTCACCTGCTTTTAGTGCAGAGAAGCAAAACAGAAACTCGTATTTCCTAAAAAGCATCCAACCTGCAGGCAAGGTCCTGTTCTCAGCTGCTTGCCCTTCTGCAGTACCTTAATGGAGCAGAGAGGACTTGCAGCTGACATCTGTGCCTCTTCAGGTATCACCTAGTTCAGGTATCTTAGGCTTTCTCTGGGAAGTGGGGAATAAAGGGCCTTTACCTTTCAATGTATCCTCCTTAAACCTCTGAATAAAAGGTTTCAGATGAGAGCAATTTAATCTCTATTAATGTCAGATGATTTCTTAACAACAGCTCTTCAATCTTTTCATTTTAAAAAGTGGAAGATTGGACCTACATTTGTTAGCTATTCCCTAATTCATATTACAGGGGTCAGGCTGCTTTTGCTGTTAAAAGATGTTTACTTAAAAAACCCCAAACAAACAAAATCTCCTAGATTTCTGTACTTTATTTACTCTCAAGAAATTACCCGTCACAAGTGGGGCTAAATTTGAACACATCTGAAACAGAAAGTTAAGGCTCAAGTTAAATTCTCAGTGGCAGGAATCACTCTGCTTCTGTATCCTTTCCCAGGGCTTCTGTGATAATTAGTCTTATTTATTAAAACTACATCTGATACTTGTAGAGTCTTTTCTCATGGTCTGAAATTTTAATTTTTTAGTTACCATGTATGCCATACTGCAATTATTTTTATATTCTAAAACAAGAAGGGGGAAAGGGAAAGCTTAAAAAAAGGAAGACAATGATGTGGCCCAAATAACAACAACAAAGAGAATATTCCCACATCATAAACTTTTCAAAACACAAAGTAACTTCTGAAACAATTTTAATCAGAGATAATAAAGTTTAAAAATGAAAACATAGTTTAATCCAAACATCTTTAAGATGAATGATTCAGAAAAAAATTCCTAAGTCCTTCTGTCTAGTGTTTGCTTAATGCCTGACATCCTTTTTAGGTTCCTATCCTTTAAGCTTTTAAAAAACTGACTATCTCTGATTCCTGATCTTTAGCAGGTAGTGGCAGGTTGGTCACAAAGCCTTCTGGCTTTAAAGTGACTGGTTAGCCTGTGATATAAATCCGTAAACAAAAGAAAGGAGAATTTAGTTTAAGTGAGAATGTATTCACCTCTGCCTCTGGCAATCACAGCAGAAAACCAGGATCAGTTTTCCATCTGCTGAGAGTCCTTTTGGTGAAGTCATCTTAGACAGAGTGTGTACACAAACCCTACATTCTGAAGCCTTGCTGGTATATTAAGAGTTTCTTTCAAAAAGAACGTTTCTTCCTTCCTATCCTACTCTCCTGTCTTTTTTGAAGATTTCCCTCTCTTCTGCTAACCTCACTTTTCACCTTTTTATCCAGTATTTGGAATGTGCTACCTGGGAAATGAGAGATAAGTGAGCTGTGTGTCCCCTCTTCCATCATACATCTGCCCTGCGGTCAGATGGGTCCCACCTTTCAGCCGTGAACAGAAGGGAACCCTTTCACGCAGTGCTTTCTCTGTACAAGTATCGTGTGCCTGTTTTTAACGTGGTGCCTTTTGCCGGGTGCCGGCACGATAGTGACCTCTAATGGTTACAAATCGTAACCGTCCAGCGTCATTTAGGGAGGGACGGAGCAAGGGTGGAAATCTGCAGCCCCTCTTAACTTGTCCCAGCATTTGATTTCCCTCACTGTTAAAAGAAAAATAAAGGGAAGAAAAAACAACCCAGAAACCCAGCAACAATAAAAAACCAAACCAACAAAAAAAGTAAACTAATTGGGATTTTTTGGGGTTTTTTTTTGCTTTGTTTCTAATGCCTTTTTTCTCCCATTGCCTCTCACTCTGTCCTTGTGCATCTCTGAGATGAGTATGACACACTTCCATCAGACATTTGAAAACAGCAATAAAGTCTCTGCTTTGCCTACTTCTCTTAACTCCTTTTCTGTCATGTGTCCTAGTTCCCTGATCACCTACGGTGAGCTCAGGGAATTGAGTTGCTGCTGTTATGTTTGCTCAGTGCCTGCCCTCTGTTTTGCCTATGAGGCAGAGAGGCTATGGCTGCTTTCATAACTTTAATCGTGCAAATTTAGTTACTTAACAAGTCTGTTATTTGCACTGCTACAGGCACTTGAATCTTCTGGTTACAGAATTTGTGTGAATGAGTAGGGGAAATTCATCAGGGTCTCTTTCAGTTTTGCTGTTGCCTCAGAGAAGCTATAGACCAGGACAGATGAGGCAGCATATACCAGTTTTTTTGCTCCAGAGGCTAAATTGTACGGGAAAAAAATTCCATTTTTTTGTTATGCAAGATCACACTGCCAACCTTTTGGTGGGCAAGGGCTATATTGAAAGGTGAGGTGAGTCTGCTGAGGATTAATCAAAGATTGGGCCATTGGGTAGATCATCAGTTGAACAGAATATTTTTACTGTGAAGCATCGGACAGCTGCTGACTGTCGTTGGGAAAAGAGCACCAGAAAGCAGAAATGCAGCAGATGTCAGCTAGGGGGGGTCCAATACTGTTCATTCTTGTGGGCTATTGCATAAATTTGAGCCTGAACAACTTCTCTTACAGGATGATGAAAAGAGATTTGATTAAAAACTCATGTCATGTGAGGAAAACACTCAAATCCTTGGAAACTTATGTGTGGAATAATGAATTAAAGACTGAGATCCAAAACAGAATAAGGTAAGACCACAGAAATCATAGAAACAGAACCACTGGGGAATAAACACTTGAAGGTATAAAAGGAATTGACAAAAGGATTTTGGAAATAGTTAAAAAAATTACTGAGAAATGGAGAAGGTCAATGGTTGTGTATTAGTTGGTGTTTTGAGAGCCTTTGTAGAAGAGAAGTAAGTGAAAGCCTGGAGACATGATTTCTGAAAGTTTTTCTTCTCCAAAGACATAAGAAAACAGATATCCCTATGATTCATCTTCAGAATCAAAATGCAGATGCCCTCAGGGGTTTAGAGAAGAATCATGGCATTGTAGAGGTTGTGACACTTCTCAAAAACTTGGTGAAACAAGTGATTAATGGGAAGAAAAGCTGTTAGAGATGCGTCAGCAGAAATGAAAAGAACACCCAGCCACAGCTGCAAATACAAGATGCACAAGATCCTCTGATCCCTATTTCATTCTATGAAAATGTAAACTCTCTAAAAGTATTAAATCATTTTGCCTATAATTATGGATTGAATTTGGCAAATTTCTTACATGTCCCATTTTTAAATGTGTAAAAAATAATTTTCATGGCTTTTCAATATCATCCAGGGATGATATTGCAAGTTAGAGACCATTGTTCACAGTTTCAGTGCTGGAACACAGGTGTGGCTTTGTACATTTCTGTGTGGTTTTTCCACTCTTAATTTTCTGTGTACTTCACCTTTTACATTGAGGGATGTGGCTGAAGGCAGGTGCTCTTTTTGTTCATTTCATATTTTTCCTGTAAAGAAAACTGAACTCTGATGAAGAATTACTTTTATTGTTTTTTAGGTTTTTTTCTCTTAACTAAATAAAAAACAGTAGGAATGGTTTGTAAGAAAAAATATCTAAAAAGATGACTTTCTGTTGAAGTGAACCCACAAATCCCATTAGGTTCTTAATCCCAGGCTGTTGATTGAGGTATGGATGATTTACTGATAAAAACTAAAACTGCTCCTGTGACAAAAAATTTAAAAGTACACCTTTAAATATCCTCGTGTTATCTGCATTATGCTATCAGGAGACGTTAACAATGTCACATGATATGTTCCATATCAGCTTCATATTTACATTTGTTTATGCATATGGTTTATCTTGGTCTAATTTACATACCTAACACATTTTCCTGTATTAGCTCCCCCTCCTCTTCCCTCCCCACCACTCCCCACGAATATGAAAAACTTTAACAAATAAAGATCATATGAAGGGTATTGTTGTTCTGAATTCTAGGGGTGTCTGCAAATGTGATTTTGTCCAAGTTTCAAAGTACAGGGATGGGGAAGGTTGCAATTCATTCAGCATCTCTTAAATATTGTCGGATATTAGTGTGAATGGTCTAGTGGATGTGGTAGTCCTGGCTTGCCAATAGTTTCCCTTAACAATATGATGGGGCTCTCAAAGCTGGCTGCAAGACACAATAGGATAACTAGGATGCTGGGATTTGTGAGGCTCTGAGTGCAGCTTGTCTCTGTGTGCCAATAGAGGGCATTATGTACGCACACCAGTGTCTTATATAGTGAGTAAAAAAAGTACTTTTGGGTTTAATTGTGGCAGATGTTAGTTTATAGCATTTTTGAAAGTAGCATAAATATCAGGAAAAAATAATTATGTCTCAGTGTTTCTCTACTTCTTATGCTCCAGTTCAGCTTGACAGACGGAAAACCTTGTGTGTTTAACAAAAACAATAGTATCCTGAACATTTTATTATTCTTAGCCCTGCGAGCTGTATTGTGCACAAATCAGTTTCAAAAGTCTGCTGTGTTCCCAGTTATGCAAGACCTGCTGGTCTTCTGTGGCTGTCAGAAGTTCAGTGACCTCAGTGATCTTTGCAGGCAGGTAGAATTCCCTTCACACAGAGTTCCTTAGGGGATGGTTCCTTCTGAATGTGGTTAGGCACTCAGCGCATTTTATGACCAACATATAATTGTATATAATATGTCTTTCTGTGCAGAATCTCTAGGATTTATTTTTTTACTTTAAACAAAGAGTAAACCCAAACAGATCAATCAAATTTCTTGGTTGGCCTTATTTTCATCAGAAAATTTATTACTAAATTCTCATGTCTCAAATTTTTTTTGCTTCTTAGAGTATATCTGAGAATTATCAGTATCACTGCAAAAAGACAGGCATGTTAAGGGATATTTCTCTAGGTCAGGTATCAATGCAGCCTGTCCTGGCTTGAAATCAAAGGAAAATGCAACTTTTTTCCTTTGTGTTAATAAACTCCAGTCTCATCTGTCTGAAGCTATTATTGTAGTTCTTTTATTTTTTCAGCTGATATTATATCCAAGTGTTTGGTCTAAACTTTCCTCTGTGATGATGGTCAGAAACGAAGTAGTGAATTCTATGTTTTGGTCCTCATTTGGATTTCAGGATTCTGCAGGCCTAACTTTGCTCCCTCCGTCTCTTCCTGTATGCACTAAAACCAGATCATACCCAATCTCATGTTCAAAAAGTTCATTGATTTTTTTTTTTTTGTAGGAATACTTTTTTTCCCCCACAAGTTTTTTTGCCACAAATCAAACTTTCCCAAAGTACTCTTCACTCTACTTTCTTCTGTTACTTGTTTTGCTCTCCTAATTTTTTTTCTGTCTTTTCATATTGCTGTAATATAAATTTCCACCTGTGCAGCATCAAAGCAAAGACCAGAAAATATGATTTGCTTCCTTGGTGAAGTTTTTGGGTTGCCTGTAATGCAAAGATGAAAGCACTTCCTTCCCCATAGTTTTATGTAGCATTGTCAAGAAAATAGACTAAAGGAATAAATTCATGGTTTGCATTACTTTGAATTGTCATTCATATTTTGATTCAGGGAAAACAACCTGGAACTCTGTAAAGATTTAAAAAAAAAAGTGAAACTGTTAATTGTTGCTTATTTTCAAGCTCCACTTGGCAACAGCAGAAGTTCAGTGTTCAACATATCCACAAGCACATTATTTCTAAACAAACCTGTTTGTGAAAGCAGCTAGCCACTTGAATCATCCCAGAAGAGTGACTGTGTGCTTGCTGTGCAAATTTTAGTGTAGGATTTTGCAAATACAAGTATGCCATACATATCTGCTCTGCTCTAGTACAAGTAAAAGAATCCCTTTGGCAGCTAGAAATCAGCAGGCAACAGCACAGCAAGATGCTACTTTGGTAGTCCTTACTCAGATCCTGTTTATTCGTATGTAAATCTAGAGTAAGTCAAGTGACTTGAATTATTGGTGTAAGCAAATATAGTGGTTTGACCTTTAGTACTTGGTTCTGCACAGTCTGATTACAACAGAAATAAATAAAATAAAAGTACCTGGTTTATATTTTGAAACCAAAAAATATGCCTTATGTAAACATTTTGCTTCAGATTCAGTAAGAATTTGATCATAGTGTAAAGCAGAGACAAATTCAACCAGAACACTCAGAATTTTGTGTAGCATTTTTAAGTGTGAACCGTATTGTATTTCATCTATTTCACGTTACAATTTTTCAAGTGGCACTTGCAATGAGCAACCTTTTTCACCTTTGAGTTTCACAAGGCACCTTTCCTTTTTTTGAAAGCAGATTAACAGCCTCAAGTAAATAATACTTTTTTAGCATTTCTGCATCCAGGGAAGATGGTTGTGTTACCTTTGGACAGAGGCACAATGATAAATGTACACAAGCTATTTTAAATTTTTCCGAGAGCAAAGACGGCCTGAAAAGTTATTCAGATTTCTTGCCTTTCAACATTTATCTGTAAAATCACTAATCGTGAAATTATCCGTTTGTTTTATTAGTAAAATACTTATAAAAAGATACATATAAAGAGTCTAAAGAAACTGACTTTCTAGGGAAACGATTTCTATCAGTTTGCTAAACACACAACACCACACCACACTCCCCATCCAACTATACTGAAGATTTATAGATAAAATTCTTTATCTTTTTAGTTACAAAGCCCTGCTGAATCAAAATAACATAGCAGAATTGTGTTTTTTTAAAATCTAATTAGAATGTGTGGCCTCATTTCTTTGTTGATGTCACATTGACACTTGACTGCAGAATTCCTCTAGATACATGATCTAATTTGTCAGTTTGGCCTTGAAATAAGTTGTTTTCCTTAATTTTGCATGCCAGAATCAGTAAAGCATACAAACCAGTCCAGATGATGAAGGACCTAAACAAAATAAAAAGTTTCCTTATGCCCTCAAAAGCAGAAAGCCAGATGCAAGGATTTAAAAACTGTTAGAAGTAAATGTAAAGATTTACAGTCACATCCACAGCAGTTTTAGTGCTAATGCATCCATTTAATAAAAGTAAATGAATAAAGTCCTGTACTTACCATAATTTCAGTTCTTCTGTCTCCACAAGTCTGCTAAGGAGTATGCACTGTACTAGAGGGAGTCAGAAATGTTCTTTGTCCTTCACTGTGAACATTTATTTAGAAAGTGTATGTGCTCTGTCCAGCCTTCGCACGAAAAGATATCAGCAGTATTCTTGTTTTGCACATTATCAGAGACCTAACAGAATTTTAAACAGTATTTGTTTGGGTTACATCGCACCACTGTGAAGGATGAATAGGTTTTATTCATTCATTTAATGACTTCCAAGATTTTTATGAAAACCCTGTCTATGCTGATGATAAAATTATATAGTTTTTTTTTTAAGTAATCTTTGACTGAATTAAAAAGGCAAATGTATTTTGGTTTTGTTTTTCATACTCAGGGTTCCTGCATTTTCATATATTTAAGCTTCACTATCAACCCTGTGCATGTCTCCTTCTGACCCAGACTTTCATGGATGTTTAAAATCTGAAGTAATTTTCTATCTCTAATAGGCTGAACTGTATTTCTATCAATTAGCCTTTAATTATTTGGCTCTTCGTAGCTGATACTATCAGAAAAATAAGATTGTCCTGGTCTGACAGGGTATTAAAGTTCTGCAGACTTCCTATGCACAAAAATTAAAGGAAGGAGGGGCATATGGCCAGGAACTTCAGTGAGCTAGATCTAGAAAAAAAACAAAAACTAAAACAAAGGGCTTAATGAAAAAGGGTGAAAGAAGGAAGAAAGGGAGTGAAATACTGGCTGATACAGGAAGAGGTTACTGGCATATTTTGGTGATGCCTAACTTCTAAATAAAAATCAGCTGAGTTTTCAGTAAGCAATCTTCTCAGTATGAAGTAATGGGGGATAAATAAATAATGTAGTAAAATAACAGAAAATACCATATCTGTGTAAGAAGCAAGATTTAAACTGCATTCTGTGGTGAAATCAGGATTTCCCTGTAATTTCAGTGCTACAACACAGATAGCATTACTGTGTTGCTGTAAGTCCCAAACCAGTTGTTTTCTATTAAACTTTCAATGGAATATATCAATGCTATCTATTATACAAATAATAGCAAATACTACTGCAGATACTTATAAGAGCAATTAGCAAACATACTACCTATTTTCCTAAAACCAGGAAATCACTAGGGCAGCTGCATGTTTATTTTCTTGAGCACAACATTATGTCACTCTAAGAACAGTTTTGAAAAAACAATTTGAAAGAGAAAACATTAGATATATGTAACTACATCTAATGTAGGTTTCACTAAAGAAGGATTGTGTCTGAATAAATTAATTCCTCTTTTAAAAGGTTTAGCTGACATTTTCAGCAAAGGTAATACAATTTACTTTATTTGCCTAGATTTCAACGGAGTATTTCATGTGATGTCCTTTGTTGAATTTTAAGTGACGGCAATTGGGAGAGGATGTAACCTGTCAGAAAGACTGCAAGCTAGACAAGGAGATGGTTAAAGCTACATCAGTTCAGTGGAAAGGGAATTACCAAGTTTAACTGGGATTGCTCACAGTGTTCTGCAGGCATTGGTCATGGGGCTGATCCTGTCTGATCCATGACTTGGGTCAGGAGTCTGGTGCAAGAGCCGGGCCTATACTGATGTTATCTGAAGGTATTCTAAGCTGAATGGTTCCTGGGGAAAATCAAGTTGTTATACAGGAAGGATGAGAAGAGTTTGTGTATTAGAGTGATAGAACTCAACCAAAGTTTGATGAAATGTCAAATAATAAAGTCATATTCTTAAGGCTAGAAAGAAGACTTTTTGTTTTGTGCCAGGGAGACAATGTCACTAACATGACATGCACATGTGAAAAGCACATGTAATTTAAATGTGCATTAGGCAAATGGTTTTTGGGAGAGGAAGGAAAAGAATTTGTGCAGAGAACTGATGAGGTCTTGTTTACAGTCTTGTGTGCAACTCTGGTCAACTATGCTGAGTGACCAAGTGAAAACTCTAGTTTGAGTAGGACTTCCTGGCTTCTGGAAGGACACTGGAAGAGCTTACCTTGGGTAGCTTAAGAAAGTGGAGATTAAGCGTTATGACAAGTATCAGAGAAGGATAATTTATACCAACAAATATGGGATTGAGATCAAATGTGTATAAATAAGTTGTGACTACATTTTAAAGTGCGAATTATATTATACTGTATTTTTTATTAATTTATATTAATTTACATTCAGAAATGATCTTCCAAAGAGCATAGAGGAGGAAGGAAATCAGTAAGGCTTTCATATGTTACATGAGCAATTTATTAATGACATTTAATGACAGGACAGGGAGAATTCTGCTGTTAGGAAAAAAATCTGCTTATCAGAGAGATGTTTGGTCACCATGTCTGCTCACACTGACTGTTAAATCTTAGATTATGGTAGGTTACCCTAGGCCTATTCTCTTTGTACTTTTTTTTTTAAGCAGGAATATTTTCATGTCCAGCTCTTTAGGATTTGCTCTGTCTGTTAAAGGTTTCCTGATATCTGACAGCTCTACTCTTGGTGGAGAGTTCTCCCACTGTGAGACAGTAATACTAGATCTTCACCAAGAGGTGCTTTATTGCAGGTGCACAGTGCAGCAAAAAGCCTGTCAGGTTTGAGGCTTTCTGAAATGTCCCAGGAAGACTGCAGGAATGCTAGGTGCATGCTGTTCCGTCCATTGGGAATATCCTGTGTTTACACTTAGGAACATTAATTATTGGAAGCCTGTTAGCAGAAACCTTTTGCCACTCCTGTGGTCTGAAGGGACTGCTCATGGTGGCAGGACCAGTGAAAGACTGTTTTTGGTCTGATTTTTGTAGCACAGTAGATTTTGTGATTCACTGTTCTCTCTCCTGCTTTCTTTTGTGATGTTTAATCTTGGGTACTCAAAGTCTTTAGAGTCACTTGTGGCGGGCAGGAGGAAGGTAAAGAATGTTCCAGGGTACTCTTCCAGATCTGGACTGCCAGTATGCGAGGGACCAGTCTCATTGATCTGATGACATTTACTATTTCTGTATTTCCAAACCACTCAGCCCTCATATATCTTTGTTATTAACTGTTTCCTTATATTTTGCTTCCAAGGGGATCTTCTGATGTCTAGTAGTATAGCTAAGTCAACATGGTTACCCTTCCCTCAAAGGGGACACTAATTTCCCTTTGTTTTCTCAATTTAGCTGCCTTTTTAAATGACACCTCTTTGAGAACTATCCTTCCTCCTGACCCTAAACAAATTTTCCAGTAATTGACTTCTGTATTCAGAAGTCACTGAGGGAGATGAACAGGTAGTGCAGACAACACAACTGCATCAGCTTTGTTTCCTTGTTTTGGAAATTCTGCTAAAAATGTGGGTGGTAATATGACAATTCTTCCATCCCTTTGTAATGTGCCTCTGATTTCACATAAAATCTTTTACTCATTGACACAATCAAGATACAGTGTTGGACTATTCTGCAAATATTGGGAGGAGCAAGAGTAGTAACTCTCGTAAAACTGCGCATCTTCAAAAACATCCTGGTGATTCATGGCATGAATTAGATGTGAAATGTAGGGCTGAAATAAATCTGCAAGGCCATTTTGCTGAAGATAATGATTCTTCAAAGCTCTTTTCTAAAAACATACCATCAATCAACTGATGCAGTATACTTTATTCTTATACTTGTACTGGATTTGAATTCTTGAAGATCAGTTTGAAAGCATAACCAGAAATAATTATGGAAAAACATGATAAAGGGACACCAATATGCCATTGACTAACAAAGATGGAGTATTGATGTTCTAGTGACAACCACAGACAAATAAAAGGTTGACCACAGCTACTGTATCAGCACATCTCTGTTAATATGTTTATTGTTTATTACTTTGCTTTGATTACAGATCATTTAAGCTGCAGGTACTTTTAAATTATGCCACTCCACTGTTCTTGGGTAGCTAGCTGGCCAGCAGAAACTGTGATTTGTGGAATTGGTTTGAAATCCATTAATGTTTTCTAAAAAAAAGAGAAAAAATGGTGAAGAATTGTTAGGAGATAGTAGCTAAAGCATATATATTTGATCAAAATTTAAAAGAAATTTTACTCTCACAGCTCACTAAGATCATGGTTTTGTTGTGTCCCAAATATGACTGTAATGTAAAAGAATTCTAATGAAGCACCATCGAGACAGAATCCTGTGCCGTGTGCTCTGGGATGACCCTTCTTGAGCAGGGAGATTGGACCAGCTGACCTACTGTGGTCCCTTCCAACCTGACCCATTCTGAGATTCTGTGTGATTCTGTGAAGGATGAATCAAAACTCATAGTGTGATTTTCAGAAGACTTAAATATCAGACTTCTGCTTCGAGACTGAGTACTCCACATGTCTGAAACCACGTAAATATCAGAAGCTAAAATTAGGTTAATATATTTTTTCTTTGCCATACCAGAGGAAATGTTGGTGAATACATGTGTGTCATGAATAATCATTGTGGTGTTTGGTCTTATGGCTGAACAGGAACATGTTAATGATACAGTGCAGGAATAAAATTAGGCTGCTTATGAGACTTGTTTTTATTTTAATAACACCGACTTAATTGAATCAAGCGAAGACTAACTTCATACTCTGAATTTAACAAGAGGGCAATAGCACTGACCTAGGGAATATCCAGGATAGGGAAACACATAGAAATACTTCCCCAGAATAGTTTCCAATCCTGCAAAAATATATTCTTCAGAGACTTCCTGAGTGAACATGATTATTTACCTTTAATAACCTGCCATTTCTTTGTGTTTAGGTTTTAAAATGCATGTTTGCTTTTGGTATGCCCATTGTGTGAAGGACCAGTCTTCAGTCTGTTTAAAATCTGCCGCTTGCTGGTTTGTTTAATTTACACTACTTATACCTGTCCTCATGATATTACGCTTGGTTTTCCAGATCTATATCATATTCTTCTCTCGGTGTTATATTTTCCACCTGTGGAATAACTGTTGGAATAAGTAGCTCTGACAGCCTGGAGATGTGGTGCTGTAGGAAGGTGCTTGTAATTCTCTTATGTGGGGCTGTTAAGTCTTGCTGGCCATGCTTTCTTCAGGGTGCTTCACAGGTGAAATACTAGATGTAGCTGAGCTCTACTGAAGCTGAGAGAGGGCAGTAGAAATCTAGATATTTTTGGTGCAGGTAGAGGACATCTTGCAAGCCTTACCATCAAGTAGTTTCAGTGGGGAAACAGTCAACATTGTTCCCTATCTTTCCACCTGTTTTCCTCTTGTGGCCTCTCACAAGATAAGAATCTTATGGCAACATGTTAAGAATAAAACCCAAACACTTTTTTCTGGGCATGAAAACTATTACTGTTTTCAGCAGGTGAAGAAATATGGGTCTGCCTTGCCATGTTAGAGACCAGAGTATACATCCTCAAAATCCTGTAATGTTTTGTTTATTTCCTTTGTTTCTTGTTTTTTCTTTGTTTTGTTTTGCTTTTTGGTATATAATATAATAATAATAATAACAATAAAAACAATAATTTAATAAACTCCAGCAACCAAAACCCAACCAAAAGCCTGTGAAAAAACATGTACCTAGACATTTTTTGTAACATATTTCTTGAAGCTGAAAGTTTCAAATCTTCTGTAACACTAGCTTTATCAAATTTAAGCATTCTATTTATCAAGTAAGAGACTTCAGTCTCCTGAACTGTCTTAATATTTTTTTTTCTGGAAAACATGTCTCTTCCCTCACCTAAGACATAAGCTTTTTGATGGGTGGTCTGACTGGAGACGAAATCTTTTTTCTGAGAACTGTATTTTTAGTCTATTCTTATCCAGAATTCTATTCTAATCTTGAGTTCTGTAATATAACATTACTTGTTAAAGTACTCAAATACAAATCTAACCATTCACATATTTGATACAAGGTGGTTCATCAGCTGTATCAAATCACAGATTTAAGTGAAATATGAAAGTGAATTTACCCATCACTTCATCAACTGCATCTCTGAAATACCCCAAAAATTGGCTGAGCATTTATTCTAAATGGCAGTAGCACATTTAAAGAGGCTGCTTACCTGGTTTTGAAGACCATAGCTATTTTCCTTCTTCACAGGGCCGTTTTTCAATGCTTTCTCCCTGGCATGGTCTGCCATCAGGTCCTGGTGCAGGATTATTACACTGGCGAGTTCGAGTGCTCTCTCCATTGATGCAGGTGGACCAGGCACTCCAACAGCTCCAGCCTCCATCAGTCACAACTGGTATTAGGACAATACGCAGGATTAGTTCATCTACCTCTTTCAAGGTACACCATGATTCAACTGAGTTATGGTGACCCTGCAGATCCTTGCTGCCTCCAGCACACAAGCCATCACAAAGATTTGGCTTTTGAAAATACGCTTGTCAGTGGCACTGCATAAGAGCCCTGGGCTTTCAACATCTTTGTCATACTAGGAAACATGCTCTAAGGCCCATTTTGAGCACCTGTGTGTTAAAAACCCGGCCACAGAGAATGAATGTACTGCACAGTAAATTTTTTACATTGTCAGTTGTGCAACTGCATTCTTTTTCCTTTTACCCTTGTGGACCAACCTAATATTGAACTAGCACAGTAATTGTGAAACATGATCATGTTCTAGCAAACACCAAGCTTTTGCAGAAGACTGAAGACAAAATAGTTTAAGACATGGGGAGATTGCTTTTGCCTGAAATCGGTTTACCAGTACTGCACCATGCTTCAATAATACTCCTATGTACTTAAATGAACTTTGTGTCATTCCAAGATACAGTAGTGTATATGGGACAATGAACTCCAAATTAGCTGTGTTATTTATGGAAAGAACACAGGAAAGAACTTACATTAACTTCCACACCTTGCCCTTGAGGTTTGACAGCCTCAAGGAAGTGCTATGAAATGCTTCTGTTCTTATGAAGTCTCATTTTGTCAGCATATTGTTAACTACAACTATGCTCATTTTAGTTTATTTGGGTATTTACTAACCTTTCACTAATGTAGATTTGGGAATTTGACAAGCGATTCCCTTAAAATAACTTGAGCACATGCATGTACAGACTCCATCTACCAGCACAAGGGTGCCTCCATTTTTGCAGGGTTCACATTTGCACACACTGTATTCGGTGATGTAGTCTTCAATTGCTCTTTCCAAATTTCGTTTCTTTAAATATGCATCTCTCATCTTAACTGGAACAAGTGTATGTATTGGGGAAGGCTGTAGAAGAGAAAAAGCCCATGCATAACACACTTTTCAAAAGTTCTGAATCCTTTTGATATAGCCATCACTAGACTAAACATCTGAAGAAACGGTTAAGATGAAGAAAATGTGTGAAAGTTCATGATAAGCTTGGAGTCTCACCTCCATCTCAGAACAAAAGCTTTCAGACTGTAAGAAGCCACAGCTTTGAAGAAGCTATACTTACCCGTTGCTGTATCACTGCTGGAGCATCAACCAAAGATTTAGCCCACTCTATGTAATCCTCCACATCAACCACTTTGGATCTTCGTAGTAGCATTTCTTTGATTTTAACTGAAAAGTCAATCTTCCCTCCATCAACTAAGGAAAGGACATCATCAATGACAGCGTTATCGTTCATTTCTGCTGCAGGAAAAAGGAAGAGAGGATGAAGAAGAAGGATGCTTAATGTCCATGCATCTGGAAGAACATCTGTCCCCCTAGTGCAGACAGTCCATCTATGTAAAATGTTTATAGAGGGAACTCTTGGTTGCAGCAGAATTCAACATCTCTTTGCTCATACCTCTCATGTGGGAGGAAATATTTTATTTTGCAATTAAACTAGAAAACCCTAGATCTGAAAGGACAAAAAGGGATAGGAAAAACTGAGACACATTATGGGGATCATAGTCCTTTGATAACAAGCAAAAGATAATGAGTAATTCTACTGTATCCCCTGAGCTAAAGCAAAATAGGGCAGGAATTAGAAGAGTAGGAGCTTTTGCTTCATGATTAAAAGACAAGAGCAGAGCACTGAAAATAACTGCCTCTACTGCACTTAGTAATAAATAAACTTCCCTTTTGCAATTTTTATGCCATGTGAAACAAAGCCCATCTCCAGACACATAAAGGAGCAGAGGGGAACCATGACAAGCAGGGGAACACAAATAGGCAGTCCCTGTTTTGACTCCTCCCAGGCCTATTCCAGCAGAGCCATCAGCCCTGCAGGATAGGGCTGAGGATAAATCAACAGCAAGATGAGTCAATGGAAGGTCTGTCTGGATGCAAAGAATGGCATTGCACAACTCAAATACTTAGCATATATTTAGAGGAGTGCCATTGAAAAGGTTAGGGGGGTTCAAGGTGACTTTGGGAGGAACAAACTTGAGAGAATAAAGGGATGAAGGCAAAAAAAGAGGACTGGTTGCATATAGAAAAAGGCTGATCTGTGAGCTTATCTGTTATGTACTGTCCTTAATCTTTGCAGTCTGTCCTGACTTACCATTAAATTCCATTCTAGCTGTTTCCTAGGGCAAAGGGACTCTATTCTGCGTGCAGGCATGTGTATGGAGCTCTGTGTGCCAGCATCTAGAGCTGGACAAGGGCTGATAGGGACCTGGTGTTTGTGGTGGTAGTAACTGGAGCAAGTGACAATACATATGCCAGTGTGTGATCACTAGCAGATGACAAGCCAGACTAGCAGGTGAATCTAGTATAAGTGGCTTGGGAGCCAAGTACCAGAGCAGCTGTTACTGTGGCCGAGATCTGATGGCTTTCCATGAAGCATTGACAACAACAGTAAGCAGGGGATGACCAACAGATGTCATCTACCTGACCTTCTGTAAGGCCTTTGACACAGTTCCACATGACTTCCTTATCTCCCAGTTGGATACATATGGATTTGAAGGTTGGACTTATTGGTGGGCCAGGAACTGGCTGGATGGACACAGCCAGAGGGCTGTGGTCAATGGCTCTATGTCCAGGTGGAGGCCAGTGATGGGTGGTGTCCCTCAGGGCTCTGTTTTGGGAGCAATGATCTTCACTATCTTTGTCAATGACAGAGAGTGGGGTCAGGTGCACCATCAGAAAGTTTCCAGATGACACAAAACAGAGCCATTAACACAACAGAAGGATTGGATTCCATCCTGAGACAGCCAGACAAACTTGAGAAGTGGGCCCACAAAAACCCCATGAAGTTCAGCAAGTCCAAGTGCAAGGTGCTGTACCTGGGTCAGGAAATAGCAGGCCTGAGAGAAAAGTGAGAGAACTCATGGGGAGCAGCCCTGCCCAGAAGGACTTGGAGGTGCTGGTGGGTGAGAAGGTGGACATGACCCAGCCATGAACATTCACAATCCAGAGAGTGAAACATGTCCTGGACTGCCTCCAGAGCACTGTGGGCAGCCAGGCAAGGGAAGAGATTTTGCCCGTCCACTCTGCTTTCATGAGATCCTGTCTATGTTCAGCTCAGGAGTCTTCAGCACAAGGAAGATGTGGACCCTAAGAACCAAGCCCAGAGGAGGCCACAGAAATGGACAGAGTGCTGGAGCACCTTTCCTATGAGGGACAGGCTGAGACAGATGGGCTTGTTTGGCTTGGAAAAGAGAAGGCTCTGGGGAGACCTCACTGCTGTCGTCTTGAAGGGGGCTTATAAAAAGAGAGGAGAGCAATTTTTTTAATCAGTTAGATAGTAACTGAACAAGGAGGAATGGTTTTAAACTAAAAGAGGAGAGATTTAGATTAGATGGTTGGAGGAAGTTCTTTGCTCAGAGGGCAGTGAAGCAATGGAACAAATTACCCAGAGAACCGGTGGATGCCTCATCTCTGTGAGTGTTCAAGNTCCCTCAGGGCTCTGTTTTGGGAGCAATGATCTTCACTATCTTTGTCAATGACAGAGAGTGGGGTCAGGTGCACCATCAGAAAGTTTCCAGATGACACAAAACAGAGCCATTAACACAACAGAAGGATCGGATTCCATCCTGAGACAGCCAGACAAACTTGAGAAGTGGGCCCACAAAAACCCCATGAAGTTCAGCAAGTCCAAGTGCAAGGTGCTGTACCTGGGTCAGGAAATAGCAGGCCTGAGAGAAAAGTGAGAGAACTCATGGGGAGCAGCCCTGCCCAGAAGGACTTGGAGGTGCTGGTGGGTGAGAAGGTGGACATGACCCAGCCATGAACATTCACAATCCAGAGAGTGAAACATGTCCTGGACTGCCTCCAGAGCACTGTGGGCAGCCAGGCAAGGGAAGAGATTTTGCCCGTCCACTCTGCTTTCATGAGATCCTGTCTATGTTCAGCTCAGGAGTCTTCAGCACAAGGAAGATGTGGACCCTAAGAACCAAGCCCAGAGGAGGCCACAGAAATGGACAGAGTGCTGGAGCACCTTTCCTATGAGGGACAGGCTGAGACAGATGGGCTTGTTTGGCTTGGAAAAGAGAAGGCTCTGGGGAGACCTCACTGCTGTCGTCTTGAAGGGGGCTTATAAAAAGAGAGGAGAGCAATTTTTTTAATCAGTTAGATAGTAACTGAACAAGGAGGAATGGTTTTAAACTAAAAGAGGAGAGATTTAGATTAGATGGTTGGAGGAAGTTCTTTGCTCAGAGGGCAGTGAAGCAATGGAACAAATTACCCAGAGAACCGGTGGATGCCTCATCTCTGTGAGTGTTCAAGGCCGGGTTGGATGGGGCTCTGGACAGCCTGATCTAGTGCATTGAATCCCTTTCCAAAATGGGAGGTGATGATCTCTAAGGTCCCTTCCAACCTGAACCATTCTATGATTTTATGCCTCCAGAGCAAGACAAGTGGAAGAGCTGGCTACTGGAGTTACCAGGGTGTCTAGGCCAAATCCTGGAGAGACCTCGAGGTCTTGGGGTTGACTGAGACCTGTTTGCACGTGAGTATATTTCTATCTAAGGCAACTGGAAGTAAGAGGATCTAAGGGCCAGTTGATAGGCAGACTGAACACCTAAGGCATTCACTGGAGACATCATGTGTGTATGTGTTTATGTCTTGGTGTGCATCAGGGAGTCTGCACCAGCAGTGGGAGTGGAGTTGTGGACCTGGTGTTATATATCTCTGTCNTGCATATAGAAAAAGGCTGATCTGTGAGCTTATCTGTTATGTACTGTCCTTAATCTTTGCAGTCTGTCCTGACTTACCATTAAATTCCATTCTAGCTGTTTCCTAGGGCAAAGGGACTCTATTCTGCGTGCAGGCATGTGTATGGAGCTCTGTGTGCCAGCATCTAGAGCTGGACAAGGGCTGATAGGGACCTGGTGTTTGTGGTGGTAGTAACTGGAGCAAGTGACAATACATATGCCAGTGTGTGATCACTAGCAGATGACAAGCCAGACTAGCAGGTGAATCTAGTATAAGTGGCTTGGGAGCCAAGTACCAGAGCAGCTGTTACTGTGGCCGAGATCTGATGGCTTTCCATGAAGCATTGACAACAACAGTAAGCAGGGGATGACCAACAGATGTCATCTACCTGACCTTCTGTAAGGCCTTTGACACAGTTCCACATGACTTCCTTATCTCCCAGTTGGATACATATGGATTTGAAGGTTGGACTTATTGGTGGGCCAGGAACTGGCTGGATGGACACAGCCAGAGGGCTGTGGTCAATGGCTCTATGTCCAGGTGGAGGCCAGTGATGGGTGGTGTCCCTCAGGGCTCTGTTTTGGGAGCAATGATCTTCACTATCTTTGTCAATGACAGAGAGTGGGGTCAGGTGCACCATCAGAAAGTTTCCAGATGACACAAAACAGAGCCATTAACACAACAGAAGGATTGGATTCCATCCTGAGACAGCCAGACAAACTTGAGAAGTGGGCCCACAAAAACCCCATGAAGTTCAGCAAGTCCAAGTGCAAGGTGCTGTACCTGGGTCAGGAAATAGCAGGCCTGAGAGAAAAGTGAGAGAACTCATGGGGAGCAGCCCTGCCCAGAAGGACTTGGAGGTGCTGGTGGGTGAGAAGGTGGACATGACCCAGCCATGAACATTCACAATCCAGAGAGTGAAACATGTCCTGGACTGCCTCCAGAGCACTGTGGGCAGCCAGGCAAGGGAAGAGATTTTGCCCGTCCACTCTGCTTTCATGAGATCCTGTCTATGTTCAGCTCAGGAGTCTTCAGCACAAGGAAGATGTGGACCCTAAGAACCAAGCCCAGAGGAGGCCACAGAAATGGACAGAGTGCTGGAGCACCTTTCCTATGAGGGACAGGCTGAGACAGATGGGCTTGTTTGGCTTGGAAAAGAGAAGGCTCTGGGGAGACCTCACTGCTGTCGTCTTGAAGGGGGCTTATAAAAAGAGAGGAGAGCAATTTTTTTAATCAGTTAGATAGTAACTGAACAAGGAGGAATGGTTTTAAACTAAAAGAGGAGAGATTTAGATTAGATGGTTGGAGGAAGTTCTTTGCTCAGAGGGCAGTGAAGCAATGGAACAAATTACCCAGAGAACCGGTGGATGCCTCATCTCTGTAAGTGTTCAAGGCCGGGTTGGATGGGGCTCTGGACAGCCTGATCTAGTGCATTGAATCCCTTTCCAAAATGGGAGGTGATGATCTCTAAGGTCCCTTCCAACCTGAACCATTCTATGATTTTATGCCTCCAGAGCAAGACAAGTGGAAGAGCTGGCTACTGGAGTTACCAGGGTGTCTAGGCCAAATCCTGGAGAGACCTCGAGGTCTTGGGGTTGACTGAGACCTGTTTGCACGTGAGTATATTTCTATCTAAGGCAACTGGAAGTAAGAGGATCTAAGGGCCAGTTGATAGGCAGACTGAACACCTAAGGCATTCACTGGAGACATCATGTGTGTATGTGTTTATGTCTTGGTGTGCATCAGGGAGTCTGCACCAGCAGTGGGAGTGGAGTTGTGGACCTGGTGTTATATATCTCTGTCACTAACAGGAGAGGCTAACAACGCAATTGCGGGTTCAACTGGATGTTTAAGGTCAGTTGCTAGAGTTCTCTGTACTGATAATATATGTATATTGTGGAGGGACTGAAATACCTGAGGCCTGTGCTGCCTGGGGAGAACATCTGCTGTAGATGAACCTGCTTGAGCAGAAGAGTTAGACAAGGTGGCCTCCAGAGGACTCTCCCACCCCTCAACTATCCTGTGGTTCTGTGATACCGCCCACTAAAAGACTTTCTCCCTGATCAGATGGAGTGGAGAAAAGGATGAAGCTGTTGGTGCCATTTGTGTTTGCCTGAGTGCTGTCTGTATTTTGTCTGTATTTATTCATGTGGCCAGTGATGTGTGTATGTACATATGTGTGTATGCATCATGTAAGTGTGTTCATGTGTATGCATGCTGGGAACACATTCCATGTTTCGTCTTGGGAGCATGGAAGAATGTGAATCCCACCTATATTGTTCTACTGGATTTGTCTTTTCCCTAACAGCAATCACCATATTGATTATTCAGGGGAAGCAACTGGTATTATCTTTCCTTAAGCGAAAGACATAACATAAATCAAGGGTATACTTACATTTGTCCCTCACATGAATTTTTTCACATTTGCCACCATCAACATTAAAATTGGCTTCTACGTTTGTATATGCAATATTGGCATCTAAGTGATAGCCCAGGCATTTCTTTACCTCTTCTACAGTGATTCCTCGAAGTAGAAATAGGTAATTAGATAGATTGAATGAACATAAATAATGAGACATTATTATTCTTACAAAATACATTTCAGGGCTATTGGAAATGTTTTTGGCTTTTTTCTTCCCATTTATCTTTTACTTTTTTCTTGTTTATGTCATCAGTATGAGGATAATTGTAATTGAAGTGCCTGAACAGTTGCAGTGGAGATCTGTGGTGATTAGGAAAATACCAAAAATGGATTTCTGTTTTCCTTTATCTAGTTGAAAGCAGGTGTCCCTTTAGGGACCAGTTTTTCCTTTTATTATATTGAAATTTTGTCTTTTGCTGCTGCTTAATAGTTGCCTTTTTTATGTGCTAAGTTGCTGAATTCTCCCAGTCTCTCTCCTAACCTTAAACATATTTCTCCACTCCTTTTCCCCAAAAAGTTAATCAGGGCCACTGATCTCTTAAAAGTACACTTTTTCCATAAACTCTAATCCTCCTCTACCCACGACTGTTTCCAACACCTCCTTTCTCCTTATTGAACTCAAACATATCTGAAACTTCACTTTTGTGTTAGGAAAGAATTTTGCTTGAAATTAGGACTTAAAAATCCAGAACCTCAATCTCGAGGTGCTGAAGAGACTAATAGTGGGAAGTGTAAGTGACATATTTGCCCCATGTCCCTTCGCATAGCCTGAATATTTGATACTAATATTGTCATTGCTGTTGCATGCAGCAGGTACTTATTTTCTGACCTCCAAAAACAATATGAGAATTACCTTTTCTCACTGTATTCCAGTGTGATCACTTTAATCCAGCACAAACACACATGTATCTTAACTGCATGTGAAGGAAGATTAAATTTTTACTCTCCTATCTTAATCAGGGCATGGAATACTCCAGTGTGAATGTTGAAAGCTATAAAATCAATTTCAACACACCTGAGTGCTCCATATGGTTTCTAGAGAGCACTTTGATTTATTCCTTCTTTTTTGTCACCACCATACTCTTAGAGTGATTGTACCACAAAAAGGTGCCAACTAGCAAATAGGATTTAAGGTTTAGATGGGTTTTCTAGTCTTTGGAGATCTCTTGTGAATCACGCAATTATTGCTAATGTATTCACAAGGTTTGTTTAAGGATTTTTTACCCCTCTCAGTCACAGACTTAAAACAGAGATTTCAAAAATTCTGTAAGTTACAAATGTTGACTCTTCTCTTTGTTAACTCATGTAATCCTATAATGTCACTAGAGTGCCACAAGCAGCATGCACTGAACTGTGCTGTTCTCAGTATTTTTCCACATGCACAGATCTACCATCACACATCCCTTTGAAAGTCTGAGAACTTGGCAATAATCAGCATAGCAAGGCCAACAGAAAGCATACCTAGTCGAGACATAGCGTAATTATCCAGCACGTAAACCAGTTCGTATTTTCCACCTACAGTTCCAGAGACCGCATAGTGAGTTCCATAGTCTTCTAGGAATTTGAAATACTCCCCCTTGTCATATTCAGTAGGCAGAAATTTTAAATCATCAAGGAAACTATCTGTGAGACGGACATCACGACTCCGAATTTGGAATCTTCCCAGCTGAATCTGTCCTTTTACATGAAGGAAGGTTTGGTTCTGAAGGAAGGGAGAAGAAAAAAGAAGAGAGTGTCATTCTGGTATGCAGCATGGCAGGAAAATCTGTTCTATTTTACTTGTAAAGAAGCTGCAGTGCTTTTCAACATGGCATTCAATCTAGCATTATGGAAGAGGGACCAACTTGTTTGATAAAAATTAAGAAGCTCTCCGATTTAAACTGAGGAAGCAGCAAGAGAGTGATTTTAGTTCTTCCAATTTTGCAGAGCTCTTCCCTTACTCATTTCAGCAAAGCCTTTGTGATCTGACAACAGGTCTCTTGAAGCACAACGCCCACCAAAAATGGCTTTCTGATTTTATAACATTGAAAAGTAGTCCTACACGGCTTGCTGAAAAACAGAAGCTGCCCACTCAGGTCAGATGGAGTTTCCTCTTTGTTTATAGTCAGAGCAGAACTAAGTTCTCTCTTTTTTTGGATCACTTCCCTGTTATTCTCAGACTGTCAGAAGGAAGGGCACAGCTCCAATTAAAAACAAAACCCTCCTGACTGCCAGAAAGAAGGGCATAGCTCCAGTTAAAAAAACTCCAAAACAACATTATAAAATGAGAATTAATGAGGAAAAATATCCATTTGATGCATTTGACCCATACGAACATTGTAAGGCTAGGTATAGCAACTGATATTTTTGTAAATTACACTCCAGGTGGTTTAATATCATATTCTAAACTAGGACCTAGCTACTGCCCATAACTTGTGAAATAAAATTTTGTGAAATAGTTGCATTTAAGACTCTAAGGGAACACATGCCTTCCAAACCCTGTTATTATCTGCAGTATTTATGTGACTCCCTTAATAGTAGTGCCCAATAGGAGGTATGAAAAAGGGACCTAGCGCCTGCCCATCACATTATCCAGCACCATTTAAAGGATCTTAGACTGCTGACTCAGATGCTGCTTAAGATTGGCAGAAGTCTTCAGGCTTCTAAATCGCTGTGAGGAGATTTTTGTAGGTACCATATTCTTGCCAACCAGCATGCACAGATCCTTTCTCTCCAGGTGCCTCCAGGCGCCTCCAGGCTTCTGACACAAACTTTTATGTGAACCATGGAGGGTTCTCATGCAGGAGCTGCCACTCCACAACCTGGCAGCCACATGAGTTTGCAGTAAAAGAACTCTTTTTGTGACAGATTGTAACTCATTTTCTGAACTGATCTCTGAGCAAGAATTTGAGTCCAAAATTCATATCACAAGCCACAAGACTATAAGATGACAGTAAAACTCCCTGAGCCGTAGTTTGATCTTTTGCTTCTGTGGTTTGAGGTTTAAATGGTTTGTTTCCATCTCAAGAAAACTCATACCAGTACAAAGGCAATGCTGGACTCAGCTTATCTTTATAGAGCAGACCTTCATCTTCAGCATTATTTTAATTCATCAGTGATAAAACTTAGTTTAGCTTTCCCTTATATCTACTTGACCTCCAGAGCTCTGAGTGGGTCCTAGACAACAAGACTGACAAACCTGAAAATTTTAATAGTTGAAGCAAACCTAGAATTCCTTGCACATGGTATGTTTTAGCTCTATGGGGTTGATAGGCTTTGTGTATGATGGCATATTGTAATCACAGATGTTGGCATGCAGGGTGGAAAAGGGTATATGACCTGATCAGTTGATTCCACTAGCACACAGCTACTGGATTAGGCCATAATGTCATGTTGTGCTCATTTTGGCTGGGGTAAAGTTAATTTTCTTCACAGTGGCTAGCATGGGACTGTGTTTGGGTTTTGTGCTGAACACAGGGCTGATAATACAGAGAAGTTTTTGTTGTTGCTGAACATCACTTACACACAGGCAAGACCTTTTCTGCTATTTGTACTGCTATGCTGGCAAAGAAGTTGGAGGTGCTTGGGAGGTTGGGGAGACACAGCTGGGACAGATGACCCAAATTGATCCAAAGAATTTTCCATACTGTATGACATTGGGCTCTATGTATAAAGTGGGTGGAAGATGGAGGAAGGGGGGGATGTTTGGAGTGATGGCAATTGTTTTCCCAAGTCACCATTACACATGATAGAGTCCTGTTCTCCTGGAGATGGCTGAACAGCTGCCTGACTGTGGAAAGCAGTGACAGAATTCCTTGTTTTGCTTTGCTTGTTTGTGTGGGTTTTGCTTTCGCTGTTGAACTGTCTGTATCTCAGCCCATGAGTTCCCGTGTTTTTACCCTTCCCATTCACACCCCAATCCTGCTGATGGGGAAGTGAATGAGCAGCTGCCTGGGACTTGTCTGCTGGTTGGGGTTCAACCACAACATGTCTAGCATCACTTTTTGTGGTCTATCTTGTTTTGACCTCACTTAATGCTGCTAGTTCTTTACTATCAAATAAAATGGGGTAGGGTCTTTCCACTGTTTCAAAGGGCAGGTAGTGGTATGGCTTGTGTGCAATCCCAAAATGAGCTTGCTTTTCTCCAGACTGTCTACAAGAACATTCCCTTCAAACATGCTGTGGGGAAGTGCAGGATGGGCATTGCTTATGAGAGCATGAGAGCTAGCACTGACTAAAGTCACAGCAGCATGCTAGTAAAACTGTGAATTATCATGCACCAATACTAGTGCCTGTGCCTTTTAGTTCTGGCTATTTTATTTGTCCGTATTTACCCAAATGTCTGAGATCTGATCTTTCAGTCGTTATTAACATTTATTTTGTGTTTATGTAGTGTACACGTACTCGGTGGCAGTTTTTCGTCACAATACTTGATCTAATTTGCCCACATTGCACTAGATCAGAGCTGCTCTTTAGTCAGGATGAGACCAGAGGTCTTGGTCCTTTCTGACATCAAGCCCCTGACGAAGATGAGAGGCTTGCTAGTCAAAGAAAAATAGTGGGAAAAAGAGGACACTTTGAGTTGCCCATTGGCAATGTCTGAAATCTTAAGCCTATTGTCACCTGTATTTCATTTTTTTAAAAAATAAATGACAAAAGAGCAGCAGCTGACTAGAATACTTAGATTATTATTGCCTCATTCTAACACTGCATAAACCATGCAATTTGTAAAATAGTTACATTAAGACCTTCAGAAGAATTAGTCTCACCCTTTCTGTGTAGCTTTGCAGAAGGGAACCAAATGTATAGTTCTTTCTGTAATCATATTTGAAATTTCCTTCAGAAGCGTTTTTACTTCCATCAGTAGGTGTGTATTTCAGCGAGAAGCCAGCATTAAAATGTTTCTGTTTTTCTATGTAAACCTCCCGTAGCATTTTCACACGATCATTGTAGTACACAGATGACAAGGTTTTGTCTGCTTTTGTCTGAGGAAAGATTAAAAAAAAAAAAATGTTGTATGAGAAAACAAAACAGGCAGTAGCAGAAAAATCTATGTAGCACTTTAAAGCTGTACCTTCTACAGAGCATATCAATGCTTTTTTTTACAGCTCTTTTTCCTTTTAAACGAAAACAAATGGAAATAGCACTTCCTCCACAAACTACGTCATCTGGATCAATTCAGTGGTTCAAAAGTGAACAGAAAACTGCAATGGCAATAATTTAGTGAGTATTAAATCTCAGCATGTAACCCTGTTAAAGTAATTTATGTGTGTCAACAATCCCTTTACACAGTCTACAACTTCCTTGTGAGAGGAAGAGGAGGGCACTGATCTCTTATCCCTGGTGACCAGTGACAGGACCTGAGAGAAAGGCCTGAAATTGTGTCAGGGGAGGTTTAGGATGGATATAGAAAAGGTTCTTCACCCAGAGGGTGATTGGGCACTGGAACAGGTTCCCCAGGGCAGTGGTCACAGCATCAAGCCTCAAAGAAGCATTTGGACAATGCTCTCAGGTGACTCTTGGGGTGTCCTGTGCAGGGCCCAGAGTGGGACTCGATGATCCTTGTGGGTCCCTTCCAACTCAGGAGATTCTATGACTATGTGAGGAATAATAGTCTTTCTTTCCTAAAACACAGTTAAGATTTGCTGCAAGCTCCTGACTTCTGAAATAAGTCAGAATCATGATTCTGCCTTCTTTTCTTACAGAAAACAATAACTAATTCAGAATACCTGTTTCAGTGTTGTTTGTTTTAGCATACTTTAGCAGAACATCACATTTTTGCAACAGAAAATTGTTATACATCAAAATCAAATATAACCATAGATCTCTGGGTCAGATTTATTCATTTTGGGAAGGATGTGGTTTAAATTGTATTTGTTTTATCAAGTTCCTACTTACAGTAATTTAGGAGGCAAAATTTTTCTTTGATTTCTGGAAAGTATCTGACATTTTTTTCAACGATCAACATTTTTGCTGTTCAAACCTCACTGAAAGTCATAGTCTGAAACTTAAAAGCCTAACAAATATTTTTCCCCAGTGGGACAGAGAAAACCATCACTGATTAGACAAAACAAGTAGGACAAGAATATTGTAATATTATGTCTGCCTTTTTATCAGTGGCTTTTACATGTCCTTGAAAGTGTAGCTTATTTGCTCTTCTACCTAGTAGAAGTTGGGTATCATAATCCTTTCTGTACATCTTTTTTTCATTTTTTTCATTTTCTCTGCTCATATTTTAAACCTTCCAGAAAGATAGTTTCATTTACTGTGCAAGGGTGCAGCAATGAAGATGTGGGAATTTGTCTGGCATAACTGAGCTTAACTGCTAAAGTAAATTATAACATAAGATGTTTTCCTCCAGACTTTAGCGCAAGCTTGAGCCTAAAAAGCTGCTGCCTGACTCAAGAGATATGCTGTCTTCCCAGAGTATGCCAGGACCTGACTTTCAATTAAACACCTCCTAGTTTGCAAAGGATTTAAACGTACATCATAAGTGAGGACAGCCACGTTCCATGGCTTGCGGTAGTACGTCCGCGTGTTCCCATCACGCACCCGATCACAAAGACCATTGAAAAAGTCATTGTCAAATGGGCTGGCCATTGGCTGCATCCCTAAAACATTGATTCTACAAGAAAAATACAAGAGAAGTTATACTTCAAAAGAGGGGATGTCAGCACACATGACCTGTAAACAATGGTATTAAGAGTGGAAAAGTCATATTCTGTAAGAGATGGAGGTTATAGTTGTGAAACCGACTCTTACTCCATCCAAGCAGCTTGCCTCATCTCTTGTGGTCTTCTCATCTGTGTATTGAAGACAAGGATACATCTTTTGTAAAGTTCTTGAAGGAACACGTATGAGAAATAAACAAATAAAACATTAAACATCAAACATGGTGAGAACCTTAGGAATAAAAGGAGGTAACAACCATTTTTGCTTGACCAATATATTTGTGAGAAAGAATATTTGCTCTTGACCAGTACATCTGTGAGAAAGCATTCCTTGTAGATTTAAAATGTGCATCTCAACAGCTATATATGTGGTTTTTTAGTAACTTATATTTATTTGCAGGTAGGTACTTGGTTATCAACACCCATCAAAACTTTCGAATGAATATACAGCTACTCCTAGCATTGTTTTATCTTGCAGGGTGTGGCCTAGTGGAATAGCAGCATTTCCTGGAGCATAAGAGGTCTAAACGCTTATGAATCCAGGGAAGCAGACGCATCAGCTGTGTAGCTCTATGCATCTCTATACTGATGTACAAGAAATACTTCTAAAAGTAACTGCTCCTTGGAGGATTCTGTATTGGTTTTTTGCCCTTTTGTGCCTGTTTCATACATTTCAATCTTTTCATCATTTCCGATATTTACATCTGACAAATGTATGTGTACTTATCTGAGTGTAGAAAGTGGTAAACAAATCATCAAAATCACCGGCATCACTACTGTGTTGCTATACTACATTTTATCATGGAAGATTTTAGTAATAGATTGTAATAGAAACTTCTAAAATTGCCTATATATTTGGTTTACTTCCCCATACTAAAAAAAGCAGCACTTTTGCTCTTGCACAGTAAGAAATGAAATGAAAATTATGTATATTTTTCATTAAACACACGGTGGTGCTGTAGTATACTTTTATCTTCAGTTTGGTTTGCTGCCTTCTAACTCTATTTATAGGTAAACAATATGTCACGTTTTCTTTTTGTTGGAGATGAAAGAAACCCAGAAGGGTCTGAGAACAGAAAGATTAATTTTCAGCTTAGACTAATGATGAAATCTTTTGTAAACAACAAAGATCCAGGAAGTAGAGAGTTCAATACTGGAAGAAAGCTGAACGCAAAGTGTTGTTGCACTAAGGCATCCCATTGCATAAGTAGTCAAGAGATATTTACTCTCTTTTAGACATGCATTTTACCAAAGTAATTGGGAATTACTGATTAGTTGTGAAATATCATTAGGAACAAATCTATACATCTATAAACTTTACATTTAAATAATATGTAAGTTTATTCATGTGACGTCTATGTAGGGTTCTGTTTACTAACATTATGATTGATTTCCACTGTCTGCATATTTCATCCTCACAATATACAAAATAAAATTGTAGTTAAGTGTTCTTTCAAAGGCTACATAGCATTTCTGAATACAAATGCTACCATGATTCAGATTCCACTTTTGGGCATATCACTGTGCCCCAGTTTTTTCAGCTGGCTTTGGAGGCAATCCCGAACTCTTCTCCAGGCCCAATACTACATTTCACTACATACCCATGTCCTGCAGTCCTACCAACTTCAGACACATCAATTTCATGGTTTCGACATGGTGATCGTGGGTCAGATTCACAGTCATCTTCATCAGAATAGTCTCCACAGTCATTATCTACATTGCATACAAGTCTTCGCTTTATACATCGACCTGATCAAGGAATAAAACATTGCATGAATGCATTTTTGTCGAGATGGACTTTAAATGGCACCCTCAGCTATCCTTTAGTAAGATCTTCCTCTAGGTGTATTTCTACTATTGTCAGGAGGGATTAAAATCCTATACTCTGCCGCTTTCAAGTGAAAAAACCTGGATACTACTGTATTGACATATAAGTTAGTAGGATGACTGAGAATAGTAAGTGGCAGGAGAACAGCTGTCATCTGAAGAAAATTGCTAAATCCTAGACTGTTCTGTAGTAAACTTCAATTGTTAGGTCGGTTGGGGTTTTCTTATTTGTATTAAGAGAATACAAGAAAATACCAATTATACATCTGCAAAGAATTCTTTCTAAAATACATCTGCAAAGAATTCTTTCTAAATAATTTAAATTGTTGGTATTTGGATGATATTATTTGAATATTATATGAATAATATGTAATGTCCAAAACTATACTTATTTCTAAAGCAACAGGGAAGCAGGAATTTTCCTGAGTTTATGTATCACAAGTTTTACAATGACTCTTTTTTTTCCTACAGGATTTAAAGATTTTGGTAATTCAGCCACAGCATAATAAAACAACACTTTGATATCATCAGCCTCACCTGTAAATGCCACACAATGCCTGTGAACTAGTCGTTAAGGGTCTACTTTCTAATTTTAAATTGCTTTATTTGCACTTTTCAGTATTTAAGTTAAAAAAATTACAAAAAATGTCTTGGAACTCCAAATTCATTTGCTATCTTTCTGTTTTTGTTTTGACTAGTTTTACTACTATAACTTTTCCTACTTTATTTTGATTTCTGATGAATCTTGAGTACTACATTCATATGCCTTGTATCACTTTACAAATTTATATCTTATTTTGGGTCTAGATGCATTCTGGTCTCCAACTGACATCTATCATACCAGTCAGATCATTAAACTTCCATATCCATTCTGTTAAAATTCCTTCAGTCCTGTTTTTTTTCCTGGTGATTTTTCATAAAACTAGTGATTCAATAGCAGGTGGGGCAGTTAAGCTAGAAGAAAGGATATGGTCAGTATGGTCAGCTTCTAATCATGGAGTAGAAGTTACAGAGGAATTTAAACTAGATGCAAATTAAAATGGAAGATGAGAGGAATGTACCCCTTCCTTCTTAAGCTGTTTTGCTGTTGTGGTTTTGGCATTGTGGCTTTGAACCCACCTGTCCATGGACTGTTTTTAAATGCTAGCATGAGGCTGATGTAACTTATTCACAGAACTAAAATGTGGTTTCTGAGTCACTGTTTTACTTGCTATGGCATGAAAACAAAACCTACCCGAACTGCACTGAAAGTCAGTACCACAGTCCGGTTCTGGTTCTTCAGGACAATCTTTGCTGGTTTTACAGGTTTGTGTATCTCCTAGGGCCTCCAGGCATGCTCTTCCACCAAACTGCCCGAATCTTTCAATACTTCTGGAGCGAAACTTGAAAGGTGAATAACATTATTAATATTGCTCAGAAAGAAAAGAGAACTCTACCAGAACTTCAAGGTTTCCAGCTGAACTTAGAACTTTTCAAAATGCAACATCTTTGGGGAAATTTTTTGTTGAAAATCCGTAGGCACAATTCATGCTTAAATGACATTGAAATAAGAATTATGATTAATAATACTTAGCTAGTATGTAGAGATGCTAAATTTCCACTATTTAGTTTACTGTACTCTTTTGTTTATTTGACTCCAGTGTGGAAATGCATCATTTATATTTTGTATGCTTTCAAGTCTTTGATTTTTTGAAGTCTTAAAAGAACTCCCCTAAGAAAATAAACATTTGCTTTCGAAAAAAAAAATTAAAAAGGAAAAATGGATTGAAAAATAATGTTTTAAACAAAAACACCCACGTGGCCAAAATAGATAATTTTTATGAAAAAAACGTTTTGAATGAGAACACTTAAACATTTGCAGAACTGGATGTAGTATTCTCTTAATCTATGGCTTCAAATCTGACATTATTTTGGGTTTCATCAAATCATGAACATACAGTATTAAGAGCTGCAATCTGACATTTTCTCATAACCAACAGGCAGACAGATATCATCCCTTTGGCTGTGACTTTGGAACAAAGACTTCTAAGGACAACTTACCCTTTGAGTGGTGCATGGGTCGCAGGGCCCCCACGCGCTCCAGCTGCTCAGTTTACAGTCTATTGGAGATGGAGCATTCAGTTCCCTTGTTCCCCTGTGGAAAGCTTTTTCTGAAGAGCTGTCAAACAAAATATTCCAGTACAGTCCTGGGCAGTGTACTGAAATCATGTGTGAGTTTTTATTTAAACCATAGACCAGTATTTTGGAAGCATCTTCAAGCTGATTTCTGTTTCACTTTCACAGCAGTACTGAGATGTATCAACAGCTGCCTAATATTAAATTTTTTGTTGGTTTAAAATTACATTAAAATAAACTTTGAAGACTTAATAAGCCAGGTCTTTTCCCATTTTTTAGATGTTTGTGTAAACAAATGCTCTTCTGGTGGGTCATGTTATTGAAGAGAATGAAACAATAATACACAGAGAACATCTGCAATCTCTTATTCAGACAGTGGTTATGCTCCCCAATATGTAAAGCTAAAGACAAAGAGACAGCAGCACATCTCAAATACGTGCAGCACTTCAATACTTCTTTGTGATTTTAGCTTATTGACTTTGATGGTGTTGCTCTTAAGCCTGGATAAAAGCATAAATGTTTTCCAGAGTTGAAAGAAGACCCATACATAAAGGTATTACTTGGTAACAGGATAATTTACATTGCTAGAAAAAACAGACATGTTTATCTATCTTACTGTTCTTCAGCTTGCCAAGTTGAATACTCTTGCAGTTAGGCCTACTTTTTTTTAGAGTGACTTGTCATTTTGGTGCTCAGTTTTAAATACCATCAAACTTCTGGTTTTCAGTAAGTGTAAGGCCATCAGTTAATAGAAATCAAGTTTACTTAAAGCACCCACTGGTAGTTATTAAAAACTGATGCACTGTAGAATGACTTACCAAGTTTAAAAAGTTTACTGGTGACTTTATCTTCACAGGTAGCAATAGCAGATAGCAGAGGAATAAAGGAGCGATGAAGTCTGGCTTGCCTTCTTTACTCTCAGTAATTTATTGCAATTTGGCCTTACATCCGGACTATTCATCCTCTCTGAAGCAATCTCTCTCTGCATCTCTCCAAGTTAGTGCTCTTGCCTCTGCTCTACAATGGGACCTTCTTTTCTGAGCCCAGCTGGTTGGCAGATCTGCAGTTCCTGCAGTGTGAGGTACTTACGGGTTTTCATTGCAAGCAGGGCTTTGCCCTCCGCTCTTTGACCCCCTTACGTCATACAAACATCACAGGAGTCAGGAGCCCAAACAAATGTAATCTGATTCTACAAGATTAGGAAATCTGCAGTGTGGATGAGAAAGACATAGAATTTGATCCAGCTCTCTGGTGCCATTTATTCTATGTTCAATTTACATGTGTACTAAGTTGTTACTGAGACAATACATAGACCTCTTTCCAGCTATCAAGTCTTCACCAGCTCAGGGATCACAGGCTTGCCCGACACTTTGCCATGACAACTATTAAACACCGAAATAGGTTACCCAGGGAAATGGTAGAATGTCCTTCCCGGGAAATATGCAACACTGTTGGCAGGACCCCTGGATAACCTAATATAAAGCCCTGTTTTGAAGACCGTAGCCCTGTTTTGAAGATCATAGAATATCTTCAGAAGTTCTTTTCAACGCATTCAGTAGTTCAGTGAAATTCTGGAAAATTGTAGTGTATTTGAAATTTGATGTAGCCTCTTCAAAAACAACTCTTTCATCTGTAATTAGCTCATCTTATTGATACTTCATGCTAAGCAAGCAACTCTTGAAAAAAGTTCCTGTACAGTTTTGTATGATGTATTTTCCCACCACTTAGCATGACTGTAATGTCAGCAGTGGGAAAACATTAAAATCTACTGCTCTGGCAAATGAATGAGAATCAGCTTGTTCCTCACTGTATCTGCAGGATGCCTTTCCATCTCCTTACTGATGGAAGACTGCAAATGTTTAAGTAACAACATCTGTTCTTGCATGTTGGGTTGAAGACTGACAGGTTGTCCTTAAAGATAGTAGGAGTGAGAACTCTTAGATGCTAGACCTGTAAGATATATTGAGGCATCTAATGGGATTTATGAAAGCAGATATTTATCTTATTCCTAGTAGTTACCAAGTATTCTGACGTTAGACAAATTTACATTGAAATGTATTTCTGAACTTTTAAATTACTGTAAAAATAGAGCCAAAAACCCTTAGAGGCAAGAAGAATTAATCATGGAAAGCAGACACATGCCTAAAGAAGCAATCAGACTTAAACTAGTTCAGGTCCCAAAGATTCTCCCAGAGGTTGTTGTAAGTCATTGTTTAGAGTCTAAAGTAAAAATCACAGGCAGAAAAGACTGAGTTGAAGTTTCCAATGTAAATGGAACTCTTGCCATCAACTGTCTGCAAACCAGAGCTGATGGTAGTCTCTGACTGACTTTTGAGTGGCAACATTTTTCACATAATTAAAGATCTTTTCCAACCTAAATGATTCTATCCTTTTCTGATAATCACAATTCAGCAACTTTTCCAAGAATATTCATTGAGTGATGTACATACACCCACAGGCCTTCTCCAGCACACTGTATGAGGTTCACATGATTTGCGGCAGGTCCAGCTTTAGGGTTTTGAATTTACTTGAGGTTAGAGAAATAAAAATAGTAATAAAAAAAATCAGAAAAAACTCATTGCAAATGATTCATAAAATCTGAAACACCTATTGCATCCGCTATACAGATTATCTGGGAATTCAAAGGGACATATATTCAACAACATTGTTCAGAAGAACCAAGATACTGCAAAAATTTGCAAACCTGTCACGTCCACGTTAAATTTGAAGTAAAAGTGTTTCTGAAAAACCACACTGAAACAGATACTAAGTCACACAATTTAAATGGGAGAGGAGATAATAAAAACAGTTCAGCTACTGAAGAACATCACTGAAGCTGACAGTTGGGAGCATAAACTTTAGAGACAGGCATGGAAATCAAAACACCTTCTCTGCTATCCTTTATTGAGAGTTTTGAGGGACAGAAGAGTACTCTTTGGAAGGTAAAAGCTGTTTCACAATCAGTACACAGAACTGTTTGCACCTTGTCTTGGATTGCACAGTACACTTTATACACCCTCAGGCCACACAGCTCTGATGATTTGCTCTTGAGTCATATTTCAGAATAGGGGGCTGTTCATTTCATCACTTACAAAACAGATAACTCAAAAAAAGTCCTGATTTGATAATTATCACTGACCAAGAAATAAGGCATATCTTTCTGTAATTTGAAGACATGATAGCATCACATGAGAGCATACTTTGCCAACTGTTGTTGCTAGCACCATCTTCAAGCTGCATAGCCTTTGGTATGCTGGGGAGCTGGGCTGCTGGCCAGTGTTGTCTGCTATGTATTTTCTCTAATAATCGTATCTTCTGTCTGGACAGTTTCTAACTGAACATACCCAATTAAACCTGTGTTTTAATTGAATTTGAATGTTAAAGTAATAATAACCACCAAAACATAAGGAGCAAGGGGCTGACCAATGTATGGTGGAATGACTCCATCAGGGGACAAGAGAAAGGCTGCAGATGTCATTTATCTGGACCTCTGTACAGCCTTTGACATGGTCCCCCACAACATTCTTCTCTCTGATTTGGAGAGTGATGGATTCAATTCCATACTGATAGATGGATAAGAAAGTGGTTGGGTGGTCACATCCAGAGGTTAATGGTCAATGGCTCAGAGTCCCAGTGGACATCAGTGACAAGTGGTGTCCCTCAGGGGTCTGTACTGGGACCAGTGTTATTTAATATCTTCTTCAATGGCATAGACAAAGGAATCGAGAAAAACCCTCAGCAAATTTGCAGATCACACCAAACTGAGTGGTGCTGATGACACTCCTGAGGGATGGGATGCCATCCAGAGGGACCTGGACAAGCTCCAGGAGTGGGCCCATGGGAATCTAATGAGGCTTAACAAGACCAAGTGCTGATGCTGCACCTCGGGAGGGACAACCCCCGGTATCAGCACAGGCTGGGCATGAACAGACCAAGAGCAGCCCTGCCCAGAAGGACTTGGGGGTGCTGTGGGTGAGAGGCTGGACATGCCCCAGCCATGGGCACTCGCAGCCCAGAGAGCCAAACGTGTCCTGGGCTGCATCCAGAGCCCCGTGGGCAGCAGGGGAGGGAGGGGATTGTGCCCCTCTGCTCTGCTCTGGTGAGACCCACCTGGAGCCCTGCATCCAGCTCTGGGGTCCCTGCACAGGAAGGACAGGGACTTGTCAGAGAGCCCAGGGGAAGCCACTAAGATGATGAGAGGGATGGAGCACCTCTCCTGTGAGGAAAGGGTGAGAGAACTGGGATTGTTCAGCCTGGAGAACAGGCAGCTTAGGGGTGACCTCACTGCAGCCATCCCATACCTGAAGGGAGCCTACAAGAACGATGCAGAGGGGCTTTTTACCAGAGCGTGGAGTGACTGGATAAGGGGGAACAGATTAGAAGAGAGTAGGTTTAGATTAAATATTAGGAGGAAGTTCTTTGTTGTGAGGATAGTGAGGCATTGGCACAGCTTGCCCAGAGGAGTTGCGGATGCCCCATCTGTGGAAGTGTTTAAACCAGGCTGGATGGAGCTCTGAGCAACCTGGTCTAGTGAAAGGTGTCCCTATGCACAGGTGGGACCTTCAAGATTATCTTGGCACTACCCCTCTGCCTCCCACTAGACCAGGTTGCTCAAAGTCTTACCCAATCTGGCTGTGAACACTCCCAGTGTTGGTAATCCACAGCCTCCTGGGGCAACCTGCTCCAGTGTCTCGCTACCCCCAAAGTAAAGAACTCCTTCCTAAAACCTAACCTAAATTTCCCCTCGTTCAGAGTGCATGCATTACTCCTCATCCTATCACTATAGTTCCTGATGAAGAGTACCTGTCTAGGCTCCCGGTAGGCACCTTCAGATACTGGAAGGTCTGGGGACTATGAGGTCTCCACACAGCCTTCTCCAGGCTGAACAGCCCCAACTTGCTCAGTCTGTTGTTGTAGAGGAGGTGCTTCTGTCTTCTTATTAACTTTGTGGCTTCCTCTGGACTGGCTTCAACATATGTCTGTTATAAGGCTCACAATTTTTCATTACTTAATTTTGACCATTCTTGTAAATGACAGACATTTCTGGTAGCGTAGCTCTTCACATAATCATTTGGTAGGGACTAGGCCTTCATTCTCCTCCTAGAGATACTTGCAGTGAAAACACAGAGGCTATATTTCCTAGGATTAGAAATAGGCTGTCTAGGAGGCTTTAAATACTAAGAGAAGTACTATCAGCATAAAATTGTGCATCTTCAGAAAGAAATAGATTGAAACTTGCACGCAACAGAAAAAACATACCTGAGCTTTACCTGCCTCCAAAAATATGGCTTCAACTACTATCAGTCACTTTTTTTGTGTCACATATACCCGAAATAAACAGATAAACCATTGCTTATCTGACTCCTCAAAATACAGCAAGAAGTAGTTTTCTTTTTCATAGGATATCTGAGGAAGGCACCATTAGAAACATCCACACTGGATGTTTAAACTCTGTGATAGAGAAACAAAACAGTGCAGAAGACAAAGAACACTTACCTTCTATTTTCCCCCCAAAGTGAAGAAACCGTCTCTGCATTGCATAGTATGGCTAGAAGCTGCAGGATAACGTGCATGATTCTCATTTTGTTCGTGAATAGACTAGAATTGTCGTGACTGAATTTGTAATTTATTTATTTGTTCCTTTTGTTATTTATTACCAAGAGAACAAACAGAAAGCAGCGTGTACTGAAGAATGCCAGTAACTGGCCAAAACTGCCTTACTGTAAGTGCTCTAAAGTTCACTTTTAAGAAAATTCCACTTTTTCCCTGGATGGGGAAATACTGTGAAGCACTTGCAAGGTTAAAAATAAACCAATTTTGTTTAACAGTACCTTTTGAATATAAGAAAGACATTACGTATTGAATTAAGAGAACCATTAACTGCCTAGTAAAAAAGCTGTCATAACAGTGACTCACGTAAAGAACAAATAGTTCCTAAGGCGGAGCTGTTTACAACAGCAAGTTCAGTGTATAACAACTTTGGAATCCTCATTTGGAGTACTGGAGGACTAAAGTCCCAAGATTCTTTTTTCATTCCTCCCCCAGTCAATATAAAAGAACAACATGGTATTTTTTGTGGGTTTGAATGAGACTAAAACTCATCTAGCTTTCACTCTGTAACAAAAACCCAAACCACAAGCCAACTCCTTAGAAGGGCATTCCTTTTCAGCAGTTTGCTGTAATCCGGATTTAAGGCATCATGTGTTGGACAAAGTCACAAGACAGAAGTCATTCATAAATAACCTGTTTTTTAGCTGTTAAGAATTACATATCTGGATGCAATCTTAAAATAATCATCATGCTTAAAGATATTCCAAATTACCATGTCTCGGTCCAGCTTGATGAGTCCAGTGACAATAAACTCATTTATTAGGCAAGAATGCAAGGCTCAGACACTTGTAATATTGTATTGTTTCATCATAGCTGCCATCACAGTTCACTGTTCTTTAAGACAGAGACTCAGAGTAAACAGCTATTCAAAGTTAGCTAGCAGACCAGCAAGCACCTTTGGTCAGCTTGTAAGAGGTCCTGCTAACAAGCTCTGAGTGACTATCCTGATGGCCATTTCAAAATCTAGGACTGACTAGCAGTGATTTAAATCCTTAACTGAAATGCTGGTAAATATATTCGTTCATATGGGCATTAAGATGGTCAATTGTCCTCTTAGTTTTAATAATAAATTACATGGTGCCATGCAGTTAAGGAGATAAAAAAAACCCCAAACTGTGGCTCTGTAAACCCCTTAACCTATACTTCAAGCTGGATGACAAATCCCTTGCAATAAGTTGTTTTTAATCCCTTAACCATAAAACAATATTAGAAATAAGCAGAATAGTCTGAAACAGCAGCTTACTAACAGATTTATTGTTTTTTTAATCTATCTCTGTTAAAGGAGTTATGTAATTTCTTCCAAACATGAGAACATGTTCTAATTGAGATTTCCCAACATCTGTTTAGATTTCCTGCAAAGCTGGAATACACAAGTTGAATTACTGACACTTCTGAGTGCGATGCAATTTAAGCACCCAGCTCCCATGGTCCTGCAGAAAGAACCAAGAAAGCATGCTTAGTAGCAACAAGCTCAGGCCAAGCAGGTGAAGGGACAAAGTTCTAGTGACAGTTTTTACAAAATTAGTTGGAGATTTTATTTTTAGTATGGCACAGCATTTTTCGAACAGGTCCAATGAAAGAAGTTACAGAAAGACACTTTGCCATCAGACAGCTATGGAACCTGTGACAGCTATGGAACCTGTGACAGCTATGGATTCTTAGGCTTTGAGCTTCTGATGTCGACTAGACCACAAGATTGAGTTACAGAGGACAGAATCAACAACCACACTGATGTTCATTTGGTATGAAGAGTTGCTTCTTTTTAATGTCATTAAGTAACAGATACTACAGTTTTATATAACAGTGTAACATCAATAAGTTTCTACATTTCCAGTTTGAGACAAATACTTAAATTTGTGATTTCTTTTTTTTTTTTTTTTTTTTTTTTTTTTTTTGCATTACAGAAAGTGCAAGAGAAGTTTGTATACAAGACTAATTGCATGACTGGCTGAACTAGCTACTAAGGCTGTATTCAAGTTGACTTTCTTAGCTCTCCAGTTTAGCAACAGCTTAGGCATTTGATTTAACAATAACATTTCAAGTTTATACTTAGCATTAACAGAAAAACTTCTGACACATCAGTCATCACCACTGGCCAAGAATGCTGTTACAGGCAGTTGTAACTGGTTCAAAAATCTGTTAGTAAAGAGGCTCTTGAGAAAAGTCATGCTTTTCAAGAGATAGAGTACTACCTCACATTAATGGCACAGAGGTGGTTCATCTGTTTACAAGGAGCCTAGGCATGGAGTGAAGCCATTATGGTGTTTTTGTTTTCTAACATGCTGGAAACATACCCCCCCACACCATGTGACAACTCAAACTGAGCACATCAGGGATTCACTGAGATATAAGCAAGAACCTTACCTGCTAGTTCCATTTGTCTGCCAAGCCACCTTAATAGAAAAGTAATCCTAATATATTTCCCTCCCTGAAAAATGCCATATTAGCACCAAGACAACAGTTAGTGTCCACAACTACCTAAATATTCTGCAAAAGTTTTTCAGCTTACAGTGTAGGCCTCTAGTACTCAGGGCGTCAGCAGTGCTGTTGCAGACCCCGCAGTCCCTTAATGACACATTTATGGCAGAATGATACTTTTACTTTTAGTGAAATAGACTAATATTAGATTCTTTTCCTCTAGACATAGTTATATTTTTGTGGCTTAGAGACCAAGTCATCTGTCCAGTCACCAATTAGAACTGAGTAGCATCCACTTAACTTCACAACTGGCTGCTGCTGTCATAACGGGCAGCTGACCTAGTTGTTTAAAGTATGGAGTTTTAGCTACTAATTCAATACCCTTATGCAAAGGCAACACCTCTTCCCCAGGTACATTAAGTTCCTCTATTTTGGGACAGTAAGTGCTATGTAAAGGGAAATGGTACAAGACACATTACTCAGTGCCAACCTCTCTGTAAAGGAGTGCAAAGAACTAAAGTAAAGGTAACATCCACCAATACGAATTTGGGTTTTCAGCGTGAGTCAATATCCCCATTTGCTTTGCCCTGAATTATCATCTTCACAGCATGTTCTTTGAGGGTCCATGCTTCAATCCACCTGGATATGATTGCAGACATCACGAAACAACAGCAAGAATAGCAGACAGCAAAGTGTAACACGTAGAAAAATCACGTTGAGAAGAGGTCCAGTTATTCCATTTGTCCTTTTCTGGTTATGCCTAGTATGATGGAAAGGAATTAGTGTTAGAATGGGTCTAAGTTATGGCTTTATTGCTTAAACAGAACCACTGAGAACAAAACTACAGCCATAAATACCAACACTTGTCTTCTGTCAGAAGCTAGACAGTATTTCAGGGGAAGACAAAGATATTACAGAAGAAGATTTACTGGATCAACAGATCATACTCTCCAGTCAATGGTATGAAATTTTAAATTACATTAGTTTCTAGCAACAAAAGATCTTATAACAGCATTTGATTAAAAATCAGAGTAAGAGCCTTACTCTAGTTTTTCTCCAATTTACCCAGAGTCCATAAACGCAACTGTTGAGGAGATTAAACTTCAGAAAGCTGTGTGCTGTATACAGGGCATTCTATGCTAATAGTATCCAACAGATATCTGAACGTATTAAAGTCAGCCCCTCTGAGTTTTGCAGAACATATATAGTCATTAATTTTCCTCAAGGAAAGGAAATCTAGATCTATTGTGGGCTTGAGATTTAAGTCTGGGGAAGAATAAAGGCTTTATTTCTAAGAAAGTGAAGCTGGCTAGGCTTAGACAGAATGCAGCTATGTACAAGTCTGATAGAAGTACTATAGCAGAAGTTCTTTCAAGCACTGTTTGCCATACTTCAGAGAGCATTAGTGTTAAGCTGCAGTTTTTAGCTATCTCTTTACCAAACATTTCCTCAATTAATTTCAGAGGATGAAGTAGGTTGGTTTATTAGTGGAAGACTTACCTGATCTATGCAAACGGGTTGCCAAAATGATCACCAAAGGGACCGGAAGGTGATTTCTGAGATTCCTTCTAAGGAAAGAGAGATAAGCTGTTAGTGGATTTCCAGTTTTCACCAGATTTATTCTGCATGGCTCTATGAGCTAGTCCCTGTTCCAAACAGCTGGAAAGAATACTTCAGAACTGCTAAATATGCGTTTACTGTACTGCTTCAACAAAAGAAGGGGGCTCTAAGCTGTGTTAGCTGTTATGCTAGTCCAAGGAAAGGTATTTTTCAGAAAACCATGTTTGCTACTGAATACTCCTTTGGAGCCAGTGGAGTCATGATGAGATATCTTTTAGTCAAATGCTAGAAGTCTTAAGTCAGCACTCTGGAATTGGTCCAGAATTTCCAGTGAGGGCTTCAAGTGCTGTCTCCCAAATGCAGTGATCTGGTGAAGCCACTTTTGCCCCCACAGGGTCCTGAACATGGAACCTTCCATTCGTTCAGCTAGGGAGCTTCACAATCCACAGTGCCCAGTCTGCTCTGAAGAGGGTTATATATAACCAAAGTGGAATATTTCTGCAGCTACATTATTTGATACTCTTTTGTAGAAGGTCCCAATACTAAAGAACTTTTTACTAGCCTTTGCAGCTTGGGTAACTGGTTGTGGAGCCAAGCCAAATGGAATAATGCTTTGTTAGCCTTCTTGCAACAAATACCCTCTGCTACATTACATACTAGCCTCAAAGATGCAAAGGGTTTTTGTTGTAGGGCCTCTAAAGCCAGAACTAAGCTACTACTCAAACATAGGCTCCATAGTTATTAAGGAGAAAGAAAGGTTTTTGATGGATTTCTTGTGATGGTGATGTCATTTGGGGGGGGTTGATGGATTCTTCTTTTTTTGTTTGTGGTTTGTGTTTTGTTTTTTTGGTTTGTTCTTTTTTGATTTGTTTTGGTTTGGTTTTTTTTTTTTTTACTACTTACAGATGAGGAACTGAAAGGGTCTGTTTTATCTTGGCTTTCAAACAGGCCATCAGCTGGCAGTGCACTTTGTCGAGGAACAGGCTTTGGTGGTTCTAGAAAAGAGAGACATACTGCTGTAATCACTTAACAGCTTTAACAAGAACTCAGGTCTCCCTGTATAGCAACACCACAGCTCATCTAATTAGAAACACAAAAATCTTACACGGAAGTTGCTTGGAGTGACTTTGAGCCACAATTTTAACTCTTGCTAATCCCTTACTAACCTTAAGCTGGATGGAAATTCTAACGTTGTACACTTAAGTTTACTTCATTCTAGTCTAGTCATTTAGGCACTAGGTGTCAGTGTTTAGCCGCTGCCGCTGATCAAGTCTTCAATTTATTACTTGAGACAGCCCTTCAACCCTCTACTTCATTAGCTGTCAAAAAAGTTACCAATCATTTTGGGAGACAGCTTGCTACCTTCCATTTTGTCATGATCTGCATTATCTTTAGAAATGCCTACTCTACCACTAAAGCAAAGGCTGAACACTCCAGAAGCACCTGAAAGGCTTTGCTGCTCTCCTCTCCTCGCTGGGACTGCAGGTGGCTTTGTCAGCTGGAAGTCTTTGAACATTTCCTTGACATCCTTCATTTCTTTATCCCCAAGTGGATCCAGAGCAATGAATGCATCACTCTCTTTCTTGGACAGCTCCTTCTGCGGTGTAGTTCTGGGTGGTGGCTGAGGTGGGCTGGCTGTTGTTGACACGGAGGGCAGTGCAGAGGCTGTCTGAGCTGGTAGCGTTGGAGATGTGAACACACTGCTCTGGAAGGGATTTACAGCACTGGTTGGCTGTGCCCAAGAACTAGGTGGAACCTGTGCTGGTTGTGACCAGAGACCAGAAGACTGAGTGGGTGTGGCACCAAAAGATGCAGGTTGGTTCCAGCCTGGCACTGCTTGAGTACCAAAGGCAAGTGGTTGAGTAAATCCTGGAGACTGGGCAGGCATCATAGACCCATGAAAGACTGATGTAGCCTGAGTGAAGGAAACTGTCTGTGGGGTCCATGGTGATGAAGTTACTGGCAAGCCACCTGTGGGGAGATGGTTGTTACACAGCACTTCAGTCATCTGAAGACCACCAGCAGGAGTGCATCAATTCCACAAAGGGTACCAGCAAAAGATATTCATGTACTGTTTGCAAAAATCTCGTGGTTTGCACTTACAAATCAAACATTTGGGGTGAAAGGGGGTGGGAGAGAGGGTTTAATTTTTTGCTTTGCTGCATTTCAGTGCTGCAAGGACAAAATTGAGGTTGTTGTAAGGGAAGGAGGAACGCACTTAGCTCTAGCGCAGAAGTGACAGGTGGATTTGCCATATAGTTACTTCTGTTTAAATTATTATTAAGACACTGTTACCCTGACCTCACAGGTTTTGCTTGGCTCACTTGAGCCTTGTGTACCTGAAACAGCAATCTGCTGTAAAAGTTAAAGGAAAAAGACTCTGATCCAGTTAAGGATGCAGAGTTTAGCCTTCTATTCACAGGACTTAATAGTTTAGGGCAAACAGCACATGGATTAAAGGGTCGAGAACCACACAGGAAGCAAAGGAAAACTAGGATCTGTGTTTTGGTGTTAGCAGGTATCTTGGAGTGGAAAGAGACCTTCACTTTTGAACACTAACCTAGACCAGCCAATGGAGATGCTGTGGTAGAACTTGTTTTGAAGAGGTTCAGTGGACTAGTTGGTAGAGCTCCTGCTTGTGCCCCTGAGCTCAAGCTAAGGCTCTCCGTAGATGGCACAAAGAAGTCTGAACTGAATAAGTCATTCGATGCAGTCTAGAAAGAAAAAGAAATTTATGAGATGCTGTGGCAGAACACATGCTAGCATGATCAGGGCTCCCTAGTCCAGAGCTAGAAGATTTTTTTTATCTAAAGTGGAGGAGGGAGTTTTGATGTATCATTTAGAGTATAAGAGTTTCAAACATCATCCTTTTTTTCATGCCTATGGAGATACATGGCATTAAATAGGTAAAATATGCAGCAGTCACAAGTCAACAGCAAAAGAGCAGGACTTAAAATGACTGAATTATTTGCAATCACAGCGAGCTTCCCTCTGCATCCCACCCCTTTAAACATTCTACTGCTTAGTCTGCAGTAACCCCTATGGCTGTGGCAAGGCCAGCAGAGTTTTGCATAATTTGCGTACAAGACAAATCTGATTTAGAGCCACCCTGTCCCTATTCAGGCAAGTCATTGAAATTTACTTCAGTAGGCAAATACTGAGAAACTATATGGGTTTCTGTAAGCTAGTACTAGTATCTTATTGTTATGAAACCACAGGTTGATGGGCACACTGCTATCATAACAGATTCTGGCATTATATCAAGTGTTAATATGCATAGCAGCATACTTACCAGACCTTTACAGGAGTATGAAAGCATTAAAGAAGAGAGTATAGAATTTAGTGACCATAGCTACTATGAAGCATTCATAGATATTAGAAGGTACCATGGCTGCAGAGAGGTTAGAGTAAGCAGGGCAGGCAAAAGTAGATGTGTTGTGAATCTAGGTAGCCAGTTATGCAGTAATAAGAAAGAAAAGCTTCCTTCACCCAGCTTCTCCTAGTAAAATCATGCGTATCACCATAAATTACTTGAACACTGTTCACCTTGACAGATCTCCTTCCTCTTCCTGGCTTGGTATTCTGTGGTGGTGGGCTAATTGTTATAGACTCATGTGGCATGAATTGGATATTATTTTCAGATTCCAGCTTTACTCCATTCTGCAGAGATACTCCTTTGGAAGCACCTTCCACAAACACGTTTGTTTGGACTTCAAGAAAGCCATTCCGTTCTCTCTCTGGTATCACATTGGAAATTCTTGCTGCAGGTGACTTACTCTCAAGTGGCCACAGGCATGTTAGTGCTTCTCGTTTGCCAGTTCTATTAGAAATCTGGTCAAACTGTTTATCAAAGTAGTCAATCTCACCATTTGAAGCACCATTACCCACTGGTGTCAAGGTACTCAGACTTTTCTTCTGATCAGATTTTAGAGAATCAAATGAAGGTGGTGCAGATTGGGCTGGCTGTGTGAAGGGATCATCACTGAAAGGGTCTGGATTAGGTGTGGGAAAGAAGCTGAGACTGGTAGAGAAAGAACTCTCAGGCAAGAAGGGTGTCTGTGCCTTTTGTTGTGGAAGAGAGGCTGTGATGCCATTCAAGAAGAGATCCTCTTTTGCAAAGGTTTGTTTGGTCTCAATTTCAGAATTAAAATCCACTAACAGAATCTCTTTAGCTTCCTATTTTTTCAGAGAGAAAAATGAAGTTAGTTATTTGTAGATTTTGGTGCACAGTGAAAAAGATCAAGGAAAATAGCTGCAAAAGAAGAGATCCTAGTATCCAATACATTATACCAGTAAATATTCAAAATCACACAGGCAAGCACTCCTGCCTATAATCAAATTACAGCTACTTGGTTTCTGAAACTCAGTACTAAAACATCTGTTTCCAGATCCCATAGTTAAATATCAGATCCTAGTTCTTCAATCTAGTGGCTGTAGAGTCAGTAAGAACTAATCACACCTAGGCTTTCACTTGAGTCAAGCCCCTGTTTGAGTTCTAGCCCTTAGTTTTGACAAGTTGTGAAATCACACTGCCTTAGTATGACTTCAAGTTGCAGTCTCAGCTTCAGAATAACACTGGAGAACTACTTTCCAGTGGAAGGTAACATGCTAATTCTCCACCAAGCATGCAGGAGAAGGGTAAGACCTGGTCACTGGCTGGGTTGACAGCATCAATTGTATCATGGCTGATGGTGGCTTGTAGTGCCAGATTTAAAATTATAGGATTTTTGGGGTCATACTGAGCTATGACATGGTTTATGCACAGTTTTGTGCAATTAGGCCAAATTTTGAGCTAGAGCTACTAGAACGACATTAGTAGAATTAAGTACTAGAATGACATCTAGTGATTAAGTGGATACTTCTATAGCCCTACCCCACTAGTACACTGATTAGTGCTAGACAGATGTCTCAGTAAAACCTGTATTCATTACTAGGACTAAACTTGCTTTCAAAGAAAAAGCCAAGGCAGCTAACCTAGACTCTACTTACTGTGGGACTGCTCATATCAGGAGGTGTTGACATATCCCCAAACAAGTCCATCTGGTCAACTCCCTTGAAGCAAGAAATATTGAAAGAATTTATATCTGTTAGAGCTCTCACAAGAAAAAGAATCAAGCATTATGCAGATTACTGTAAAAACATCTATAAACACTGCATTTCCTACACAATATGGAGACAATCAGTTATGAACTCCTTAATGGCATCAACAAAGTTTTAAAATTTAACCTACCAGTTTCATTTTGTCAGCTTGATCAGCAGGCAGTGTTTCGCCGCCATTCTGTAATAGATGGATAACAGTTTCAGAAATAATTGGAATTTCAAAATTTGCCTTAAGCAAGGGACTTGCAGGCTTTAAAAAGCAAGTGATGGAAAAGGGAAGCATGAGAGAGATCACTACTCAATATTAGTTCCATAGACTCCTTTTATTTCAATTTCAATGTAATTGGGCATCTGACATTGCCTTCATAAAGCTGGCAGCATAAAGAAAGTCAAAGTTAGGTGTGGTGCAGCAGCATACCTAATCAAGAGAGGCTGAGTGGGAGTAACCTACCTCAGTCTTACTTGCTTCTTCACTCTAAAGAAAAAAGAAGACTTTTAATACCTAAACATCATGTAGAATGTCAAAAGTCTGTCACTTTGGAGGAGCTTACCAGACCTAGACAATCAGACAGCTGGCACAACTGCCAACCAATAGCTTCCAGTGTTCCTGGGTTTAGGCAGAGCTCAGTGTCAAGTCTTACAAGAGCCCAAAGCTCAGCCAAAGTTGAAACAAGCTTTATGCAGAGTCATGCAGTTTCTATATTTTTACTCGCCTTTTTCTTTTCTTCTTCCTTCTTCTTCATATTATATATTAGTTGGAAGAGGTCCTTAAGATCAGAAACCAGAGGCTCAGCCTAGAAAAGGATGTAGATTTTAGGCCATGTACTACTTTTACCTGGACTTCTACTGCTGCAATCTGTGCAACAAGCCAAACATTCATAAATGGTGCAAGGCTTAGATTGAGATAACAGGAAAAGCAAGAGTTTAAAGACCTATTTAGTCTTCATACAAGATTCTGCTTATGCAGAATCCAAGGGGAACGGAACACAACCAGTGTAGTACTGTTGTTAATTTTACAGGAAAAATGGCTGCGCACAAGTTTGTGCTAACCTGTCATGTTTTTGCTAAAAAAGTAGTAGCAATACTTCTTAAGTGCATGGCAAGCCCTAGAAGTGCAAAATTTATCCAAGCCTTCTGGTAGTCTCCTGAGAAGAAAAGCGTTTTGCATTTTTCTATTTTCTACCAACCCCAGCACTGAACCTGGAGAAAGCTTCTATAAATAATACTACTTTTATTTTAAACAGTATACAAATAGCAAATGAGCAAGGCACCTGCAATGTGTAAAGCAGAGACCAGCTTTAAATGGGATCTGTGACACAATGACAGTTTAATGTGAATTAGAAAGGCATGGCATGCCCTGCACATACATTAACAAGAATGTTTTTGCTGAGATGGTGGCAAGTTCATCTACACTGCTCTGGAGCTCTTCTGTCAGGCACACAGCAGCTGTGTCAATGTCTAATGTAGAACAAGTCCTCCTCTTCAGCCACTACCTTTGGTTCAAGCAGAGAATCCTTTGAACAGATCTCACTGTTTACACCTGATAACCATCCTCTCCTAATCACAGGGTTTAGACATGCAGCTGCAGAAAGAGCCACTTCAAGAATTACCGACTTTAACAAGGAGTAGAGCTGCAGCAGACTAGAGATGCAAAAGTCCTTACTTCTGAGCTGGACAAGTTTATGTCAAAAATAACCAGCAGCAAGTCAAGAGCTGCCTAAAGCCTGGCTGAGCTTAGAGGCTGGCAAGCAGCATCCCGTGGTGAAATGAGGGAATAGACTCCGGGGTACATACAAAAGGCTTTTGTACTTAATCTACAATTCCACTGAAACCAATACAATTATTGGTCAGAATGCTGACAAACTAATTAAACAAACTTAGAAGAGGGTCTTATAGCTGCTACTGAAGTAGTAACATGCTCCAACACGGAGCTCCTCAGCCCCACTGTAGTGGGTCCTAAGCTGCCAATAGGTTCTCTGGGAGGGCAGGCAGGCAGGAATGGGTAAAAGACATTTCTAGCTTTGAAGTCTGGGCTTATCAAGTCATTATAGCAACTATTATAAAATCATTATAAAGATGAGCTGATAAACAGTAAATACCTAACTTCAGGTTGTTTGTGAAGCTGCATAATTCTCAGCAGTATTTTTAAGTAGCTTGTTTCCAATATTGCTGACATACAGATTCCCTTCAGAGAGGCTAACCTTGCACACAGGATTTCTGCATGGGAGGAACCTATCACAGAGGGATCCCAATCCCTCCCACAAGTTAGGGTTAGGAGGTCCTAGGAGGACCAGGCCTGTCATTCACAGGCCCCAGAATCATCGTTATTAAATAAGTGATTTCCCTGCTGTGCAAAGCATCACATGAACTAGACTAATGTAGTTATATATTCCTGTTAATTTTGAGTGAAGCTCTGGCTACTTTACTTAAGAATTTGTACTCTCACAGTGGGAAGCCTGTGATAACGGCTCTGTTCATCTCACTAATGACTTTCATGGTACATAGACAAGTTCAGCATTGTTAATCATAGTAACCAAGACTACTTGAGTGCTTTTATTCTGGACTACAAAGAAACTGTACAAGTCAGAAACCAGTGTTTACACAGTAAATTCCTACTGTCCTTCTTTCAATAAAGTCTGTCCATGCATGCTGGTATTCCTGATAAGAATTTTGTAGGATTACCAACAAAACACTACACCCTTATCACATGTTAAATGTTTATACAGCAGCCTTATCCACAGCATGTGAAAAAAGTATCTGATCCATACCTGCTGGGCTGTTTTTATGGCAAAAAACTGGTGCTGGCCTTCTCCTCCACATATATAGCCAAAGGCACGATTGTCTGTTACATCCCGAGCAATAAAGGAGATTTTGTTTACTGGATGCTCATGCTCTATGACCTGGAATTGGGAAAAAAATAACTATTGGTTTAAATTGCTGGAAACATAATAGCTCCCATTCTCTGTAGTCAGAATGATTGAGACTGTTGAAAAGCTTCAGTCCAAACCTCAGATTTATCAGCCTTTGACTAAGCACAATAGGACATAGCTATCTTTTTGCCAGGAGTCTTCAACATTGCAAACATTTCACAAGCCAATTTTTATATGTGGAAGTGGGGTATGGTGCCATGAAGGAATCTAGTTCAGATTGGTCTAACTTCTAGGTGCCTCACTGGCTTTAAGAATCACATTTAGAAAATACGTTATATCTTACCCCAGTTTTCTCGTCTATTATCTTGATACCAGAGAGGGAAATGTTTACCCAGATCTTCTGTTTGTGTTGACCCTGGGAGCGGGCTGCTGCTGCCATTCCCTAAAGAGGATGAATGTCAAAGTATTGATGAGACTTCTGTTGAATTGAGCTTTAATTTTTCTTTGCAACACATGACTGCTTAGGTGTAAAGCGATACCACAGAACTAGAATATTTGCTTTGTAAATGTTTTAGAGCTTTAGAACTGATTTTAGTTCACAAAACTGCTGCAGTAGCAGCATCTTTACCTGCTTTTCCAGCCTGATTGAAGGTATGTGAGTGTTCTGTACTACAGAAGTGATAGTCTTTGTTGCTGCAGGGATTAATTAATTTTTTAGTTTATCTGTATCACTTGGTGTCACCATTGACACAGGATGCCAACTCGTGCTTTGAGGTCAGTGTTAAATTGCACAGCAATCTCCCCTTCCCTTCCAAACCCCAAGCTCATAATTTATGATGAAGTTCTTACTGCCAGCATTCATACTAGATGCCTACAGACCCAAAGGAATGTTCCCAAACTTTTTGAGAAATGTCCTTTGAGCCAGAGGTTACAGCTTAGGAAGTAACATCCATCTAGACAGTGCTGTTAGCATCTACATTACCATTAAGCTCTATTTGAAGTTTTGCCAAAGTGACTATTTGATTTGCTTTTTGAAGGCTAACCAGAGATTGTTCCTTACATGACAGCTCAAGCCCTTACCTTCAGCTTCATCATGGAATCCTGACTCATTTTGTCTCCTCTTGCCTCAGGAACATCATCTATGCCAATCAGTTTAGCCTTGTATTTTACACCATCACCTTTGAATCTAGCCAAGAGGGATTCATCTGTCTTTTCTGGCCCTGGAGACAGAGAAAAGGTTTGGTGGGTCTGTTTGTTTGTTGAGGTTACTTTTGGGTGAGTTGGGTTTCATTTGTTTGTTTTTTGGTTGTTTTTTTTTCATTTTGTTTGGTTTTTTTTTAAGATAGAAATTGCAGTTTTGCTGATTTGTTATCTTTAAAAAAATATACACCATATAAGTACATGTTAAAAATGTCCCTTGAGTACAGCTGACTAATAATCCATGTGCACTGCAAGACAGTTACTCTTTTAAGGTCACAGTACTCGCAGAATGTGGCCTCAGTTCAAGGAGCGGAGTCCTTGAAGGGGTGCTTAAGACCTGGGGGCTTCAGAATGATTGTTCACCACATAAAAGACTAAAATATCGATAAGCAACAGCCAAGTAAATACAAGTGCTAAGAAAAAACACCACGAAGAAATGGTACTTCCAATGGTCATACAGGGTATTCAATAAAGCCTTTAGGTGTTATCCCCATGTTCTGATGTGGCCAGATCTCTTCTTGCTGTGCAAAAATAATCTCCCAATTCCCATACTAGAACCTGCTATCAGCACCATCGTTTCTACAAGTCCTAGTACTCTTGTCCTTCTAATCATTTGGGATTTTAGCTAATTTGTTATTTCTACTGTTCCTGCTACTAGGAACTGTTTGCTTTTCTTCTCTGCATGCTCAACACAGTTCAAGTATGTACCTATGTATTTGCATATGAGGTAATCATTTTTACATGATCTAACCTATCAAAAAATCTATTATCTGATATACAATAATTCTCATGGAATGAGTTTTCTAACTTCCCTGGACTAGAATCTGTATCCAGCACAAAACTCCTTCTCTGGAGGGTGGGGAGGAGTCAGGTTAAAGTTCAGACTAACTGCTACCACCATGGTACAGGGTCTGGTCACCTCAGGAGGCTCTCACTTCTCTGGGCTCTTGCTAACTTGTCAGGCTCAGCAAACAACTTATTAAATAAGTGGAACTGAGAGCTTTAGAACTTAAGGCTAGAAAAAACCCTTTAAAACTAAAAGCCTACCTTCTGGTTAAGTTTATTAACCAGAGTTTTACTCACTTCTAGTTAGCTGGAAAACTCAGTTATTTTAGCAGTAATGGGAGGATGATCTTAATTTAGGCAAATGCAAAAGATTCAGGACATAGAATAAAGGAGGTGTTCAAGTGGTAAACATTTCTTACCTTTCTTTTTTTCCTTCTTTGAGGATTGTGGCTTTGGTGGAACCTGTTGTTCAGGTGGGCTGTTGGTAGCAGTAGTTTCAGCTTCAGTAGACATGATGGGATGGTGGCCAGTTACGTTTGCTGTAGGCTTAAAAATCCAAGTAATTGTTAGAAGATGGACATAATATTTTACCTTGAAGAAGAAATATCCTTATTGGAGCTGTTAGTCCATGTCAGTTCCACTGAACACTGATGCCTGATGAAGCCTGAAACCATAAGTAGTGATCATATGGCGAGTCTGACTCAGAGCTGGGCTACAGAGAGCATGAAGTTATGGCCAGCAGGTGATGAACACTCACCTCACTAATACCTAAGCAGTAGGTCACACTGATCTACATCAATGGGCTGTACTTGCACCAACATGTTTTAATCTGTCAATCTTTAGCTTCTTTTTGCCTTTTGCCTATTTATAGGGCCTCAGATAATTTGCTATATTCTCCTTCAGCACTGCCAGCTGCATCTCTAAAGTAGAATAGAAGAGAATGCAAGAAACATTTGCTAGGATCTGTTCCAAACACCCATGAAGATGACACCAAAAGATGCCAGTAGATATTTTTTGTATTTCTATAACCAGCAAAGGTCTGACGTTATCCCACCCAACAGGTGAAACCAAGTAATTTCCTTAGGCTGCAGACAGACTATTCCAGTAAAAACACAACAGAACATCAAGCCAAACCCCCCACACTCTTGTCTTAACAGTAATCAAGTAACCTTCAGATTTTCAAAAAGCCTGCAAGTGGACAAGAAACTATGGATGTTTAGGACTTATCTCTATGCCATATGACCTTTTTGCTTCTGAGACACAAATTTGAAAAATAATCTACAGTCACCATGCTTTGCTCCAACACAGCTGAAGCATTCACTCTGACCAAGCAGAGGTACTTAGAGCAGCTTTGTAGAGTTATGAAGATCTGTACCCACCTAGAAAGAACTAGACATTCACATCTGCTACAGAAACCATTCTATCAATCATCTTCTTCTGTCTGAGATATTGCAATGGCTGCAGTTAGTCCCTTGAATTTTAGGATAACCTATGAAGTCAAGAAATTTTTTAGGTGATTAAATAATTGGGCTCCCCTCCAATTCCCTCTACATCCAGGCAAGCTGCCACAGATAAAGCCACCCCTTTTATTCAGCATTTGAGACACACTGTGTGTGTAGATAAAAGTGTTGAAGCATTGCATAACCTCTTGCATTAGAAGTTTGTTATTCTCAGTAGCCAATTCCTCATTTGCCTTAGTAATAGCTGATGCTTTACGCATTACCTGAAATTTACTTTCAGGGTTTTGTTCTCATTCCTGCCTTCTCTTCTTCCATCAGTTTAATGATAAGTCAAGACCTAGACTGACTTAACCAGCTTGCCACTAACTGAGTAACGGATAGCAGTTCTTAACTGATTCTTAACCTAGGAAGAACACAAATTCCTAGATCTTAAAGAAAGAATTTCACCCTAAAAGCATCCATTTCCATTTAACCAGCAGGAAGGCCTTTAGGAAACTAGCTGCTAATCTAAGCAAAGTTAGATCTAGCTGCTTACCAGATGGTTTGTGAACTGCATTTAGCATTGGTCAAGTAAATCAACAGAGATAAGAGTGCTCAAATGGGAAAGATCTGTCAGCTATACCTTTTCTCCTTCTGTAAGCAACTTATCTGGCTACAGTTAGGGAACATTTGATGCAAGGGAACAAAGGTGTTGCTGTGAAAGTCTCAAGTGGTTCTGAGTAGAAATAGATGTCAGAGGAAGAGTTTGTTTAGCAAGCCATGGTAATTTAAGAAATATTATTACTGAATAGTGGCTTGTGCATCCATTCTGACAAAAGATCAAGGGGAAAACTATTAAGCCAACAGGGAAGTTGCAGGATACTTGCAACAGTGCTAAAACAGATTGTGCCTATTTAAATCCACATTTTAATCAGGTAAAGTGAAGTCAACTGAATTCTTCTTTTATAGTAGCTAAGCTACTTTGCCTAATAGTATAGTTTTGGGTGGAGATAGCTTTTAGACATAAGCATAAGGAACCCCTCCCTAGATTTATCAAATCCTTCAGAAGTAATGAAGAAGGAAAGAGTTAAGGTTGGATCATTAGTTAAACACCCACCCCTACATGGAAGATTACTGTTGAGAAAATGGAAGGAAAAGGCCCAGAAGAGAGAAGGAAGACTTGCTCTCAAGAAGCTGTTATAGTTTTAGGACATTCTGCCCAGTTCCATGCTGGAAAAAGAAATAAGAACCTCAAGGCACTGAGTCCTGCCTGTCAGTGATCTTTCTTCTTCTAATTAGTAGAGCTACACCCCGCTCTGGTTTTATACAACTTGTATCACATGTTGAAATAAAATTAAGAGGTAACAAAAAGTAAATGACTTAAGAAGGAGCAAATATGCACAAGCAAGACGTCACTTTAGCAACTGTAAAATGGTCAATATGTACAGCTGCCATCTTTAAACTCAAGGCGTCTCTGGTCATCATTGCCATCTGCCTCCATTGTATGGAGGTCAGACCACTTATTTTTATAGAATCAGACAGCAGAAAAACCCACAGTGGAGGAAGATGGGCAGGGATGCACACAAGTCTGGCTGAGCCTTTGCAAATGCCCCATCTTACTATGAAAAAGCTCATTTTTAGTGTTAGCAATGCAATTCTAGGTTAGTGAGGGCCTTCTGGCCACTTTACAGGGCCCAGTCTCATATTTGAGATCTGGCAAAACTCATGTCCCCTGGTGAGATTTCATAGTACGTGATGGTTATTTATCATACCTTTGGAGAACTTGGTGTCTTTGAGAATCACCTCAGAAACAAGAGAATTAGTGTAAATAAGAATGCAATGACAGACAAAGGCAACCTTAATACCTGTTTGTATTTTAAATAACTACTTCTTGTTATCTGAGCTAAGGCACATGTCTTGCACAAAATTGCCTCAGGCTTCACCTTAAAGTTTCACTGGGGTGGGAGGCAACATGTAGCTTAAGCCAGCAGCAATCTATTCTGCTCAATATAAAAGAGTCTCAACCAGAACTAGATATGGATTCTGTGCTTTATACTCAAGCTAAAGCTCTGCAAGGTCTTCATCATACTTAAGTTTGTGTTGTCTTAATGAAAAGTGCTGGTGTGGTTTACATGCAAGTAACTAAAATAAAATTAAAATCTGTTTGTTTCTTGGAGGCTTCCTTTCACAGTACTCAGCCTCTTAGAATTTCTTTACTCCAGCTGCAGGTGTAAGGCAACAAGGCTAGAATTGTTCTCTTACACTTTGAGTTCCTCTCAAAAGCGTAGGCCAGCAAGCATGGCAGGGTTAGAGATGCATGTGCTTTTATGCAATGGTGCAAGGACAGTCATGCCTTCAGATATACTGGCATAGTAAAAAGAACAAGATCATTGCCCCAGCAACTATGTCAGCACTTAGTTTAAAACAGTTTGAATCTTGTCGTGTAGATGGGTCCATTGGTATCATCACACCTTAATTACTCACTAGGCAGTTGTATGGCCCATCTTCATTACTGTGCTAAATGCACTGTTTCAAAAATCTAAAGACTACAGATTTAAAGATGCTGCCACCTTGGGAGAAGTGCACAAAACTCTGCCTGTATTAACAAATACACATCACACACATTTTCAATTTACTCCAGAAAGGGCTTGTAAAGAGACCACTAGTCGTATCTTCTTCCTTTCCTTTAGGGACTATCCTGTGAAGAGCAGATAGATACAGATGACTCCTCAGACAATCACCATGTCAGGCCCTCAACACACAGTCCTTGAAGTACAACTTGCTACCTACTGTTGCAAGTCTGACTACTCTCCATTCAAGCATTGTAACTCATTTCTACACATTTGCCTTAGGAAAGTCAGTCTTTTAACTTTTGGCATACTGTGCTCTTGGTGTCTTCTCTGAACTCTCTACAGAGAAGGCTGTCAGTAGTGACAAGTCATCCCTGAAATACCTGTTTCTTAGTAAGTCTTGGAAGAACATGCCGAACAATTTTGTTGAGCAACGTTTAGTTTCCCTTAGAGATGCTTTTACAGATATCTTTTATTTGAGCAAGGGGTGGCAACATGATAGATACCCTTAATGATTATGTTTTTGTCCTGCGCACAAGTGAATTGAGAATCTTCATTATGGCTGTAGTCTATCATGGGATTAAGGACTGAACAGAATCATCATGAACAGACAGGCTTTTCCTCCCCTCAGCAGACAAAGATAAATGTCTCAAAGTTGATGAGAGATTATCTGAGAAGAGGTTAGGGACACCCAAAAAGTCAGAGGCAGATAAGCTAAACGTCTGCTCAGCAGCCTAATACTTTGTCCTCTTCACAGCCTGTGCTCCTTCTTTGTCCCTGCAAGTACATGATTCAGCTTAAACAGCTATTGCATGTAAATATTAACCTTGAATTAGAATCTGCAAGGCTGAGAGAGGACAAGAGAAGCTTTTACTGCCAAGTGAAATATAGCCTGTTAGGATGGAGTAGTAACACGAAGCACAGCAATAATTCAACTGCTGAACATGCGTCTGAGACAGGTTGCTTCCTCCCCCACTGTTCTTGAAGAATTAGTCAGGGTCTTCTGGTTAGAAAGTTGTATTATTGAACTCAAGACTTTAGTTTTCAAGCTAAGAAAGTAGAATAAAGGCTAAGCAGCAATTTACACAATAACTAGCATGAGTCAAAGTTGCAAAGCCAGATAGTCAGTTATTAGTAAATTACCTTGACTGGCAGCCTTCTACTCATGTCAGGAGTATGATACTGAATTTGTGTGAACCCCTGTGGGGCTGACTGACATTTACATCTAACAACTCCCCATCTGATTATCATATTTTCTGCTCAATTCCTGCTTCAATGGTAGTAGCCTTGAGAAGCCCTAGGCATGCATTAATAAATCAAAAAGATAAAAAGTGCTAATCAGACTTTTGCTTTTTAAACACTATCATTCGTGCTGAGGAGTCAAATAAAATATAATCTTAAATGCTTTCTTTCATTACTAGAACACCCATTGCTCTGGTATCTGACAGTGTCTAAAGAGTTCAAGTTGAATAAACCTTCTGTAACATGACACAAGAGATTATAATGATTTAGATGGAACATTCCAGATGCTAGTTCTGATGCAAGCACTGACACTGGTCTGTTTTCTCTGTTAAAACAACCAAACTACTCTGTTAAAAACCATCATATCCAGCAGCTATTATCCATGAGAAGTAATAGCCTTACCTACAGGTAGGTTATACATGATGTGTTCACACTTACACATAACAAGTACCTGCTCGAAGGCAAGTGTTAGAAGAAAGTTCATAGACAGCTTGGGAACTATTCACCTCCAGTTTTAGCCATGTCTGGAATGCAAGAGCAGCATTACTTATCAGAAAGATGACTGAATACATACTTTTATACTGCAGAGTCTAACCAAAGGTCCTGTGGTTGGTCTTGTAAGAGAGACAACTGAAAAGGATTTTAAACTACACTGCCTGGCAAGTGCAGCTATCTGTCATTCCCAAAATTCAGTAAGGTCTAGATTAGCAATGCACCCATCACTCTGTTCAAAAACCCTGTTTAACTGTCCTGCTTAGGCTGTAGATTGGTAGAAATATGATTTGTGTTCAAGAGATTATTTGCTTGATATCATGACTTTAGTTAACCCAGGTGCTTACCTGTTGGACCAAATATTTCTAGAATAACAGGATTTGGCTTTTGGGATCTTCTTCTGTGAAACTTGCTTTTTAAGCCCTGTTTGATGTTCTGTCTTCTTACCCAACAGGTGGATTGATACTTTGTTGAGTTAATAAAGGCAGACTTACGCCAAGGACTTCATCTGTCAACACGAATACCAGTTTGGAATAAACTACAACAGTACTTACACACTGCAGGACGCGGAACATAGTCCAGCTGTCTTCATCATATATAACCAGTAATGAGAAACAGGGAAGGGTGACCTTTATCTGCTTAGTAGGATAGAAGTATAGAGTTTGACACATCAGGGAATACCTCCCTCATGCTGCTCCCTTCCCTAGTACCACCTGCGAAGTAGATAAAAGTCTTAGTACACTAATGAGCCATGTCAGCTACAGATGTTGGCATGTACCATTGCTGGTGCAGGATCATGTCTGTGAAACCACACAGACATCTCACTGTTCAGCCATGCCAGCTGCTATTTCATCAGCTGAACAGAACGGTCTGTTCTCATCACATCGATCTCCTCTGAACCTCTTGGTTTTTAGCAAGAACACAGAAATTCAAACTTAGTTCCCGAAAGTGTTTTCTAGACACTTGAATCACAGCCAAGAGAATATCACTAAGCAGCTGGGGCTGAACAGGTCACACAGTTCAAGTGGTGCAATTGGATTGGTACTTTTTGTCATTCTACTGTGCTTTTAAGCACATGATTTCTAATAAGATAATTAGTTACTTGTCAACCCAGCTACTACAGTAGCTCTATTTTGGATTTTTCTTCCACTTGTCATGGAAATAAATATATCTTTTGCAGGAAGATTAAAACAGAGGGCTCAGGAGAAGTAGTGACCAGTTTAAATAAGCTGTACCTGGTGAATAACTTGGAACAATATAAATTAACGAGTGAAAAGCATTTAATGAGCTAGTGCTGTCTGGTTCCCTGAAAACTTGATCGCAAGATGAAGGAAACTAGCACTGTCATAGTCTATTTGATAGAGTTATTTTTCAGCCAGGAACTTCAATATCCAAAGGTAGTATCCAGATATCTAGTTAGTCCACCTCAAATTATGAGTTGTTCTAGGAATAAGACAGCATGTTGCAACAAGTCTTGATAGCAGCCTTTCCAATCTCTATTCATCAGCTATACTAACCTATTTGTGAATTTCTTGAATTAAAAAATCTCTTCACTTTTAGTATCAGCAATACCAACATCTGAACTAGAGATTCTTCCTTTAGAAAGAAATTGAAAGGGCATACGGGGATACCTTTCTTGACAGAAAGCTATTATTTTGGTAGTAGACTGATTAGATTATATATTCATATTTTCCACAAGAATTTTCTTCCTATCAGCCTTCAAGAAAGACAGCATGTTTTGCAACCTGCTAAGGGACCACTCCTCTATACCTCTCTCCAGTTTCCAGTTCTGAAGCCTCATAAATTAGTGGCACCTGAGCCACCTGTCTGCTCTAGTTATTGCTAAGGAAAGCATCAACCGCACACGGGATGGGGAATCCCAAGCAATATGGCTGCTGTTCCTACAGCTCAACCTTCTATCAATATTCCTTGTTGAGACTCACACGATATACCAAACAACAAGGAAGCAAAGCAGTTTTTATTCAAGGCAGCTAGTGTTTACTCAGATGCAACAGAGTTTGAACTGAACAACAAATCAAACACTTCATTTCCAACTGTATTCCTAAGGCCCTCCTGCCTAGAGGGCCTGTTTCTTATCTTCTTGCTTGTTAGTATAGTGAAAGACTCTTGCCAATAACCATGCTTTTCACCCCTCCTTCTCAGAGCAGGAACTTGACACATATTGAAGCTGTTATCATAGGTTATTTCAGCTGCATACAGTTAACTGTCCGCTGCTGGAACAGTTATCTTTCTTTGCAGTTTGGGTATATGCAAGCTGTACTGGGGGAGATTGTATACATTCTGCAGAGTTTACACTGAACTGTGTTTTCTACCTGTTCACAAATATATCTGTGTGAGAAATAGGATTTTCCTGTATTATTCTTGCATTCACACAGCCTAAACCCATGCAATCCTGGCCACGTTGTTGAATACTGCAGTTTGCTTACCCAGCCTGGTTATGCCATGAGCAGCCAAAAGCCTATCATTAAACATTCATTTCAGCAGTAATTGAAGAACACTCCACCTACCCCCCAGATACTGTGCCTCTCAATACACAAATTGTTGTAGCAATTACTGTCACAGGAGTCACTCCATGCTGCCTCTTGTAAGAGATGCAAATTATGTTCATTATGTATTCTGAGAAGACTGATGAAAATTCTGGTTGCAGAGCCTATTTGCTGTAGGCTCTTCTACAGCAGTTCCAGTCTTGTTAGTTATTATGAAGCATACTGCTTAATATAAGAGTTACTCCTGCCTTCAAGATTAGTTATTACCGAGGCCCCCAGCTCTCCTCGTATACGCAGCAAAAAAGGCAATGAATAACTACACAAGACTCAAATTTAAAAAGGTGGTACAGAAAGACCTGTACCAGAGGTTAGAAAGGATTAGCCAGGATTTTCAGAGCTCCACTACAGCTCCCACAGTAGATGTCCTACTGGACAGCTAGTAAAGTTTCAGAGATGACTGTTCTACAGTCTTTCCCTATTAGTAATTTTAGGTACACGTACCAGAGGAAGTTTACACTGTTGTTCCTAAATCCAGACTGTAAAGTAATTTTCACCAGGTTTTCTCTAACTTCCCATCTCTATGATGAACTTGATAGCATATTATAGGGATGCCAATATCTCTCAGAAGCATACAAGGAGAAGCGTCAGCTCTAGAGTTTACCTTCCATCAACCAGCGTAGCTGTTGTTTGCAGACGGATCTGTGGTTCAAGCTACTAGAAAACTAGTCCTTACTGATACAGTGACCTTTGTGCCTTGCCTCAAAGCACAAATGGCTGTGTTCTGACAGGGCACAGAAGAGATCTGTAAGGTAGAAAAATAGGTTGCAATGTTAAAACTACATCCTTAGTGCTGCCAGCTTCTTTTTTCCCCTCCTCAGAGGAAAGTTTCTTCCATAGGCATTTTAGCCACGGGACAGATATATTGAAGTTGTGTGGCACAGCAGCATTAGGATTTGCATAGACTTTGCTGGAGGCACAACTTCCTAGCTGACATTGTCATGAAGCCTCCTGACTGTCAAGAGGAAGGTCCATTATCCTGTCTCTTAGACCTACTTTTTCTGGTCAAGAGATAATCCTCATCTTACTGCTTAAGGATGCAACATGAGCTGACAGAACAGCAGGAAATTCACCTCCAAGGCCAATAATCTGTCCTTAACTGGCCCTGCAATGTCTGAGCTTTTAGATTTAAGGGGACATGCACCAGCTATGAAGCTGTATTAAAAACTTTTAAAACTAATTTAAAAATCATACAGATAATTAGGGATAAAAATCTGCAGGGCATTTCATCTGAGACACTTCATCCTCAAGCACTCCAGAGCATATGCAAGGCACAGTCTTGCAGATGTGGGGAGACTAGGATGGTCTATGTCTCCATCAGCCAGGGCTCAGAAGACTTGGATGGGAGAAGATGCTTTGTTCAGCACTCAACTGCCCATCTTGTAAAAACAAGGTAATCCTGTTGAAACTGGTACCTCTTATTTATTGACTAGGCCTGACACTGTGCTTCATTCAGCATCTTTATAACCCTGAGACCCCTGAACCCAGGCACAGCCTCAGAATCAGGTGTCTAATGCCAGTTTTCTTCTCAGTTACAATCTTTAGACACCTTATTCTACTTGATTGCTTTAACACAGCCCCAAGCAGTACTTCTGTGGAGTCCATGCTGAGGTAGCGAGTAGTGGCTTATGCCTGTTTGGGTTTCACAGCTGAAACTCATTAAGACCTCTTAGCAATCCCCCGTCCCTGTGGTATCATTTTGATTAACAATCCATTAGTCTACATGCAAGATCTAAGTTTTTTCTCCAGAGTCCCTGCAGATTACAAGTTACCTTCATGCTTCTTCATAATTTCTTTTGACAGAATGTAGTAAGCAGAATTTGCATCAGCACTGTTTCGAGATCAAGCTGACTTTCTCTAGATGTGGAATTTATTGGTTTGTACAGGTACATTCATGCTTCTGTAGTGGTCACATGTTGCTGTCCTTGCTAAATAAAGTCCACAAACATTCCCAAGAACAGGGTTAACCCAGCTGGTCACACAAATTTCCTAAAAGTGTGAGGTTTACTAGGAAAGGACAGCATCAATAGGAGAGAAAAATCAGCAGGTACAGTATATTGATGCACTTCTACATTCTATCTCAAGCTATGGCTTTTCTCCTTTGATTTTAAGCATCCACACTGGATTCACCCTTCCTTGACATTAAATACATTTATTTGCTTTCCCACAGAGACAAAAACCCACCCTTTCCACACCTGCTTAGAGTGTTTGTTCTCATATCTGCTTGTGAGATAAAGGCCTTAAGCAAGAAGTATATGAAGTATATCTATAGCAGCTACTGATCTGCAGTGTGCAGGTAGTTCAACAAGTAATACTCTTCTCAATGAAAAAATAGATTGTGTACTGCAGCTATGTAGACATACTTAGCAGCATTGTAGAAGGTATATGGTAGATTAGACAATCATCTTTACCTTCACAAAAGGAAACTGATGCCAGATACATAAAGCTTGAAGGACTCAGCATTCACCCCCTTTTACACTGAGCTTTCCTATGCACCAAATCATGAGGTTTGCTAGTTAAGCCTCTGTTCTGATGACTCACCTGACATTCATTTAGCACTCTCATCCTCCTTACCATTGCTGCCTTTTGATTGTCCTCCTTCCAATGCAAGCTTACTATTCATAAAAGTTTCTGCTTCAGACTTGACCACATCCTCACACCATCCAGGGAATTTTGAAAAGCTGATTATGCCTCAAGACACATTGCGCTGGATGCTACTACAGTGATTCTTTGAACAGATGTGGTGGGTGACTTCCTCAGACAATCCTCAGCTGGAAAGATTTTCTTCGGATTACAATTCAAATCTCCAGTTAGCCTCACCTATCTCTTAGAAGGTCCTAGTGGAAGCTGACCCAAAGACCTGCTGGCATTAGTATTGCCTAGCAGGTCATTATCGGACACAATAACATCCTTTCACTTTAACATTGCCTGTCAAGTCTTCACAGCAAACTAGAATACACAGCTTCTTAATTAATTTTCTCTAATTGAATGTGCATCTTTAATTTTGTCTATTTACACAGGTGTTGCCATCCCAGAGCATACCTATGCCTATTCTTCAGCATCCAGTGGGCAAATCTAAGTCTACATGCTCTCGGATTTGGTTAATTTTGGGCAGCCCTGTTTATGGAAGTTACAGAAGACTTCTGAAGAAAAAAATGTACCCTTTTAAGGAAAACTAGCTTAATTAAGAGAAGACTTTAAAAATTCCTGACCCTCAAAATAATAAAATCATCAGCCTTACCAGTGAATTTGTAGTAAGCTTTCGAGTAATCAGCCTCAACATTTTTGTGAGACAAAAGCTCTGTGACAGAGAAGTCCAGCTGAAGAAGTGTGGCTATGTTGGCAACACCTGCATTTATCTTATGGCTCACTGCACTGGCACCATTCCAACATTAAGTGTCACCATATGATGGACCTTAGGCTTTCTATATCACCACCTAACAAGTAAGTTTCTCTCTCAAGGTAGACTAATTCTAGATAATCACCAATATCTACAGCTATCCTGGTTTACCCCAGACCAAAACAGCATGCAGAAATTCACTGGCAGACAGAGGAGAGCTCACAAGGATATTCCAAGCAAAACCAGAACAAAACCCTACTCCTGCTTCACAGCATCCTAACGTGTGCTGATCATTCTGTCTGCTATTAGAGAGATTCTTTCATATTAGTTATTTATTATAACTAATTAGTTATAGGAAATAGGAAAATTAGTGTTTATATAGTTAATCTATTTAATGATTTTAACCCCATCCTCTCCACACACAAAACCGAAAATGCGCGTTTATGTTGCTTTGCTCTCATACTTCCCCCGGTTGTCCGCCTCGCGGGAGCCGGGAGCAGGATGCGGGCGGCTTCCAGCTCACCTCAGCCGGGACACGATCCCCGCAGCCCGGCTCGGGCAGCGCCGAGNCCGCGTCAGCGCCCACCCCACAGGGGTACCCCGCACCCCGCCGCAGGCACCCACTGTCAGGTCGTCGTGGGTAAAGCTCCTTCCCCCGGTGACAGCTCCTTCACCCCCGCATCGCCCCCTCCCAGGCTGCGCAAGAGGCGAGCCCCGCTCGCAAAGCTCCTTACAGGCTAGATCCGTGCCGCTCCGTGCATGATCCGATGATCGCAGCTCGTAGCCTGGCTGGGATCGGGGCCCCGGTTAAATATTCGGTTGCACTCTCGCCTTCAGATTAGTTAGCCACTCACAGCGAGCGATATGGTTTTAATCAGATGCTGGCAGCTGAGGACTACCCAGGAATGCGCTGTGATGTTTTTGCTGCTTGGTCTTGGCTACTCCCCCTCAACGTGTCGGTGCTCACAACTTTAACCCCTTGCGAGCCGCCGCTCCGGCCGCTGCTGCGGGGGCGGGAGGGAGCTGTGTCCCGGACAGCCTCTCACGGCGGGTCGGAACCCCACGGGGGACGCGCGGGGAGGGAAGTGGGGTGGGAGACAGCTGGAGCCTGCGGGGGCACGGAATCGTGTGGCGCCCACAAATCGCAGGGCACAGGTATTTCTCTCTCTCCGGCAGCAACGGACTCGGCACGCCCTTCTAGAAGACGGGTCCCCTTCGTACGCCTGCATGAACGTGGGTGCGGTGATGGCGTTGAAAATTCCAAGCCCAAACCAGCAGCTTTTGTTTGTTTGTTTGTGTGTTTGTTTGTTTGTTTGTTTTTTGTTTCCTAAACTACCAAACTCAAATACCTGAGTAACCCTCTCCATCGTCCATCTCCCCAAATCTGTGACCAGCCAAACTGAAATATTGGGTCGGTGCAATTCAGTTTATGGGTCACATCCAGACCTGGCCTTTGTACTTCCCACTCACCTTTATTCAAACACCTATCATGGTTTTTTTTCCCAGAGTAGTACAGCTGTTTTCCACCTTGTATTAAAGAACCCTTGATAAAAAAAATAATATTTTTGTCCTTGTAGCAGAATGGTTTTTTTTTTTATTTTCAAGGCTAGCTTATCTTTTGTTTTTTTCAGAACACTGCAAAATATTTCTGTTCAAAACTGCATTTTGCTCTACACCAATACCAATTAAAAAATAAAAAGAAGAACAAAAAATGATAGATGTTTCGAAGTGTTCTAAAGAGTGAAATATTTAACACAAACGTATTTTACCACCGGGAAATTCAATGCTCAAAACTGGTGGATGCATTTGGCGATCATCCTCATCCAAAGCTACTAAATGATACAACGCATTGCTAAATACGGCATGGTATTCTTATTTTCATGAATAGCAAAAGGGTGGTATTCCTCCCTGTGCCTGAGGTGCCTAGGAGCTGATACCTGTGTCTCACTTGTCTGTATCACCTTTCATTTGAGAAGTGCTAATGTAACCAAAAAGGACACGAGAAACGTCTTTTTTTTACACGAGCCTAGTGTTCACGGAAGGAAGTGCTTGTCGCGTAAGTAAAGAGACTTTTGCTACAATTAACAGGTTTCTGGCTACACACGCGTCGGTGTTTGCAGGATTAGATCCTAATTGCTTGGGACACAGTTATATTAGTGTTTAACAATGTTGGTTTCGTACAGCTGGCACTGCACCGTACATTGTTTTGAACAACTTGTGCTAAACACCCACCAGCAGGACTGGAGCTTCTTGGTCCTGGGGCAGTGTGTATTTTAAAGAATAATCCTTAGCTCAGCGTCCTTTATGAGAGTCACACAGGCTGCCTGACGTGAAGGTTGACATTGTGCCTAGTTTAAACATGGTGCAGTAACAAAGCAACTTCTATGAAACAGGCCAGCCTGGAGCTGGCATAAACAGGATTATCATCTGTGTTTTGCCCAAACTAACCCCTGGCACATTTCACCAAAATACCTTGACTAGTCACACTAACGATTGCAAATGTGATTTATACTATTTCTTGTTGAATTTGGAAGAGAGTAAAATGATTTTAATTTGCTAAAAATGAGCAGTTTAAGAGGCCTTTTGAGGGGCAATGAAATTACATCTAGTACAGAAATGGCATGAGGTCCCTCAACATGCACTGGCACCTGGGACATCACTAACAACATCACAGGAAAACTTTTTTTTTTTAACTGAAAAGTGATTAATAACTAACTTGAAAAAATACAATCTTCTTAGAAAATAGAAAATATCTCAAGACTTGAAGGAATGGACTGTTTTTTTTTTAAAGTGACTAAGAACATCTCCCCTGATGTCCCACATTGTTGTGCTAAATGCTAAAATTCAGAACTGTTACATTAAACATGTGCAATAGGACTGCCTTGCCTTCTGAATGCAGAAAGAATCCAGGCAGAAAGCCCCACTGGAATTCAGTTATTTCATCTATACTGCACTGCACGAGGACATGCTTTGCACTTTATGAAAAGTAAAAGTATTTCTATTTCTCTGCAGCAAAATCAGAATCAAATGCACAATGGCTGTTACGACTTTAAGACTGCCCATTTAAAGATTATAGTAGAGAGGGAGTGCTGGGTTTCCCAGGATAACGACTTTTTTCTTATATTTTTTTGTGTCTGATTTTACTACTGCTGGCATAAGCTCAGCCACTACGTAAGGATTTTTTTGTGCAACTTAACTGCTTTTTGTACAGAACAGTATCAGCCTCAGCACTTCCCAAACACAAGCCATTTTTCCAGCAGGTCTAAAATTATCTTGAAGTTGCAGCTGGAACCCTTCACCTCAGTGAGTTTTTCTTTAGCTTTCTGGAGGTTAACTTTACCCAAGCTACAGCCTGTCATTAGGATCACCAGGATTCCAGTCTGGGTGGAAACTGAAGTAGCAGCACAAGAAACCCCACCGAAGTGCAGAGACCTTCGGAAGACACCAGCTTTCTTGAATGCCTCGAAAGTGGTATCAGTAACAGTTTGTGAAAAATCTGCTTGCAGCAAAGCAATCTGGTAGCTAATCTTGCGATGGCTTGCTCAGGAATGCATGGTTTATTATTAAAGTAATCTTTTAAGATTTTATTGGAATGTGCTTCCACAGAGATGTTTCTGCCTTTGTGTGCTTTACTATGTGTGTGTCATCTTGTCCATAATTAAACTTTTCACTGACAGACCTGGGACTTTTTTTTCCTTAAACCTCCCACTTTGAATTCTGGAATTTCATTTGAACTTTAAATACTTCCTTGGAATTTGCCATAAGGTAAACTGTTTGCTCTTGTACACTTTCCTGCACTGCTACAGACACACAGTAAATGTAAGAGAACTTGCAAACTTGTGTCTTGCTGTTAAAAAAAGGCTGACAGGAGGTAGTTGTTCAGATGCTCATGTTATCCCTAGAGTATTCTCACTTTGGAATATGTGGGGAAAAAATTAATGGAAAACTGCCCTAGAGAGTACATTTTCAGTGAAGCTTCACTGCTGACAACTGGAAAAGGCGAAGTATGACAAAGGAAACATGAAGGAAGAATTTGTACTTCAGCCTTTGGACTTCTCAGCCAAGTTTCTCATGTGACTTGGACTTGCTGACCACTTCTTTTTATAAATTCAGTTAAAGATAAAGTCCACAGAATATCCTCCTCAAAAAGCATCCTTGCTGTTTTAAAATCTCAAATTACAAACTACTGTTCATTTTCGTACAGCTCTAGGCATATCTCCAGGAAAGGCACATTGATAACCTCAATACCCAAACGCTGGTTCATCAAAAGACTTCAAACTTGTCTTGAAAACACTTTAGCCTAGAATCAGGGATAGACTTGAATAATTATTTAATTGAAGGCTTGCTCCTTGAGGCCCAAATTTGAATGTTTCACACTTAGACTGCCACAGGGATTTAAATTGTTAAACAAATTTAATATGTTCAGCCATTCAGAGGTGATTGAGTTGGAGAAGTGTAAGAGGTACTGAGACTCAAATGATGTATTCTCACTACTTCAGACTCAAATGAGGTACTCTCAGTCTGTGCCCTAACCGGTGAGGTAAACCCAATTATTTTAGATTGCTTTCAGTGGTATTTGCTAACAGGTGAAGCTAACAGCTCTCTCAGCTGATGACTACTAATGTGTGGCTGAGGATGGATGATTTCCAATACTAGTTTACCGTCTGCCTTGCTTCAGGCAGGAATACTTGAGGAGATGGGGAATTTTAGGACTAGAAGCACATGCCTTGCCGTTGTAGTGCTGTAGCTCTCCAGCTCTTCCAAAATGAGAGGCACATTGAGTCATTCAGCAGTTTTTCCTATTCGCTGTCATCTGCAGCCATGTTTGTCCTCAGGATCATGAATTTGTCTGCACAAAAAAATACACTGGTAGGCAATATTATCTCATTTGAAAGGGTGCACTACCCCGACCCAGGTTAGATAAATAAACACAGTATTTTGTTTGGCAGCCATCAAGACCAAGAAAGGCCAATACCTAAGCCATATTCTCTGACTGTGGGGGTACTCTGTAAATAGTGGGAGGTGACTTCTTTTTCTCTTGAAAAAACGTGGCCAGAATCTGTGTCCTGGTTGACAGTACATGTGCATATACATTCCTGCATTCAGGAAGGGATCTTGGCCACGGTGTGCTTCTTCCCTGGAGAGGTGTTATGTCCAGAAGAGAGGGAGAATTTCAGACCATTCCTCTTGGCAGTGTGTCCTGTTGGCTGGCTGTAGCTCCTTCTGTTTGTGTGTGTTACATATTCTGGCTCTGTTTTTTGAGTCCACAGCTGGTGCTTGACTTTTGGGCTTCATAATATTTAACATCCAAACATGTGAGCCTCTTCTGGGGTCTGGCTCATTATTCCTAACCTGTTAAATGGAGTTTGACAGTTGACTTTCTTAGCTGTGTTTGCAAATTCTGGTTAAAATGACTTGATTTTTAATCATCAAGATAGTATTGTAAGTTAGTCTTACAGATTTAGTCTTACTCCTTTCAGAACTTGTCTTTGGTGTTCTGCACAATTCCCTGTCTGTATGTGTCAGTGTGAAAGCTTGTCCTCAACCCTCATGATTTGTAAAGCAAAGTTGCATAAATAAGGCATTACACACAGTTCAGATCTAAGTAAATCTAGAAAAAGATATTAAAATTCACAGGATCTTATTTGATATAACATAATCAGGTGTAGACATCCTTGCCAAAATGGATTCTGTCGCACTTTCAAAGATTGTCTCTTCAGTTATAAAGTGCATAGATTGAGCAGAAGGGAATCTAAGATAAAATAAATTCATCTGAAATTCCAGGAGTAAGCCTCATCTTTGAATTTGTCCAAGTAAACGAGTAAGTAAGTAAGGAGCCCAAACAAGTACAAACTAGTGCCTGAAAGGTGTCAGCTTTATCTGCATGAGACTGTGACAATATTTTTGTGTTTAACTCATAAATAGTCAAGGCCAGGAAACAACACTGCTGGGATTAGTCATCCAAAAGAAGACACATACACGGTTCTTTCTTCTATTGTTTATACAGAAGCTACTTTGGTTACAGCCTTTCTGTGTTCATGTATTGTCAGAAATCTTCCTCAAATGGTGTTTATTACGTAGGTTAAGTCACCCTGATTCAGACAGTGCATCCTAGAGTAGCAAAATGCTCTGAAAGTCCAGCCCTGGCATATTTCTGTAAGAATGCACAAAAGGTGGTATAAATACTTTCAAAAATATTTTTGGGTGAAAATATGCTATGCAGACGTGGACAGTTATGATTTAAACAGTTTTTTTATCTGCTTGTCTTCTTTCTTGTAGTCCATGCACCTTGTTCCTCTAAGTTAGAAACATGTGACATAGTGAAATATATTTTGAGTATTTTTTGTGAACCTCCAATTCCATCTCAACATAGAACATAACATTTCTATTATTGACTGAGGTTAATAGGGTGGGGTTCAGAAGTGTAGTTTATGCTACAGAGTAACTTCATATTCAAAAGAAAATTACAGCTCAAGATCTCCCATAAAAGTACTGAAATTAACCTGATGAGTAAAGGCTTTCACTTGTTTTATAACAGTGCCCAAGCTAAATTTTGTTCTTCTATACTTTTAATCCCATTTAACATCCTCAAGGTAACAGAGGTGATAACTTCTATAAAATTAGCAGTATATTTATGGTATTTAGATGTTGGTCATGTGATATGTGGTCTATGTGGAAGAATCAATCCTCTTTGTGCCCTTTACTTTTCATTAAGTTTTTGTTCTCACTTTGTTTCTCAGCATTCCCTAGAACTATCCCTGCACTTTTCACTTTAGGCTGTACATATTACCTTTGCTTGTTGCCTGGTTCTTGTTTCTCTAAATCTCTGGAATTGCATCTTCTGCTGGGATTGTCCAGTTGTCCTTGACCCTAATTTTCTAGAATAGCTTCTTCTTAGTAGCCTTACTAACTGTCAACTCCTATTTTAGGATCTTCCTTTTCTACCTTGTAAGTAGCCCATCATGAGGAATACAGCGAAACTGCTGCCTCTTCCTTTTTTGTTCTTTTTTAGTTTGTCAGTCTCTGGCATCAGCCTATCAAGTGTGAGCTTTTTACCAGTGTTTGTGAGCTGACACATCTCCAGCTCAATGACAGGGGCACATTCGGGGACCATCTAAACTGACCCATCCCTTCCCATCTATGGGTCATTTCATTTATCCTAAATTTGCAAAGTGTGGCTAATAATATTTTCTTCAGGTTGACTCATCCGTACTGCTGTCTTAATTTTTTTGCATTTTACCCACAGTTGATATTTTTGGTTTTAGTTAACAGAAAGGGACACAGAGGATCATTATGCAAACTCCTATTACATGTTCCTCCTATCTGTGCAAGAAAATGGAGGCTCAGCTTTTGGTGCTCTGCCTCTGAGAGAAAAACAATGATTTTAGCTGTAGAATGTCTAAACTGGTCTCTTATGACTTATCTTTGGGGTAGTGAGCTTTAACAGACTAAGATGATTCCTGTTTAATTGGAAATGCTCTTATCTTAGACAACTGAGGTCTTGGAGTTTTGACGCTCAGTTTGTGGCCCTAACCACATCAATTTGTCTTTGCTTTACTCAGACTGGCAAGAAAGTTAGGGAAAAGCCATTTAGCAAGTTCAAATAAAGTTGTAGGGTACTTGTAAGATCAGCATTAGGATATGACTCTTACTTCTTGGACTTTGCTCATTCCTGTAAACTTCCGGTTTGCAAAATTTTTCTTCTAGAAAGCTTTCTCTTGCTGCTTTTCAGAGTTTGATATTTTTACAATTCAAATTAGACTTTGTGCTTCCTTTTGTCATAACTGACATAAAAAAGTTGAAAAACATTTGCAATGTCATAAAATGATTAAGATTTGACAAATCTGAGAGCATTCAAATCTTATTGCCTCTCCCCAGCTGTAGCATTCGAAGCAGTCTGGAAGATAAGAACACATTGTCATTATTAGAAGACAAGCGATTTGTAAAATGGATTCAGGATTTTCCAAATAAATGCAGATTACTAGGTTACTGCTCTATGAAAGAAATTTTGATTTTGATAGCGTAAAATATTAGAGAAACATAGAACAAATTCAAATTTACATAAATCCAACTATAAAAATGTATGGAGTTAAACACAATTTGCTTCTTCTTGGGAAAATGATTGCTGCATATACTCTAGCTCACACAGAGGAATTAACGTTATAGGGCATAAACCACCATATCAATGATCTCTCTATTGTGCATGGCACTAATTACTCAAAATACAGCTTTGTTTTCTATAAATTGGCCTAGAGGTAAATAGAAAAATCATGGTACGCTTAGTATTTTGTACTAATAGCCACAGAATTCCACACACACAAAAAAATAGCTGACAAGAAGCCTCACTTTCCTCAACCCCTTTCCCATACTTACTTCAATCAGAGCAGACAGAGGTTATATTTTTAAGAGAGGGCATCTATCCAAGTTCTGTCGCATCCCGTCACTCAGCAGTATATAAAAATGATTTGCTAATACCAGAGGCCCTCTTTTTCTTTAGGTCACATTTGTTTAAAACATAAATTGCTGAAATGTCCCAGGAACAATACCTATCTTGTGAGTGTTTGGTAAAAAAGTGGCTTCCTTTTCTTTTAGTTTTCTTTTAGGAATGTTCCTTTAAGAGTTACTATAGCAATGCAAACTGCTATTGAGACTGTAAACATTAATGATGACTTGGAAGTTGACACCCTACAAAAACATTTCAGTCATTCTAAGCAAGACTTCCAACAGCACTGCCATAATATGCAGCTCCTATTGAGAACAGCAGGATTCTGAGTTTTTGAAGAAAATAGTCTATATACTAGACAGCAAAACTGCAATGAAGGGAAAATAATACACTCTAATTTTGCAACAAACCAAAATTCCCATTTCAGCATTTTCTGATGCCATATTCGTTATGTTTTGGGAGGTCTGTCAAGCCATGTTTAAAGCAACATTTGCCTGCCAAGTCTAAGCTGGCTCTACATCTCTCTGGAATGAAACTTCTGTTGCTGTTGTTGTGGCCTTTCTTTTGCAAATGAAACAAAAATACGTGTTAGCTTACATGTGACCACGAATATAACCTATTATGTAGGAAGCACAGAAACAAACCAACCACCAACCCAACTAGATGCTCACAGGATATTTTGAGAGGGCAAAATCCATATTTGGGCTTCACTCCAATATTGAGAGCTTTAAAATAGAAAAAGGAAAATCACAGGTTTGCATCTTGAATACATTTTTCTGATTGTTTCTCACAAATGCAGTTGGTAAAGAAGGCTGAGGAATTCTGTTTTCAGTTGCTGCTTATAGGGAAGGATACTTCAGTATAACCTGTTTGGTATTTAGTGTTCATTAACACTCAGCTCCTATGGGAAGCAACAGAGCAGCAGTTAAAACTGAATGAGAAAGCAAACAGCTTTAGGGACTCATGGCTATCTAGTTTCTCTTCCTAATTAAATATATTACTTGTGTGTATTTTACAGCACAATTGGAAATTTTTTTGACTAACAATTGTCAGATCAAAAAGGCACTACCAAAGACAAATCAAAAAAAATATTCTTCTCCCAGGGGCATTGCTTTTGTCAAGGTCAAAGGTGGTGGTGGTGAGCTGGAGTTTTCCTTCCCTCTTCCTGTGCCACACTGGAGTCTGTGTGGCTTTTGGTCTTTTGCACCATAGGTTGTAGGCTTGTTACAGGGTGTTGGGAAGTATTTTGTGGTTTGTGGGGACCCTTCTGGACTAAAGAACTCTTTTGCATTGTTGTCTGTGACTGTAGGAGCCTGGACTTGTGGTTCTCTCCAGCACTGATTCAGGAAACTGCTTTCATTCACAACAGAGTTGATCTCAAGGGTGAAATGTGTTCCCCTGCTGAGGTTGCTGTGTGTGGACCCTTGTAAATACAGCAGCCATCAATTTTTCTGGTGTTGCACTGCCCTTTCACAAGACTTAATGGAGGGCTGTGTCACTTCAGCCTTAGAGACTACCCAAATCTGGAAGGTACCAACTGTTCAGTTTGGGTTATGGCCTAGAAAATGTGCAAATTCAGATTTTAAATAAATCTGGTTTTTAATCCCCTTTCAAAGGGGACAAACTCATAATATTTAAAAATTCAAATTCCACATGTAAATAAATATAAAATTTTGTAAATAAGAACTTGACTTCTGCTGATTTACATTGAGACATCTGAGCCAAGTACCAATACCCAAAGTCCCTGTTCTCAGGATCTCACAAAACCAAGAGACTTGTGAATCAGAGCACAGGAAGTGATGCAGAGCACAAAGAGCTTGCTGCAAGAGTGTCCTACACAGAACACATGTTGTTTAAGTGACAGGATGAACATTTGGAAGCATGTCCATCTTATATGAGGATGGAATTTCTCCATAGTTTGGAGAAACTTGATAATCGTAACTTGAAAACTCATAGCAAGGTAACTTAGAGTCTACTGATAAGGCTCCCATAAGGAACATTTCTTAAGTATGTGGGCTGATAATGAGTGATAGTGCATGTTAACATTCCCAGTGATTGTTAGAAGGACCACTGTAGGAATGGCTCTGTTGCTTTGCTGATAAAAACTTCATTTTAAACTGATCTTAACAGCCCCCATTTTGAACCTGTTTATCCTGTGCTGGATCTTCCCCCAGTGCTCATGCACCCTTCATTGTGCACTGCTCCAAAAGAGGCAGCAACTGTGTGCCATAATGCCCTGTCTTCACCTATCCCATGTTTTTACCTCCTCTTTCTAACCTTCTCTATGCCCTGAAGTTTCACAATACGTTCAGACAATCTGGACACAGGACAGCATTAGCTCTTGGACGTTATCCAGCTACTTGCTACTTAAATCCTGAGAGGCTATACTGTCCACTGTTTTGAGCTCAGAAAATATCTTCCATGTCAGTTTCCATGCTGCTCATGTGTCTCAGGCTATCTCTATTATCATTAACAAAGAGCACCAGGAGAAAAAGAGGTTTTAAAACACAATTTTCTTACATTGCCGTGTTTTGGGGATTTTTTTTTCTGTTATTTGAGAGCTCTTCTCCTGTTGTCTGGGAAAATGAATGTAGCCTTTATAGAAAAATAGCGATTTTTTTTCACCCTAGGAAGATTCATTCAAGGTCAGCTTTGATACAGCACAGCTGCGTAACCTTGGATTGAGCTGCCGTGAAAACAGCTGATAGATGTCTGGTCTAGGGCAGCTCTCAGCCTGGGAACTGTGTTCAGGATCAGACACCTGCTCTCGGTGCTCACTGGAGATACGCTGCAGATGTGCTGGCCCAGTGCACACTCAGGCTGGCAAGAGGTCCTTGAAAGCTGTCTGTCATTGCTGCTGTCAGCTCTGTGGTCTGTGTGGCAAACACTGTGACTGGTCTCAGTCTAATTCCTGACAGATACTGAGCCACAAATTTCTATCAGAATTAACACTAATCAGCTTAGTTCCTGAAAAGATGGCACCACAGGAGGGCCATGGTGTCAGCATCACTCCTCCTGGTGAGCTGTGATGTACACCTGCAGTTTGTACTAAAGGATCTCAATGTATCTGCTCTGTAAATAACACACACTTTACTGTTTGATCAACCCTTACAGAAGGATGAATACGCAAGATAACACGCAAACATGTTTCGAAGAGTATTGAAAGACTTCAGTTTATTTGTTGCCTTCTTGCATGAGGTGACAAAAGCACATCCAAGCTCAGTGCAGAAAAAATATCCTGGAACCCAATCACCAGCCTCTAAAAACAGGAGTGTGTATCTGAAATGGAGACCTTGGAACAGAAGTTGACAGGATTCCTACTCCATATATACAGCAAAAGGTCCAGAAGTATAATGAAGGGTAAGAGAGGGAAGATTTCAAATTCACACAGTGGAACTGACTCAGGAGCAGCCCACCTCTTCCACCTCTGCTTGCTTCTTGCTTTGGTGTCAGGTTAGAAGGGCAAGGTCCTTCATTACGCAGTGATTTTGCAGCCACCCTGGCCCATGACAGAAGTAAAGGGAGAAAAGGAATGAGGAGTAGCACATGCTTCCATTTACTACCTCTACTTTTTTCTTTCCAGTCTACAGTTTTGGGAAAAACATTTGCACTTCTCCACTGCTGTTCAGCTCTTTAAAAGTCTTAACTTTTAAACTTTAACTTTTTATTAAATTCTTTAATAATTAATTCCACCAAGGGTACAAGACAAATTCTGGGTCCCACAGCTTGTCTGTTTGGGGAAGTTGAAGTACAGTGAGACTCTGTGTTGATTTTCTGCTAAATCAGTACATAGTCATGATGAGCGATATACTTGAATTCTTTTCAAAAGCAACACCAAGAAAATATTGCAATACCACGAAGTATTGTGAAATCGTGAAACTGGCTATAATTGGGGTGAGGGGAGGCTGTGGGTAGGGGCAAGGAGGATTTTTTCCATTATTTCACTTATTGCACATCATTTCCATGTTCTCAAGCCATCTGATTTTGTTGAGGGACCAGAATTTGGTCTGTAGGACTCCACTGTACGTTTCTCTGGTTTCTGGGGTCCCCACCCAGGCCTTCTCAGCACACCTACTTCCTTGGGCTTTTTCTGGGCTTCATGGCTGGTATGTGCATGGCAGAATCTCTCTGTTGGGGAGCTGGAGGACCTCCAGAATCCACCAGATAAGGTAATGGAGATGGGTTTCCTCCTGTTAGACTTTTGCTGCCTCATTGCTGCAGTGCAGGAGCTACATTCATGGTCCTCCTTGAATATTTCCCTGCACCAGTGAGGACAGACCTCAGATTTTGGTCCTGGATACTTAGATACCACTCTTCAATTTGAAGTTTTATGAATGCAACTAGCCCTGGAAAGTGCAGAGTGACTCATGCACCACTTCCAGGATGAGACTAAAGTTGGCTCATGGAGAAGTGAAAACTGAGCAAGATAATGATGACACGAGGATATTTGTCCATTAACAGCTAATGTTGACATTACAGCTGTGGCAATATGGGGAACTGAGTGTTTTGAATTTGTGAATCATCTAATCCATTAATATTTTTCTTTTCTTTCAAGGAGAATTGACTTGGACTGTATTGATGGTAGACTGGCTATTTTCAGTGTGTTGCAAATCCCATTTCTGCTGCTTTTCTGTTTGTGTAAAAGTGCATTCTTAACAGGTAAAAAAGGCCCACAGAAAGTAATAGTTACTTGTATGCTTGTAGACTGGTACTACTGAAAGTGATTTGATTAAGCACAAGTATACATGAGTTCATGTGTATGTAGAGAGCTATAGTGCCCCTACAGAGATAGCAAAGACAAGTTAGTATAGATAGACAAGGAAGCTAGTATTTTAATAAGAAGCAGTGTTCTCATTTGGAAATTTCTACTTGCATAATAGGAAAGCAATTTTTATAATGTATTTAATTAGTGACTGAAATTCAAAAGTTAATGAGGTGTAATTTTGTAACAAACCAAGATACATTCTAATTTGTGTGTTTCCTTTAATTGCATCAGTAGCTGCAGCTACGACTTTTAATTCGGTATTTTATACTAATTTGTTAATTGTGTTATTCATCCTGGGCAGTCTGTCAGGGTGATCTTTAATTTGTATGACAATGAAGATCTGATCTGCATTCAGGTAATCATACAAGCATAGGAGTAATTGGCAGGATTTTCAAGGAAATCGTGCTATAATCTGAAGTAATTGGAAAATAATGCAGAAGTTGCATAAATAGACCTCATAAAAATGAATTGGTTTGTGCTGTGACACCAGAGGAAGAAAACCCTGCTCAAAAGTGAGTGAGGTTTGGACAGATGTGATTATTCATTCATGCCTTCTGCACTTATCTGCCAACACTGATGATCCTCAATGCTTAAGCACAAGTTAGAGAGTCCCATATCTATAGCTTCTGTTTTTCAGCCAGGGTTCAACTTTTTCAGTGTCTGCTTATAAAATCTTTGCAATTAAAGACCAAAGGCAAACTGGCACATTCTCGGTAAAGGAAGGGTTAAAGCCACCTGTAACCTGGGAAGAACAGGGGAACCTACTGCAGTCTGTGGAAGGTCTGACTCAGCTGGAGGGTGTGCCTAACTGAGCTGTGCTCCCTAAAGTAAGGGTGGACCCATTAATCCATCATAACCACAGTGAAGCAGTATTAGCATGACACCTGCTTACCTGTGGCTAGTTCTGGGTTTTGCATGCCTGTGGAAGATGCTGGAACCTTCTTCACAGCTGGTTGGGATTTGCAACACTTTGACAGAAAGGCCACAAATATTCAGGGTTTTTTTGGCACATTGGGGATCTTTTGGAAATTTTTCTCTCAGTGTAGGGTGATAAATCCAACTGCTTAGACTAGATATTACCACAAATCCACCTGCTTTTGCAGCAGGCTTCTGTCTTGAGTAGCAGAGCTGTAGTGATATTGTATTTCATGGTCTACATTTTGCAGAGCTAAGGCTGGATGTCCCAGATGTCTGGATGGTTTGCAGTTATGAGTGTCCCAGCCCATGCAGCAACCCTCTGTGAGCAATGGCAGGTAGAAAAATGTCTCCTGTAACAGCAGCATGGTGGGTACCTGCAGCTGCCCTCCATCCTACACACTTCTCTTGGTGTCAGGGCTATGTTGAATAAGACAGTAATGAGTATTTTTAAGACTGTCATTATTTTTACTGTATAAAGAGGCAGGTATCATATGGTGCAGATGGCATTTTCTTTGAGGCGTCTCTGCAGTACTATCAAAGACTTGTCTGCCAGTGCCATGCAGCCAGGATGGGGACAGTGCCAGCCATCATTTGAGTAGTTTTCAAAAGTAGGTGAGAGATAGCCTTTGTGAGGTAAGTGTAGAAATAAATCCTGATGAATACAACTGGGTGAATCAGATTAATACTTGAAATGACTCCAAAGCTTTCAGTTGTTTCTATAGCTAGATAAAAATGTGTCATCTAGGGTGTAGTGTATCTGTGGAACAGATAATTCTGTGCTTGTCAAGAATCTGGGTTAATTAGACTACTACATGCAATAACTTAGCTTACTAAAAGAAAATGTAGTAAGACAAAATTTTGCAGCTTGGTACTTCCTGATGCTAAAAAGCTGTTTGCCTGGGGAGGTGTTGGCAAGCACAGCTACAGGACTGGTGGGGAGTCCAGTTTGCTGCCTGCAGGCAAGAAAAGTCAAATTCAGCCCTTCTACATTTGGGTGTAGCTCTCCTTCAACCAGAAGACCCACCACATGAACATGGCAGAAATTTTGTCCTCAGTCAGAATGTTATTCTGTGAGGCTCTAATGATGTAATTTTGGGGATACTGTCTTTCTATAAAATGTCAAATTAATCTGCCTGTGCACATGAGAAACTGCTGATGATGAGTTAATGTGGCTCATGAGTATCAGATCCGTACTCTGTTTCCTGGAAATTGTTGGTGAGATTGTTTATTTTTGAGCATTAAGTTCTTAATTGTAAATAAAGTTAATTTACATGAAACCACAGAACAGAGCTGTTTGCTTGCTAGAAAACTGTAGGTGAAGTTATTATTCAGTAAGGCTTTAGAAGCAAACACAGATACTTATAGACCAATTCTAAGTATGCACACTGGGTCAAGGAAATTGAATATAAACATTCTGGAGTCAGAGGGTAAAAGTGATGAACTTCCACAAGTAGCTGAGGAGCATTTACATGGACAAACACCATTCCCAGACATGTAGGCTCCCCAATACTTAAAAGTATGCATCTCTTGTCAAAAAGTATGACAATTCCTTAACAATCCAGCATTCTTTGGTGTAGAAAAGAGATGCCTGGGGAGAGTATAGGAATGGTCTATAAAATGACAGAAGTCATGGCTCAGAAGAAAGTGGCTCATTACAACACAGAGCACCTGACCAAAGGATGGCATGGTAGGTAAAAGCTCAGCTGGGCTCAAGGGATGGCTGAAAATTCAGGGTGGAAGGATACAGCAAGTGTAACCAAGCATGCAGAAACCACATCCAGCTTAGGAAGATGCTGAGGTGAAAATATGGGAAGCTTGGAGAGTCATATAGGGTGATACTGTACACTTGTCTTTCTTTTATGCACTTGCTCAGCCATCTACTTAATGCTGCTCTTGGAGACAGGCTAGCAAGACCTTTGGGCTCATTCAAAACTGTGATTCTTGTTGTGATGATGGTAGGGTAAATGGTTTATGGAGTGGCCAATATAGTGGTAAAAAGGATCCTGGGAGCCTGATAAATCCTTGACTTTCTCCTTCCCTTTCTCCTTGCCTTCCTTCACCTTTCCTACTTTTCTTTCCTCTTTTCCTTCTTTTTTTTTTTTTTTTTGAGGAGACAGTTGAAGAATGCATCTTTGCATGATTTATGAAGATGATATGAAACTTCAGATTGTTTTTTTTGTTGTGAAAGGTATTTGATTTTTGCATATGAAAAACACAGTGGTGTCTCCGGAAGTGTCTCAATCTAGCAGACTGCAGAACTGGTGCAGCTTCAGTGTTTCCTAAGTCAAACAAGTGAAAGAGGAAGAGAGAGTGTTTTGTGAGGGTGTTCAAAATCCTTTTCAAAAAGACAGAATTGGCAAAACATTCAGGAGAACCAACTGAAGACTCAACTTCTGATTACAAGTATTAAAAAAAAAAAAAAAAAACCACCAAGAAATATGGAAAGCTCACTAAGAAACAGGGACATATTTCAACCATCACCGTAAATGGTGAAATAGTAAAAATTTGCAAGCCAGATTTCTCAAATTGATCTCAAATTATCCCAATTGACCATTTTATATCCTGTCAGCTGACAGCAGATGAAAGGTTTGGACTAGATTAAAGGAAGTCATCTGTTGATTTTGGGTGTACTTGTGCACTTGTGCCTCAGGTGTTAATTTTCTGTGGTTCAATGAGAAAGAATACAAGACGGATGGGGGTTAATCAACAAAAATATTCAAAGCCATGCCACTGTGCAAAAGCAATAGTCAGATTTGAAGGTGAACAGAATGAAGTCCCAATGGCTCAGCTCCAGAAGGAAGCCCTTGCACCCAGGGCAGGTGATGCAGTTAAAAGGAGGATATGCAAAACAGAGAAAATGACCAAAAAAGCCTTAGAGGTTGCAGCAGAAAGATCAGCTTGTTGTAGGACTGTGACAGGGAAATGCAGGTGCAGCTCCAACCATCTGTGCACATGGCAAGGAAGCTTTCAGCACATGGGCAGATATGTACCACAAAGAAAAGAAGCAGGCTGCAAAGAGCTCTGCGTCTATCCTGCTGAAGAGGAAGAGAGTAGCACAGGAAAGCCTAGAAAGACATGAAATAGTTAAAGGGAAAAGCAAATACATTTTGCAAAGCAGAAACACACTGGAAGCCATGTAAGCCTTGGCTTACATTTTGCTTCTCTTTTTGTCAGTTTCCCATAATTGTCCTCTTACTCCTCTACTTTTATTGGTTACATGGCTTTTCTGTCTCATGCACTATGTCTCTTTGGGTTGTGCAAGCCCTTACATTGTGAACTAATCATTGCCCTGCTTATGTGTTAGAAAAGAGCAATTTTTTATTTTTATAGTAGTATTTGTAGTAAAGGAAGTAAAAATATTTCATGGGGACACACTAGGCTGTGTAGCAAAAGTAACCTCTTTGTCTATGGGAGACAGAAGCTGGATTGTATGTGCTTCTCATTTACAGATGCCTGTGCTGGTATTTTTTAAATTGGGATATTGCAATACAATGCAACAGGAGAATGAGAGCACCGTAGGATAACCTGAAATGAAAAGATTGCTTCTTTCTGGTCATGACAGGACCAGTTATCAAACAAGATTTCAAAGACTGTGTGGGACACAATGATAAACTCTTTTTGTGAAAAATTTATTTAAATGAGTCTCTACTGTTGGTGTCATCCCAATCACTGCATCAGCGAAATCTACCCAAAGTATATTGACTAGCCCAACAAAGAGCACAGTACTTTTGAGAAGACTACAGTTCATTCCCTTCCTTTGCTGAAGTTATCTTTGCATCAGATGTATCTATATATTGCTCTCTTCCTCCTTACTTTAATCATCTGTAGGGGTTCTGTCACACAAAAGTATTTGGCAAAGTGAATTGAATTTAGGCAGAATGCAAATGACTTTTGTTGTAGTCTGAGACCTCTCTGTATCTCACACTCTTGTCCAAACAGTGACGTTTTACTGCTGCAAAACTGTCTTTTCTATAATAAGTGAAAATAAATGCTAACACGCTGCCACTTTTCGAGTCCTCTAGAGAGGATTGTAGCAGCTCTCCCTAAAAAGGGAAAGGAATGGGTCCAAAGTGAGAAATGTGTCATTGCTTTAACACAGATGGTTTTTGCACGTGTGCAGAAATGGAGGGGGTGGGAATGAAAGGGAAAGAAATTGCTGAACACATCCAAGAATAGCTTGTCCAATATCAGAGGAAGATGATAACGTGAGACAGATTTCTCATATTTCCTTATTTGCTGTTGTGCAAAAATAGCCGAATGTTGATAATTGCACTGACCTCACAAAGAAATTCCTCCAAAAAAATTTCCATTCACTCTTCATTCCACATAGTGCTTGGAAAATAGATATTGTTTGGGTCCATCATCTCTGAGCAGTGTTAAAAATGTCACAGGCTTTTATTTAACTAATGCTGTTGTTTTCCAAGGAAGTAAGGTCCGGATGGGTAATTAGGCCATGGAATAGTTGTGTGAAAGGCAACAACATTCTGTTGAAAGTCAAACTTAGCTCCACAAAGTAAATATTACAGGATAATTGAGTTTAGCTGAGGACAATATTTCTTTAATACACCCATGGGACAAATTAATTGCTGAGTCATAGTGCAACATAATGCACATTTAAAATCAAAGCAAATTACAAACTGGAATGAAAATCTCTTTGAATAGTAAACACCAGATTTGACTCAGACTGTGTTATTTTATGTCAAGGAGTCTACCCAAGCTTAGTTCTACCTCTGTAAAGTAGGCATGACCTGATGCAGATACAGACTGAGCATTTAATGAACTGTCCAATACTTAGGACTTTCAACAGTACTTCTCTTTTGTTTTGTAAAGACTTGAATATATTTTCCGTACATTCCTTTATATCTTCATTATTTTATTTTTGGTTTGGAACATGAAGTGACTGTGTGTATTGTCTGTACTTGGAGTAAAACAGAAACAAACCAAAAATGGTTTGGGGACGACAGTGGAGGGATTTATATCCAACACTAGCATGCATTAAAATTGGCATAAATACTTTTTCTGCCTTCAGTGCCATGGGATTTAAAGGAAATAGATTTAATAGGCAGCTGCAAACAATTACTAGAATTTTTAATGGAGTTCTACAATGTTATGAATCTGCTCTACTTCTTCAAAAGCACTGATTTTTATTATTTGGAAGTTATCCCTTCCCTCTTCTTAGAAGTAAATCCTGTGTACCCAATTTGCTCAGAGACCAGAGACCGCAGTTTCTTTCTGCAAGGCTGGACTTTTTAGGTGACACCATTACAAGCAGACTTTGTCTTAGAGGCAAGGAAAGAAGGGAAGCAAGAAACTGATCTCCAATATGTTTTCATTTCTTCTCTCGGTACACATTTCCTAATTTTCTAGGTTTGCCTCAGTGTTCAGAATTTCAAAGCAGTGGAAACTGGCTGCTGGTTTGGGAAAGAGGGAGAGTGGTGTACTTTCAGCAGGAAAAATTCTATTCGTACAAACAACATGGTCCTTTCCACCTGAAAGGAACTGATTGAGAAACACTGTCTTTAAGAGGTCTTCTGATCACTGGGCTGGGGAATCCATGGTTAGAACTGAGTTCACAGAATGATTTCCTGAAAATGTTTAACCCCTTGCAAAAGTTTGTAAACTCCAGGACTTGGGAAATGGATCCGTGAACAACAAATCAAAACAAAGTAGAAAGGTCAGCGTAAACTGTCAAGAGATAAAGACTGTTTTTGGGGGAACACGAACAGCAGTAGTCTGATTCCTCACAGAGCCATTAATGACTTCGTGAAAGAGAAGAGAGGAACTCACTGCATTCCAGACATGTCTGTAAATATTACACTAGTCTATTTATTACTCAGTGGCCTAAAGTCACATTATATAGACTATTGAAGGTCAGCAGTTATAAAGACTGCTAGTCACTTGTTAACTGTTTGCTTTTCTTTCATTGCTACAGTAAAAGAGTAACTCAGACTACTGATTAAACCATGTTATGCACAAGGGTCTGATAGACCAGAAATGACCACACCACCAGGGACAGCAGATTGCAAAATGCAGACAGAGGAAGGACTGGGAAATAGAAAACATTAGGCAGCCTCTCTCTCCTCCTAAATCTCCCTCTACAGTTGAGCTAGGAAACTTACCAACTTCTGTGTGTCAATCCCTTGTAGAATTTTTCTTTCCTAACTTTCCCATAGACATTTTCCAAAACCTCTAGGATTTATTTCACTGCAGAAACAAAACCCTTCAATTCTTGGACAGTAAGGATTCAGTCTTTCGGATAGTGTGGATTCACCTTTAAGTGGTGATATACACAGAGGGCTTTGTATCCTTTTACAAAAATTAATGTCATGATAAGCAAAAATACACGACAATGATAAGACAAGACGGGCTGTGTTTCAGGGCTTCATCACATGCTTTTTTTCTGTGATCTGTTATGAGACAGATCACAGACAAAATATATATGATTATTTTCATATTACATCAACTTTCTACATCTGCCTTAAGTCAGTCTCTTTATTTTCAGATGGTGGTAAATAATAACCATCCACCACTAGAGAAGCTCTTCTCTAGTTAAGATTAAAAAAGATACAAGTATCTCTCCAGCAGTTTGTGCCATCCTGTTGTTAGTTAATTGTCTGTTTGCACTGTAAATTACCAGCTTGTGTGTGGTAGCTGTAGACCCAAGTTCCTATTTCTCTGAAAACTTATGCCCCTGCTTTAAGTTCCAGTATCTAATTACAGTTAGAGTGTGCTCATGGAAGAGAATATAAATTAGAAAAGCTAAAAACCGCACTTCAGATAATTTTTTATTTATAGACACCATTGTCCCATATTGGTAGTGACACAGCAGTTTCCTTTAGTCAGAATATATGGCATAAATCTATCTGTCTGGGTATGTTTGTGGTCTCTGATACACAATCTCTTTCAGATATCTCTGGAATGGATCGGGCATGTCCATATTGCAGCAATGCAAAACTGTGTCTTAATAGCACTGTCTGCCCCTGGGAACTTGGTGTTACACTGTTACTCCCTGGGCTAGTCTGTATATGGAGAAATCTTCTTATTATTTATTATAGAAGTGCTTATGCATAAAAGACTGACTTATAAGGATTTAGGGATTTGGAAATACTAAGTTTTATTCTACAAGGCCAACTTCGATAAAATGAAATTGTAAAGAGGTATATAACATGTATACTATAACAAATAACAATGCGTAGAAAATGAAAGCATTTTCAGTTTTAGAAATGAAATTTCCATCTGTGTCTCAATATTTGTTTTCCATAAATGCCTCAGCTCTCTTTTGACAAAACTGAAACTGTCTGAAACTTCAAGTTTCCGTGTGTAGCCTATTTCTCTGTCTAGAGAGGATTACAACTTAGAAAGTAAAAGACAAATAGAAATTAATGTAATGTTTCCATTGACAGGTACAGTAGGTTGACAAAAGTCAGTTTTGGGGCTGCAATTCATGTTTTGCAAAAGATCCATTGTCTGAATTAGGGACAGTTCAGAGGTCCCTGAGAGACAGCTATCCTCAACCAGCGACAGAATACTGCTCCCAGTGTGACACTTAGATGAGGTGAATTGGTCTGAAAGTCCTCTGCTTCTGGGCTCCTTCAAGGGTCCTCATGAATTTGTCTGCTCAGTGCTCTTTTGTGTTAACTTGCTTTTCCCCCTGGAAGTGGTCTTAATATATCTAATAAAGTTAAAACATGTGAAGTGATTTTTCAGTAAATGACTTGGGGTTAAAATCTTCAAGAACTGAATGCCACTTTTGTTTAGGGCATAGTTAACTTGTGCTGGATTGCAACAAAGATCCTCCCTTCACATGGAATTGCCTTGGGATTCCCATCCCACAAATTAGGTGCCTACAGTCTTTCCTCAGAAAAGATACACAGCTCCTCTGTTTTCTGTTTGTTTAGTTGGTTGTGTCGCTTTCTTTATTTCTTACAAAAATGCCTCCAGGAGAGGAGATAACATCAGCCATTCTCCCTGTAATTAAGGCAGGGTTTTCACCCTGCTGCTAGACATGCAGGTACTAAATCCTCTGCTTTTCAGCCATCAGTCACCTCTCCTTGCAGCAATACATTTTCAGCAGAGGACAAGGGACTATTCAGTGGAGAAAAGGGGACAGATTAGGTTTAATGTCTTCTAATGAAGTTCTTCCACTCACTGTGGAAACATGAAATTCCTGGGAGAAGTGGGGGCACTTGAATCTCTGGGTTGGCAGAAAGGGTTTCTGTCTGCTGCGGAAATGATGGATTTAATATTTTTATTTCCCAGGTCCAGAGGAGGAATCTGGTGACAGGCTCCTCCCAACTCACTCTGCCTTGGATTCTCTGGCTGAAAGGGAATCTCTGTCCCATCTCTTTCTGACCATGTTTTATGCAGACTCTGATTTTCTACTGTGTTCAGAGGAGGGCTAGGTTAGAGTCTGTGAGTGAAAGAAATCTATGCTCACAGGGAAGGTAGAGTGCTGAATTACTCAGACTGGTTGAGATAAGTGTTTTTAGACATGCTGAAAAGCAGAACTCTAATTGCCGGGAGTGCATCAGTGTGAGAAACTAGATTAACTACAGATTTTAGGTGGATCTTCTTTTGGCAGCAACTAAGTATGGACTTTGAGGAAACCAGTTTTGGCACTGGAGGTCCTCTCTGCAGAGAAGATAGTGCAAAGCAGACTTCCTGCACATTAGCTAGTGGCTCCACTCTGGCTTCTCAGACAGATACAGTTGGCACATTGTAAGCTGACTCAAAACTTTTTATACATGGCTGCCACACTCTCTCTGGGAGTTTCCAAATTGGTTGTTGTTTATGGGCACAGTAGAATGTGCACAGTGAGTCCCATATTTTGTGAAGACCCTTGCAAAGCCACAGGAAGAAAGGGGAAGGGGAAGTGGTACTTTTTAGTTTTGTTGGCAAGTGTGACTGTTTCCTGTCAAACTTCTCCTATTGCTGCCCCTGGGACACCAGGCTCATGCCAGTCTTGTGGGAGGTACAGAGGAGGTCTGGCACCTCCTGGAAGACAGGTCCATATGCAGGGCTATTGCTGGTGTGTGAGAGAGAACTCAGGTGTCAGAGGTACCCCTTGCTTGCAGCCTGGTTGAACTGCATGCATCCAGGGCTTGACACCATGCAGCCGAGGCAAATACAAAAAATCTGCAGATTCTGTCAGTCAATCTGCCAGCTGCAGAGGTAATTCAGACATTTGAAGTTCACTGTGGAACAAAGGTGCTACAAAGCTACAAATGTTTGCAGTTGTCATGAACTAACAATCTCGTCTTTGGCGAGGCTTAAGTTCACTTCAGTACACGGTTCCATGACATTTTTTCCATTCAAGTTATTCCATAGAGAAATACACTGCTGGAATATTTTAAGACTGGCTGCTAGACTCAAACTACTAAAACCATCCAATAATTAGAACATAGTATGATGTACTCATTCCTTCCAATTAGCATTGTCATTAGCAAAATATAATTAATGACTTCTGAATCAATTCTGTGAATTTGGACTGAGTAAATTCCTCCCAAAAGTAAAAACATGAATTCTGAATTCAGCTCAGACTATTTCCACTTTATTATATGTTAGGATAAATAAACATTAATTAAAGGTTACATGGATACATGCCTAAGCTGCCTGAATTTCTGTATACAATTATAAACTACTCCAACTTTTGTGATTTAAAAAAACCTAACAAACTATTTTGCTTTTGCTTGCAAATTTAAGTTTGCCCTTGTCAAACACAATTATTCCTGATTCAGCAAAAATAATTTATTTGTAAGAAGTAATCAAACTAGTAAAGAAGCCATTTACATCAAGCGGTTTATATTTGCAGAAAATACCTTAAAAGAACCCTTTCAAAAGCAAATGTATTCTGCAAAAAGGAAACAGCAGAAGCATCCTGTGTTTCTCAGCAGTTCAGCAGTACTCATTGCCAACACCAACATCATATACTTTCAGAACTATGTTTTTCTCATTCTTATGCTGTGCCTTTTGAGGTTACATCGGGCAAACTAGTTTGGTGTCAAAGTCCTCCATACACGTTGGTGATGTGAATTTGGATGTTTTTTCTTCCTTGTTTGTCCTTGGAAAAGCGATTGCAAAACCTTTATCAAGTTATCAGCCTCACATGTAAAGAAAGGGACATAATAAACCCTCTTTTACATCTTTTCAGGAACTGAAGAGATCACCATAATATTCAGGTAGTAGAATAACAGTGTAAGAAATCATTTACACACAGAAATGCCTAATGGTTGAGAAGCAACAATAAAATGTTTCTGCCATGTGTGAGCTTCTTGTTTTGATGAGAACATATTTTGAAATACTTTCAAGATCCCTCAAGGATGGATTTGTTTTTGATGTTGCAAGGATCCTCCGTGGCTGCCCTTTGCACAAGAACCTGATGTATTGATGATGGGAAATCCTTGCTTCTGAGAAAGTCTTGAAAGGACATTTAAAGTATTTGGGTTGGGTTTTTTTTGTTTTGTTTTGTGAAATTAGAGTTTAGGTCACACGACCTGGAGGATGTTTCTGGCAGAAAAAGCAAACTTCAGAAAAGAGTTGAGCTTGCTTCATTTGCAATGGCATTTTTCCATTGTTTTGGTGGTTTAATTCTGTTGAAATCATCCGTATGGCATTGAAGTAACAAAATAGCTAATCAGATTGGGTAATCATAACAGATCTAGATTTATATTATATGCAAATAAAATTATCACTAGTTGTGAGATGGAAAAGGCCAGATGGAAAACTCTTTAAAATTACAATTCTACATTGTTTTACATGAGTTTTCTGGGATTATTCTCAAGGCAGAATCATAGGTTCAAAATTCAATGCAAGTTTTGTTTATTTAAACTATTTAAGCCATTTCATTTGGGCTACAAATTAACATATTTCTTCTTGGCTGCCATCTCAGAACTGAAAAAGAAATTTCATTGCATTTTTTCTTCAGTCACGTCACACCGTAGTAGATCTACTTCCATATTTTCTCTTTCTATTTAATGATACCTACTGTAAGACTTAGGATTTTAAGAGTCTTCAAAAATTATATCTGTGATATCAGGCTATTGTTTTGAGGAAAAAGAGAAAATACATTAAGACTGACATGAGTTTCTTCTCAAACTGGTACAACTGTGTTTACTTCACAGACTGGTTCTGGATTCATACCACTAACCTGGGAGGTGTTAGATACCTTGGTTAACTTGAAATTTTGTCAGTCACCAGAATTCATTGTCCCTTGAGGCAAATATTAACCTTGCCTTCATCCTGCACCAATATTTACTTTTTATATCTATAACCCTTGGTGTTTATTCTCTCCTGTTAAGCCAATGACTGCTCAGTATCTCATACAACATACCATCACCGACAAGAGTAAATTTAAAATCTCCTTTTTATTGAAATGCTGTGGTGAGGTGTTTTTCTGTGATGTTAACAAATAATTGGAGAGCTTATTCACAATTGCTCTCCAAATGCATGCTACAGGTTTGTAATAAGAAGGCTTCATTACTAATATGATTATTGTCCTGACAGCTTTATTTTTCAACAAGTGATGGAGCATGATGTAAAGATACGTAGAGAGGACTCTTGCTGTGCTGTAGGGTTTTACAGCTTGAGGTGCCTGCCTGAGGGGCATTTTCTAAGGCCAACCTCACCTTAGTGTCTGTAGTCTCCTTAAGTTTCTGGAGCCTGTGGAGGCAGACACTCCTTGAAATGAAGAGCTGGACCCTGACCAGGGAACTCAGATGCAGCCACAGCAGCTTCGCTCTCACTCGTGGATATGGAGGGCACTGTGTGAGCTGAGCCTATCAGGCTATCCCTAGCCTTTGAAACGCTCCCTCCTTGGAGACACCATCATGGATACCCATTCTAATGCCACTGGCAGCTAAACAAGGGCCCAATCCTGCTGAAGGTTCACATTCTTGCATCCCATGTGTAAGCAGCTGTATTCTGCCATCAACCCCGTTGCCCTTAACTATGTGAAGTTAAATAAAAGAGTATATGAAAGAAGGGAACTAAGAAAGCAGTCACAGTTTAGGTTAATTGCAAGACATAAAGAATAAATACAACAGGAATTAAGGCATTAATAGGAATGTAAATATGAAAGAAAACTTGTTGGAGACTTGCACAGAAACATAAATATTTGCATTAGCCTTCAGAGTCCATTCTCCTTTATCTTCTTTGGGATCTGTGTATCACTCTCTTAAGTACAGAACAAAAAGCTAAACTCAATCATTTAACGTTTTAGATAGTTCTCTACCATTTGGTATTGTATGAATGAGACAAAAGTCAGTCAACACAAAGCATATTTTAATGAAATGCATTGTACCCATAGATATAACAAATATTTGTTCAACCAGAGATAAGTCTGGAAAGGGTTTATTTTGTGACAGTACTAATGGAAACGTATGGAGCCTCATTTGCAGAGTGAATCAGCTCCATTTTATTCAGCCACTGATTTCCACAAAATCTGCTGCAATTTCTGCCCTTGTGAAAATTGTTTTTTTATTCAGGCTGCAGAGAAGATTCCCATTGGAATCAGGAATAAAGTCTTCATTTTTAAAATCAAAAGTGATATTTGAAAGGAGACAACTATGATTATTTCCATTTCACAAATGGGAAAATCAAAGAAGATCAATTAAATTGCCCAAAGTCTCACATGAACACATCACTGAGAGCATTTCCTGCCTTCCAGGTGTAGACCCAAAGCCTGGCATAGTCACAGAACATTATTGTAATCATGTTGCTGTTTGAAGCACCAGCCTTATTTTTTGTCAGGTCTTGAACCCTGTCTCTCCTATTTTTAAATTATTTCTACTGAGATGTGAATGATCTGTGTCCTAAAGATATCTTGTATCTAAGGTGTCTCTTTCACCATCATGTTAGTGAGAAGCACTGTAAAATGTAAAAAAACCGCACGCATTTGGGCAGTCTGAAGAAACCTTGATCTTCTTTTCACTTTTCTCTCTTTTTTATCTTTTCTTAGTTTTATTTTAAAATTTTTATCATTTTTTTCTATCCATCTTTTTATCTCTTTCCCCTTTTTGCTCTTTCCTTTTCTCTTGAGGCTAGCTTAAGTACAGCTGTTAATAATACAAGATTTGTTCTTCTAAATATTTAAACAGGGATTCTTTCCAGTAGACAGGAGGAAGAACACTGCTCACAGGGCATGTTGTGCCAGCTCTCCTAAGACATTCCTTGTTATTTTTTAGCAGCCAGCATAATGATGTGGCTGAATAACATCAAATGAAGTAAGATAAATATCCCTGTTTCGCACGCCTTTGGCTGAGTCACAGGAACATTTTCATGACTGCGAAAGCTTTATAAAAATCATTTTACTCTGTTAAAATAATGTGTATAGCAGGTGAGTGTCTGTACTTTTGATAGGTTTTTCTAATGTTAGCTGTTTATTAATTCTTAAGGATTCTGCACAGAAAGTTAAAAGTTCCTTGCAGAATCAACAAACAGACGAAAAAGCAGCAAAATAACAAGGTGCAAACTGCTACTTTTAAGAGGAAATGACTGCAGATATCAATGCAAATTTTTTTCAGTATTAGAACAAAGTACTAACAGTATCTTCCTTAATAAAATATCTGCTTAAGTCTTTCAGTAGCTGTACTTCTCTTCTGTTAAGTTACATTACTACAGGTAGGCAAAAGAAACTCCTGGGGACTTTTGAATCCTGAGTATTTTAAAACCAATTCATTATTAAATGATGATGTTCCCTGGCGAGATATTTGGATTTATTCCTCATTTTAGAGCATCCAGCTAGCATTCCAGCTTTAACCTCTTGGCTGCCTCTGTTGCCTCAGTACCATGCTAAACTGGGATCTCACCCTGCTGTGAGAGACGTCTCTTGAGGTAATGTCTGCGTCCTGCTCTCGCCAGGAAGGAAGAGGAGCAAAGCACTTGCTTCCTTGTGTCCCTCGCAGCATGCTGGGAGAGTGCTGTGTACTGCAAGGGTGACCACATGCTGCCAAGCTGAACAACATTCCTTCATCCTGTCTCCATCATGGCAGGGAGATCAGCTGGCTCCTGGGCTGCTCTCATGCTTCACTTCACAGGCACAAAATGCAAATGCCTTACCCTTTCTGCTCTCTGTGTTCCATGACTCAGGATTTATTCTGGCTCATCAGAAATGACGAAGTCTCCTTTATTTTATGAGATCAAAGGATGTTTTAGACATTTCATGCCTGTTGTAATAACACTCCCCTTGCAGAAAACAGTGGAAACTTTTCTGTCAACTTAACTAAGAGGAATCTTGGATCAGTGACTTTCCTCCTGCACTTCTGTTTTGTTGTTTTGGCCAATCACTTTTCCTCCTACTGACAAATGTTCCAGACCACTGTGGTAACCTCAAAACCTTTTCCAGCACTAGTTTGTACCAGTACCTGCTTTCTGTATCTGTCACTTTAAGTGAGAATGTTATTTAGCAAAAAGGAAGCATGATTGCCTCTTCATTCCTGTCATTTTCCACTGATTGGATGACTGAAGTATGAAGACCTGGAAGTGTTGCAACATCCTGGTTACATCTGGCTTGTTTGGCAGCAGCGAAGAAGGCTAAAGGCGAGTTTAACGACTCAGTGTTGGGGGTGGATTGGACGGTGGGACCAGTGAGGAGTGAAACTGATGGCTCTGGCTCAAGCCCCATTCTTTGGATGGAGCTGACTTTATATTTTGCTGCAATTAGGCCTGCGGGGATGGGATTGGGTAACAGTGCCCATGTTAGCCCCGCTGCAAGTTCTCTCCAGCTCCTCCAGAACCCTGAGGAATCGCAGTATTGATTTCTGTGGCATGTTCACATATGTCAGTGAGTGTCTCCAAAACTAACAAAAGAGGAGTCAGGGCAAGGAAGCGGAGGAGGAAAAGACAAGCAAGAGAGCCAGCTGAATATTCCTGCCAATTTTGCTGGAGATGTGTGACTGGCTCTGTTATTCAGGTCCCAGGGCATATACTGGTGGGCTGTAAGAATACAGGGGTTTAATTATTAGCACCAAGGACATATGGTTGTTGGATGGCCAGCTGGGAAATGCAAATGAAATACTAAAAAGATATAATTTAGTATTTTTTCTCACCATGGGGTTCTCTGAGAGATATGGCTTGTACTGTGGATTGGAATCAGAGCAGGCTGTGATATCCTCGGTAAGAGAAAGACAAGGAAGGAGAAAAGAATGGCAAAGTGGTGACCATATCATTCAGTGCTCAGTGTTTGGGTTCAGCAAAAATAGTCATGTTCTAAGGGAGGGAGGAGATGAGTATCAGAAAATCTATCTGAGCTGTCTATTTCCATTGCCATCATCCAAGGTGAGGGGCTGGCAGGGGATGGTGGCTGGAAGAAATAAGTGCCAGGCAACTGGTGGGAGTTGGGCATTAGGAGAGTCTTCAGGAGCTGGAAGGAGCCCAGCAGGAAGGGCTACAGGCCGGTGTGGGAGAAGGAACTGTGAGGGAATTCAAGCTCTGAAAGCAGTCTCACAGTCCACGCTCTGTCACCACATTCCCTACATAAGCAGGTAGCCGCCTACGCTTTTCTCTGTCCTGATCTCCTGTGTGCAAAGCTTTTCTTGGCTGGGTATACTTGTGCATGGTCAGTGCTTTCAGGCCACCTGGGCTCTGGGGATGGGATTCTAGTGCACAGGCTTTTCTCAGCCCCTGTCACAAGACCATTATATTTTGGCCCTTGTCCCTTGGCACATGTCTTACCTTGGTTTCCAAAGTTCTGATAGATATGTATTTAACACATGAAAGAGAACATGTTCATATTTGTTTATGTAGATCTGAGCAGATTTTTTGGGTAAGTGCAGTACTTTTCCTGTGTCTGGGAAAATATTTTCCTCCATATCCTAGTTTCCTTTAATTATCTTAGTTTACTTTATAATTTAAAAGCAGAAGCAGCAGCATGCAGGCAGAAAGATGTCATGGCAGGGGAGGGCGCTACAGGTTTTTACAGCCTCCGCAATAATATTGATCCCTTCTAGAACATTTTCCTCATCGGAATGCACCACATACTACAGTTGCCCCTCCACGCCAAAGATCCCTCGCCTTGGATGTGTCTTGCTGCTACAGCAAAATTAAAAACAGTGTCACCTCTGGTATAAAGACAAACTGTGAGTGTTTCAGGCTTATACAAATTTAGGTGCTGTGACTGTGACCCTGCAGTGGGGCAACGAAGTATTATGCTGCACTTGAAACTGGCTTAAGAGCAATGTCTGCATCTTATAAAAATCAAAGCCTCCAGGATGAGGTTTGCATGACTGCAAATGACTGCATGTGGGTCAGCCGTGCTAACCTGACTCCTCCCAGGAATGATTCCATCCTGCTGCACAGAGCAAAACAGTTTTCCTGGCTCTTGCCCTCTGAAGTTCTGGGTTTCCAGGCAGAGGGACAATAAGTCATCAACCTCCCCTCCAGAGTCCACCAGCTTGTCCTGCTATCCCAGCCCCTTCAGTCATAGATTGCCCTGCTTGAAGGCCCTCCAGAAAGACTTGGTTAGTGTGGTCCTCATCTCTTCCCAGTTCCCTGCACTTCAAAATGATCTCCCAGCTGGAATCACCATGTGGCAATGTAACGGACTGGCAGCTGACTGAAGTGTGTCTAACTCCAGGTGCTTTTGTTTCCAAGATCACATCAGTGCTAAATACACTATTTCTAAATAGAAATAAGCAAATAATACCCCTGATAGGTTCTTGCTGTGCTGCAGTATTGCGCATAATTTTCCTTTGTGGCCTGATCATTTAATCTTTCTCTTGCCCTTTTCCATATTAGTGCTGATCAAGCAAAATTACTCAGACTGACAACGAGAGGAAGCCACCATTATTTACATTTAATTTTGCCCAAGTGAACACCCTGATAAACCAGGTCACCGAGGACACAGATCCTGCTTGCTTTTTTCTTGCAGGTTCTCTTCTTTGCTGTACAGGATATTTAGAAATATGCAATTCTTTCTACATGCTAATGACATTTTAAACACCCAGACAAGTTCAAATTAATGTGTGAAACTATTTTAAGGGGAAATATTTGGTACCAGACAGAGGAGATGGGGAAGACATAAGTGTTACTTCTTAGTAGCCCAATGGCTGTTAATAAATGTTTATTCCAAATAACTGCAAGAAACAACAGCAAATGTGATGTGGGCTTCCTAGAATGGCAGCAGCATTTGCTGAAGGAATAATGGGCCTTGCTGTGGTAAAATTAAGTCATGTAGATTTTGCAATTAAACACCTTGTCAGGTTTGTTTCTTTAAACAGATAATTGCTCCATACATGTCCTGCGCTAATACTCAAGGTATCCTAAGTACACTTTTGCATCATGAGTTAATCTAGTTCTTAAAAAAGAGATATTTCATCTTGCAGTCTTTCATGCACGGTTACTAAACTCGCACCACATTTTCACCTCTGTTGAGCAAAACTGAGAGCATGGACCACAGAAGGGCTGGTGACAACCACATAACCATGTACCCACCCAAAGTCCTGAAATCAGAAGCAACCTAGAGCACAGCTGAACTGTGAGGGTCTTAGCTGACCCTTCAGTGACAGAACCCTGATGGACAGCAGTATGTATGTAAATCACAATCTTGCCCCCTCTTAGGAGGGCCTGTTGTAGAGGACTTGATGACCAGGCTGAAAAAGTCAGAACTAGACTTAGGCAAAGTATATTCCATGATGAAAATTTTGTCACAGGATGTATGACCCCACAGCAGATTGTCATAAACTGTCCCTCAATTTATGTTATGTGACATACGGACATTGTCCATATTCAGTGGAGAATTATCTTCTTTTCTTCAACTGTCTTAGTGCTGGGAAGACTTTGGCTTTGGCTAAAGATGAGGCAACAAGGAAAATCCCATGCCTTAGTAAGAGCTGGGACAGTGTGGGATCCTGGGGGTTTCATCTTGAGGCAGCCCATGAATCCCAGGATTATCACAGGCCATAATCTGTGACTTTTCAAGATTTCTCAGTGATTAAGGAGACCTCTGGTTACTGAATCCAAAATACAATGAAAAAACCACCAAGCAGTAGCATGCAGGACTTTTAAAAACCCAGTATTTTAAAGTGAGAAGTCAGCTAAAGTCACATCCAGAAATCTGAAATACAGCGCGTTGTGTTTGCAGTCTGTATGCATGAAAACAGCATTCTAAGTATTTTCTGTAATTACATATACAAAGTTATTCAACTTTGTTTTGATCCTCTCTCTACAGAAATCTGCATTTTAAGGGGTGATCTAAAAAATGCTCATTGCTATACACGAGTGAGTAGATGGCTGAACAAAAAATGCATGTGATTAAGCTTCTTTCCACTGTGTCTAACACTAGAACATCCAAAATCTAAGATTAAATCAAAAATCTAAATCTAAATCCAAACAATTTGGGATCACATCATCATTTGGACGAGTAAAAAGTTTCTTGTGGCAATGCTTGCTTTTGAAATGTACATTGTTTAAATACACTGTTGAGATTTTCTTTTTCTTCTACAAGCAAGTGTTCTGACAAAATGCAGAACAGATTCAACAATAATTTAAAAGTTATTCCTAAGCTTTTCTAAGCAGAATAATTCTGAAGGGGCGATGGCAGCAGAACCAACTGAAAATCAGTGTTTGCTACTCATTTGGCTTAATGAGGTCAGAGCAATCCAGTACCATTGTTTTGTCCTGAATTTAATTCTAGAATAATCCATATATTTATTTCTCTTGACATTGCAAAATTTCCTCTACATTGCATCCCTTGGTGATCAGTGATTCAGAGGAGGTATCCTTTCTAAACCCTGGATTTCTGCTGCAACAGCAGTTGTGTCTTCTCCAGACTTTCTAGAAAGCAATACATGACAGTAAAATGGTTGTTGCATAAATGTAGAATGCTCTATAGTTTGGTTAAGTAATTTCCAAAGTTCTCAAAGGAGAAATACTAATAAGATTCTTAGGAGAAAAAAACTTATAATACACATAGAAAGCAGGTTGTGACTTCAGAAGATGAAGTCTTTGGCAACTATACTGGTTTAATTATACCAGTTAATGCATCACTCCTTCAGATGTTCCAACACTGGTTTGTGCAGCTGTTGATGAATCAGACTGAGGACATCATCAGCTTCAGAAAACACAGTTTTTTAGGAGTGTTTCTAAAAATGAGATCTGTTTACAAGCTGTTTCACAGTGCCTTATGGTAGTGCTGCACAAACAGCTGTGCCAGCACAACTGAGGAGAGTGGGAAAGGGTGGGAATGAGAAATGTATGGGAAGGATACAAGTATTTTACATTGGTAGCGATGACAAAGACTTTGTCTTTTAACAGACAAAAGTTTGACTTTGTCCTTTCTAACCACACAGTAAATTCTGCAAGGCATTGCAAGGTAGTATGAAGAATGTAAAGAAGGTCTTACAAACAAAAAGTTGTTGGACTGTAAATTAATTAGCTTTGCTCATTTTCCCTCTTCCAGTTTGTAGCTGTTGCATGTATTTAAATATATTGTTTCAACATCATTTATACCTTTGCACTTTAGCAGAAATACTTACATCCCCCACTGATCTTTGTCCAGAGCTGGTGTCTTATTTTTGACAGCATGTCCCAGACAAGTTCTATTTGTCATTATAGACTGCTAGGAGCTTGCAAAGGTCTCATTTTTTTTCCAGTCCTCCTGCATCTTGATGACAGGCAGAGCTATCAGCATTCCACACTCTGGGGTAACAGGTCAGCATAGCTGCTGGTGACAACAGAAATCTGTATTTGAAGGATCAGCCCATAAAATATTACCAGATTTTGCATGAGCCATTCAGTCTACAAGGTATTATTTCCTTCCTATAGCACATCTTGTTGGACCAAGCATTACATTAATGAAAACTGCCTTCAACAAGTAAGCCTAGAGGCGTGACACTAATATAATAGTGTAACAGTGGCATAGATTTTGAAATCCAGTTTACTGTTGCAGGACATATATTCCTGCATTAAATTGTTGCTTTTATGTACTTACACTTGCACATAAACATATGCAATACACTTCATTCTTATTGTGTTTGCAATCCAAGTGGCTTGGGTGAAAGAAATTATGTCATACATGGCCTGTGATATCTTCATATCTGATTTCCTCACCAGCTACTGAATGTCTAATAACTCCTGCTCCCAAATTTAGATCTTGATGAACCCTCCTGAGTCATGAACCCTGCCTTGCCTTTCATCACGTGCTCAGAGACACAAAATATCTTTCACTCATATATCTGTCCTCCTCACCGTTTTCTCTCCTCTCTCTTTGGCCTAATGTTAGACACTGAATTTTGTCTGGGTTGTATACACAGAATAAGTGTGCCAGGTCAGGAATTTTCCCCCTCCAAACAAATGAATGCATTGTAATTCCTTTCTTTATTTCTTTCTGTCTGAAGAAGAAGTAAGCATCGTTTGGCTCCACCATGGGGGATAAGAGGCTGCAGTACTAAACTGGTCACTTGTTTCTCAGTCTGCTCAAGTGCCTTGTCTTTAACACGTTAAAAAAATAGCAGAACTACACCTGCTTTCCAGAATGTTTTGACCTGAGAGTAGTATATGAAGAGAGAAACACAAAGTTTCCACTAGTAAAAGGAGATGGAAAAATCCAAACTGGGGTTGTTGTCTTTGAAAAAATATTAGGACATTTCCTTAACCAAAATAAATGCTAGTGTTTTTTTTCCAATCCTGTATGCACTCATAATATACAGTTTAATTACAGGAAATATGTGTTCGATGCATGCTCATAAATATTTTTGTCTTTGCTCTGAATGAATTGTCGAGCACTCTAACGAACTGTTTTTTTTCTCTAGATAGTATTGGACAGGTTCGTGTTTGCCTGGGCTCACTGTGTGTGGGAGGCTCAGCCAGTCAGGTGGTGTTTAACTTCTTGCAAGACAGGGGCCCCAGCTTCTGCTTTAGATGATATGTGTGAGCTACTTTAAAAATATATTTTTAGTTTTGTGCAAAACATTCTTTCAGTGAGTCCAGATATGTGTCAGCCTAATTCTCACACACCTCAAACACAAATTACCAGGGCAGCAAATACACATTCAAATTCCAAGTATGCTTTAGTAAAGCACAATGGTTAAGAATGTCTTATTTTCTTTTTTTTTCTTTTTTTCTTTTTTTCTTTTTTTCTTTTTTTCTTTTCTTTTTTTTTTAAAGCTAGTTAGTGCAGTATTAGGTAGGTCACTCTGGCCACATTCCCAGAATTTAACAGTGGGGGCCTTGTGGAATGCTAAACGATGTGTATAACAGCATTCAGGCTCTCTGTGAGCCAATCCGTCAAAACATTTGCTGCTTTGAAAATGTGCTCTTCAAAAAAATGGGCATATGGAACTTATTAGACTATTTGGTGGAGTTCAGGCAGCAGAGCCCAAGAGAAGCATAAAAACATCTGAGGACACAATTCCACCTTAAGGTAATAGGATCTCTAAACTGTTTTTTGCAATCAAATACATACAAAATACAGGGGAGAAACATCCTGAATGCAGAACGTTTTACATTCCAAACAGTCACAAGACCTTAAGTAAAGAACTTGTAATAGTAGTAAAAAAAGTAGTGGTTTGATTGCAGCAATAGTTGGTGTGTTTGGTTCTGTTTCCTCAGCAGAGTGTATTGATCCTTGGCTCTTTAACAGTTCAAGCTGTATTGAAGATTCCTTGGGTCGAGGTTTCGCTGCAGCGGATTTCTGTGCCTCTGGTGCATTGGCAGAGAGGGTCAATCAGTCTCCTTGGAGATGAAAAAAGACAGTGCTGCAGATGGGAAACACAAATGAGCTGCCATTTTCCAGCACCTGTTTGTACCTTCTTCCAAATTATTCCTTGTCCTTGTTGCACAGTGAGAACAGAATGACCCCAGAGTGAGCAGATCTTCCTTCACACTGTTGAATGATAAGACAAACTGAATAAATAACTCAGATTAAATTTTGACTTTGGCAGCCATAGCAAGAGATAACACTGGATTTTGCTGTTCCATGGGTGCTCCTAGAGCAGACTGTAACACAGTGTTCTTCTCTGGAGACAGAATTAGAGGATAATGGAGGACTCTGCAACCCCTATACTGTCTCCCTTCCTCTCATCTGACCATGTCCTCTGAGCATGAAATTGTGGCCTGTGCAGGGTATTTTACACCATACTGCTAGCTTTGATCACTACTTCAAATAATTAAAAGGACATCCTGATCTTGTGTAGCCTCTTTCATACAGTTGGGTGTTATGGTACAATTTCGATTCTCTGTCCAACTTTCTCTGTCCCGTAAGAAGATAGACAACTAAAGTCTGAGACTTTGTTTTGTTGATGTATCTGTTCTCAAGGAGTACAGATACATATTTCTCTTTTTACGCAGCTGTAATGCAAGGAGACAAAAAGTCATATTGGAGTATTAAAAATGGATTGTTACCTTTTAAATTAAGGGTGGTGAGTTTTGCTGCTGTGGTATAGAGTGGTCTTTGTAATTGTAGTGTTCGAATCAAGAACCGAGTTACATAGTAGGTTGTGACAGTTGTGGTGCTGTTATACAGAATCTCACAATTATGTACTTAGCAGGCTAGCAGGTTTGTGACTTTTATAGGAGTGATGGACTACAAGCTCATGACATAGAAGTACTGTGCTAGCAAGTCATGCAGGATCTGTGGGGAAGGATTCTAACATCGCAAATGCTGCTTTTCTAACAACCTCTGAAATAGAGTACAGCATCCCAGAAAGTAGGTCTCAGACGTGAGACATTGTAGAGCAGGGAGAATAAAACATCTCTGCCTTCAATCACAGCACTCTGGCAACTTCAGTGACCCTTGTCCAACAAGCTTAATATGATACTAGGCAATATCATGAGACTTAATTTGTTATCATTGCTACCAGGAATTCGAATGGCAGTGCCCCTATCTGCTCTGAAGATAAGCTGTATTGTGTTGTTATGCAAAGGTCCTTGAAATAAGTTGTGACATCCACAAGAATGGGTTTTTTTTTACTTTATTCCCTGCATTTGGAAGATACTGCTGAGACAGAAAACCTTCCTGGGAACTGGACACTGCTGTGAGTGGAAACCTTTGAAAAAGGAAATTGCCTGTAATGGGTTTGTGGTTGCCTCCATTACCAGGCTGCAGTGAATGAGTAAATCAAGTTAAACTGCAAATATATTACCAGATCTCTTTGCCACTGATTTTCCCACCTGAGAAAAACCAGTGTGCCACATTCAAGAACTGAATCTTCACATGGCAGAAGTACAGCACTGGAGGCACAGTTCCGGAGCCAGGACAAAGCTTTTGCCCACAATGCAGGCATGAAAGAAAGTAGCCCCAAAGCTGCCTGGATAGAAACTTCAGAATTGCTGTGCCTTGGCCTTCTGCCACTCGTTTTGAAGCCAGGGACTTCTCCCATTGTGTTAGATTTTAACAAAGTCAGAAAAATTACAAACCTTTAAAAACATCTTACCCACTGTTTTCAGTGCATGGTTTTATCGAGTCAGAAGATTCTGGTGCTGGAAAGAATTGTGGCATTTTATAATACCAGGAAGTGGCCTTTCTGATGTCTTCATGTTAGCCCTGTACTTTCAGGGTGCCCTTGATTCTCTTCCTGACTCTGTAAGATGCTGCAGCTGACCCACTGGTATTGCCTTATTCTGAATCCCACCATTGCAAAATGTAAGGAGGGACATGTGAAAGAAAGGCAGAAACAGAATTACCTCCAGCAGCTGCACTGCCTGCAGGTCTCCTGGGGTGGGTGGCAGCGTGTCCTGGAGTATGGTCCCTTCCTTTGTGCTGTCTCCCTTCTCCTTTCTGATATGTACCAATCTTGTTCCCGTATGCTCACAGTCCTGTGAGAGCTTTTCTGGGAAGGTTAGTCATGGAGTACTGGATTTTGTCCTTATGGCTGTGTTTCCAAGAACCGAACTGCTGTTTGCTCCTCCTCACTGTGTGTGCTGAGTACAGCATCTGGCTTTAGGTCATTGCCTTACAGACAGGTTTTCCTTTTTTACAGTAAATATGGGTTCATGTTCAAGGGATTTGGCTGTCACACCTCCAGTGAAAGTTCCTTACCAAGCTTTATGAATACTTTGAACCAAATTGGATTTTCTTGGGTCTCACTGGTTTAGTACTCAAAATTCAGTCCTGGAGTAACTAAACAAATGAAATGTTTGATATTGAGATCTGTCTGTGTTCTCTTCTCTGTTGTGGCTGGTATCTATTGAGAATTAAGCTTGTTCTGCCCAAGTTATTTTATTTATATAATTTTAATTTATTTTACATTGGTATTCTGCAGATATTTCCAAAGGGATTTGTGTCTGGAAAAATTAGAAAAATGAGCCATGTAAGTCCATGAGAGAGGTTATAAAATAAACATTATACCATGTGTGGGGTAACATTTTTTACTGCAAGTGGCTGCTCTCACTTTTCTGGCACTTATACATACAGCCATCTGTTTGAACGCTGTTTGAAGTGGCTATATTCCAGCATTTATGTAACTTGCCTGTAGAAAGGAAATGACATCACTTAGTTTCCTGAAGAATATTACCAATGTCAGAACTGAGGAAATAAAATCTACAATAAATAGAATATGTATTTTTAATTTTTTTTTTCCCTTTTACAGCAGGACACCTCTCCGTACTGTTATGCTCATCCCTTCAAAGCCCAGGAAGCTCCATTCATTTCACACAGATTTTCACATACACTGCTGGAGCTGGCTGCAAGCCACTGTAACTTACATGTTACGTTGATTAAATGAAATCTGGCAAGACAGGAATGAACTGATACAATGGCAAAGCCAGAAATACACCTCTGTCTCAAGATATAGGCATAAAATAACAACAGCATTTTCATAATTAGACTGGGTGAAGCTTCAGCGCTTTCAAGTGACCACAAAAGTGCAGTAGCTGTTTGTCATGTCTGGAAAAAACAGGAGCTGAACAGTTTTATACAGACCCATATGACAGGACATGAGGGACTGGCATGAATTGTGTTAGGGGAGGTTTAGTTTGGGTATCAGGAAAGGGTTTATCCCCCAGAGAGTGGCTGGGCACCAGAAAAGCTCCCCAGGGAAGTGGTCACAGCACCAAGCCTGACAGAGCTCAAGGAGTGTTTGGGCAACACTCAGGCCCATGGTAGGACTCGTGGTGCAGGACAGCAGTTGGACTTGATAATCCTTGTGGGTGCCTTTCAACACAGCATACTCTGTGATTCCGTGATATTAGGTTTTAAATGGAAAGTTTACGTTATTAGAGTCTTCATAAAGGCCGCATGTGTTCTGAGACATTTGTTTCAAATCTTTGCCAAGCTATAAAGTTTCTCAGCTGGTGATTTTAACTGAGCCATTTTGAGTTACATCACATGAGGTCTTCCTCCTACTGTGTCTTGCCAGGAACTTTTCAAAATTTGTCTTAGCTGACAACTCCTGTTTTGCTGTCTGCTTTGTCTACAGAAGTTATCAAGTGAATTAAGGACTACTGGATCACCTAGCTAGCAGCCCAAATAAAGTAGAAAGGTCTGTTACCTCTTATAGAGAGTTTCGGCTGGAGTTTACTTTTTACTTTCTTTCTATGATAGATTCTGCAAAATAGACAAGCCATACTCCTAGAAGGCCAACTTTGACTGGCAGAAGTTTGGTCATACTACTGTAGGCATCATTTCACACGACTTATATATTTTTTTAAGGTACTTCATGTCTAACACAAGTATGAACTAATGGCAAACAAATTGAAATTTCGAGAAATTTTGTTATTTCCTGTGCTTGACTGTTGTTTATATAAATGCTTATTCAATACTATTCAGTTTGTTCCATAAACTATAGTGTAGCTGGACTTTAATCTGTCTTTATTAAACAGATTTGGGCTGCCTATTCTTCACATTCCTATACTTTTGAAAGTTTTTCATAACAAAGTCATTATTCCTCTCAAAAGGAAATGAGAAGAAAGGTTGGCCAATGATGACCCTTAATAATTTATGGAATTCATATAATCTTCTAGTTTATGACTGGCCCTGGATATTCTCCAGAAGATGTTGAAATCTGAGAAGCCACCCCTATCCCCTTGAAAACAATACAAAACAGTACAAAAATATTACTAATCTTTGTGCCTTGACAAAGAAATTAAATCTACTTAATATCAAGGTAGGGATATATTTTAACTGGGGATATTGGCTAACAAACTATGATGTGGTATTATAATAATAATAGGAAAGTCTAATGTAGTCAGAAATGTGAGGAACAAAGGAATTTATTTCCACCTGATTATTTGTACAGATTTTCCAGGCTGAATCATTAAAATCTGAGATTAAATGCCAAATTTAATGAATTTTTTTCTTTTAATAGATCAGCTTACAGCAGGAACTGAGACCTCTGTCTTGGTGAGTACTCACAAATAAAGTTAATTATGTCAACGACTTCCTGAATCTTGATATTTGCCTAAATCAAAGGATAACTGAACATTACTGTGAGATATACTGAAATTTGCTGTTGATTTAGACAGCACTTTGGGCAGTGTATTAGAAAGGAACAGTTTTAAATCTATTAGTTAGAACTGATGTGAAAATATAGTGATTATTATAGTGAATTCGGTCTTACAAATTCCTAGCATGAAAGTACTCAGTAAAATTAGCATTCCTTGCAGATGCTAATTGTATTCCTATAAACTAGCAGTAAGGCTCTTAAATCACCAAGTTTCCTAAATCCTCTGGTTTTGATGGGTGATCATATATTATAGTCTTAAGGGAATGTCTGAAAGTATGAACTCTGGTCTGACCAAATCCCTAGAAATGAATGGCTGGCTAAATATAACTCTCTCCATTTACTGCCAGTTATAAATATGGGTAGGTTAGCCTACTGAGTCTGAAAAAGCCAAACATGATCAATGAAATAAGATCTAAAAAGTCCTTCAAAGTCACTCATGTAAATGAGTGTAATCTGCAGGCAGGTAGTCTTTAATGTGTTAAAAGTAGTGAGAATTAGAGTGAAAATATACCCCCTTGCTTTTCTACCTAATATTTACACTTTTTTAGCTAATCATAATTTCTTAAAAATCCATGTCTTTTTCTAGTGGAAATAATTTGTATTTAGTCAAAAGATATCTCCTATGAGTATTCCAGTTGTTAGTTTCATTTGTGTATCTGATTTTTAACCACTCTAAGTACCTGTTTTTGTTGTGGAACCACATGAGTGATTCCAACCTAAAATTATGTAACCCACTGGGACTCAGCACGTCCATGTTGGGTACTTAAGGGTACCCTTGCATCTGCTTTTGTAGGCTTGCCTAATTTTAAATTTTTACTCGATAACAGAAACAAAACAAAATGGAACAAAACAAAATGAAACAAAAGGAACCAACCAACCAAATAAACACACACAAAAAATTAAACCAAAACAAAGAAACCCTCCAAATAAACACAAACAAACCCACAACCACCCAAGCAAACAAAACCCCAAAAATCTGAAGACTTCCCTGAGGTCTAAAATGTATAAGCCATGAAGAAGTCAATTAGCATTTCTTGAACTTAGGAAATTATTTTAATTAGAAACATATACACTTAATTTTCTTGAAACTGTTACAGTCTCTTCAGAAAAGGAATGTCTGAGTCTTACAGAAAAATGTAATATATTTTTGTTTTTTAAATCTTTTTCCCAAAAGAAACCAGGAACAATTGGTGTCCCTCAGATCTCCCACTGCTTTGGAGTCCTGGCTGAATAAGTGACATTAAAACTGAAAGACCAGAGATGAAGGGTCTTGCACGGGAACAGAAGTTTCTAACACGATGAGGGTTCAAATTTTATTAATGAACCTAATGGTTTTCTAGGTTTCCAGCTAAGGTGTGGAAAGTGTCAAAATCCTAGGATCCCTAGTTTCAACCCTGTCACAGGTGTTCTGCAGCTCAGTGTGGACTCTGACAACCCTCAGTGGCACCGTGGCTCCAGCCCCCCAATAATATCAAATCCTTGGCATCCCTAACGTTGATATGATCTTGGTTATAAGTTTGTCTAAGAACACAGAGGCTCCAGAGCCAGCAGATGAGCTGGCAGGAAACAATGCAGGCTTCAAAAAAAGCCTTTTCAATATTTTTGGCAGGAATACTCGTTCATGAAAATTATGCCATTAAAAAAAATAATAATAACAAAAAAAGCACCATTAGTATATCTTCAAGACTTCCACTTGTATTTCTAAATGACTGGTTTTAATTGCAAAAGTACATGACATTGAGGATTTTCTGATAGAATCACCTCTGCTCTTATGGTTGTAGTCACAAGCTAAACAGGCATTTAAGTAAGGCTTTATTGACTCTGAATTCCCAGCATGGATATGTTCAAGACACAAAAATCCATCCTACAGGAAAAAGCCTTAGTCTTAACAGTATCAGAGGAGTACTGGTAGAATGAATTAACTGTATATCAAAAAAAAAGGGGAATAAAATGTGATCGCAGGGTGGAAAATATGAAATGAAAATATGAATGCCTGAAGTGATGTAGGGCTCAATTTCCAAGCAATGTCAGCTGCATTTCTACAGTGTTATACAATTTAGAGTTTTCTGTAAGGATATTTGTGATGTGGAACACTTAGTATTTTGAAATTTGATTTCTTTTAAGCATGAGATGAAACCCCAAAATGCCAAAACTGTCAGTGAAGGAGAAAGCACACTTGATTTCTAATGCCAGTGGCAGTCTTACCTGACTGATCCAGTTGTGAGGACATGGAAGTCTCACTTTTTTACCTTGGTTACCTGCAAAACCACACAGCTGGAGAAAGCAGCGTTACAGGAGGATGTTTGTGTTTGAAGGCCTCAGGATTCTAAACGCACAGATCCCTTCCCCGCTCATCTTGTTCGTTTGCTGTAGGATGGGACTGTTGTTGCAGGGCCATGGTCCTGCCGCCCTCACCATCCCCTCAACTCATCCCTTAGCACCAGGTCACCAGCCTGTCCAAGCTGCGCCTGGAGAGTCAGGGAATTTTTTTGGAAATTTGGCATCTCTGAGGCCCTGGCAAGTGCTTTGCTGGGTTTTTCTGGAGGAGGCAGGTGACCTTCAAGGAGTTAATGAACTCCTCCCTTTCTTGCTCTAAGAGAATCAATCTCTTATGTTCCTATTTGGGTTCCCTTCAAATGGGAACCAAACTGGGTTTGTTGCAGGCTTTACGGAATCATAAAATCATTTAAGTGGGGAAAGATCATCAAATCCATCTGTTAACCCATCACTGCCAAATTCACCCCTAAGCCATGTCTACATGTCGTTTAAATATCTCCAGGGATAGTGCCTGCACCACTTCCCTGGGCAGCCTGTTCCAATGTTTGACAAACCTTTCCAGGAAGAAATTGTCCATAATATTCAATGTAAACCCCCCCCGGAGCAACCTGACTCTGTTTCCCTCCTCACTACGGCCTCCTTTCAGGTAGTTGTAGAGAGTGATAATGTCTCTCATGAGCCTCCTCTTGTCCAGGCTAAACACCCCCAGCTGCCTCAGCTGCTCCCTATCAAATGTGTGCTCCAGATCCTTCCGCAGCTCCACTGCCCTTCTCTGGACTTGCTCCAGCACCTCAATGTCTTTCTAGAATTGAGGGGCCCAGAACTGAACACAATATTGAAAGTGCAACCTAACCAGTTCTGAGTACAGGGGGACCGTCCCTGCCCTGGTCACACCATTGCTGATCCAGGCCAGGATGCCCTTGGCCTTCTTGGCCACCTGGGCACACCCTGGCTCATGTTCAGCTACTGTTGATCAGCAACCCCAGCTTGCCCCAGAGGGCAAAGGTAACCCAGGTTCTTGTCAATAAATCCCTTGGGGTGTATTAGAGTGAAATGACACTGAATGATTGGTCTTTATAAGTATGTATACATATGTAGAGTTTATTTTAGAACAATTTAGTTGGAATGGAAAGCAGGAATGTAGTCTTTTTGGTTGTTATCTATGGTGATATATGTCATATATGGACTTGTGTATTTGGCCCTTGCATATTAACTGATTTTAACTTCGCTCATCAAGTGTGCTAATTGTTAATGGTTGTTTATTCAAATTACCTATCAACCCTGTTAAAAGTTAGTAAGTTTTAAAAGTTAATCACCCATGTAAGTTAATTAAGAAGTGCTTCACGTGGTTCCTTGTTTAAAATCCTCCCAAGTTTAGACAATCACCTGTCAGTTTTTCCCTCTTACCATCAAAACTGTTCATGTTTAAATGTTATTACCTTGTTTTTAAAGATTTCTAGAGTGTTTGTGGTTAAATGTAAGGTTTTTATCAAGTGTTGTTATAATTTTTAAGAACGTTTAGTAAGTTTTAAAGCCTTGTCAGACCTAGACTTCGCAGTAACAAGGGGCTATTTAGTGCTTGGGCGTTATCCTGCAACTTGCACCATGGCAACCTAAATTTTAATGAGGCACTTTCCCGCCTTTAGAACAAGCAACATCACTCCCCTAGACCATTACAAGCCATTGGTGGGCTGAAATTACCTCAACACAAAAAAACACCAATCACACAGGACCATGGAGGCAGGATTATGGGCAGTCCAGGGCGGAGACAAGACATTATAAAAGAGCCTAACACTCAAGGACGGCAGCCATTTTTTCTCACCTCAGATTAGCTGCAGGTGAGGCCTGACGCTGGGTCATCGGCCTCTCTCTCACTAAGAGACACTGTAATTGCTTTGACTTTAGGCTGGCTAAAGTCACCCCAGTGTTGCAGCTCTCTGCAGAAGGGACTCAGAGCCGGTCCGGCCATTGGAGTCTCCAATCCCTGTGTACCCGGGGTTTCTTGTTTTCTTTTATATATTAATTTTTATGGATCCTGAATTCTTTTAATTAATTGCAATTTTTAATTAATTTTCTCCTTAATAATTTTTATTTTTTTTATTAAAATAAAGAGTTGCCTCATTCCTGACAATATAGCAATATAAAAGCTCAAAATAACACTTAAGGGAATATATTGAAGAAAAGAAAGAAAGGGTAAGAATGGTAAATAGTCACCACCCATGGGTCCAGTGAGGAGACTCGGTTGTAGCAATTTCATTGGCTGAAGTGATGGTCACTGTCTTAATCCATCAGAGGTGGGGCAACCCCACAAAACACAAAGTCCCATGGGTTAATATACGCTCAGGTTCGGATGCGATTGCCCATGTACCTCCCTTGGTGGGGGGATCTTTCAGTTCTCTGGTGAAAGGCCTAAAGGATGAATCTCGGGGCACTTTGGGGGTCTTTAGTGGTTTATGACTCCTTCTATGACATGACAGCTGCCTCTCAAGTCGAAGTCGCTAAGCCAGCCATGCCCTGTCAGAAGGGTGAATCCCCTAGGCCAGCCTGTGAATGTGAATGACTCCTGTGAATATGGCCTTCCCTGGGGGCAGCATGGGGGTTTTACAACTGAGCCTGAGTGCCTGTGAGGGAAGACAGCTGGCATGATAAAAGGCACCATCCCTTCTCTACAGGGTCTGCCTCTTTTCTGGCTTTTAGCCTCCCATGGTGGATGTTCACCTCTCTCTCTTGGGTGGACCAGATGCTTGCTGCTACAGACCCAAAACCTCACCTCCTCCTCCTCCTCAGCAAACCTGGCCTCAGCAAAGCACCTTGCCACTTCCACAAATAGGCAAGTATTTTATGTCATTAATTATTAACATTTCAGTCTCTCACAGTCCTTTTCCATGGGGCAGCTTTCCAGCCCCTCTTCCCTGTGCAATTTTGATATCAGAAAAACAATCACATTGTAACAACAACAATGACAGAAGACCTCAAACAAAACAAAATAATAGCTGAGATTTTTCACATGTTCTCCGTGTTTGTTCTCCTTCTTTACTGACTATATAGAAAAAAGCAGCAAGAAAATATGGTAAATACAAATGCAGAAAAAAGCAAGAATTACGAACTCTGGTGAATTTCTGGGTTCGATAGGGTTCTTCAGGAACAGCACCACGAAAGCATTTTTAAATACTCCTGAAAAACTTTATGCAATTTTCTTGAAGTAATGTTTCTCTGAAAATAGTTTAGGCAGTACTTACTCCACAGAGCAGTTTCTGACTTTACGCAACATCTGCTCACTTTGGCAATGCGTTTTCCATTGTCAGCCTTTCAAAAGAGGCAGCACTGGCTTCCCTTTTATGCCTGACCCAGTGTTCTTGAGTCATGAGGTACAATTAAACATTCAACTGTATCGCTTTGTGAATTAAGTATATTTCAGTCTGGCAAAGCATGATCAGCTAGACATGGAAGTGCACCAAGCTGTGTTTCTGAGAGAAGAGAGTTATTTCACAGAGCTTTCTTCTGCATTTTCCAAAAGAACAGAAGTTAGCCTACACATAGGGTTGGGAAAGCATTCATGTGATGCCAAAACTTACTGCAAATTCTTATTCAACAGCTTGAATACTGCTTACAGAGCTGAAATATCCTTTACACTAACACCACAGTTCCATAAGTAGCTTTTTCTTAAGCTGACTTAACCCATTCCTACCCTTTCTGCAGACTACATCCAAACCCGTTCTAGCTACGTTCAAGTCTTGACCAAAGACTGCATACAGCTGAAAAATTCACCCCAAACATTACGGGCAGAACTCTGTGGTGGGTTATTTTTCAGCAGGATCTACTGAAAACAGTTACACTGATGTTTCTGAAGGACAAAGTGGCAGGGGCTTCTGGCAAATTAGACTCCATAAAGACTGGCAGTGAAAATTGGCCTCTGATATGTATAAAACTCCTTCCACATCAAAGCCCTCTTTTCTAAGGCAAAAGTAGCAGTCTTATTGGAGAAAAAAAAAATCTCATTTACACAAGTCAAGTAGCATATATAAGTCCCTAGGAGAAGATTGATTGTCACCCCTGGAAGCGTCAGAGTGCTTGGCCGAGCCGCACGTCCCTGTGTTCCTGCTGCCCCCAGCCCCAGCAGCCCCGGGAGCGCACACGCCAGGGCCCCTTGGCTTCACAGCATGGCCCAGAAGGGTATTTATTCTTCTGTAGGCTTCAAAAACAGGAAGTGACATTTCAAGTAATTGCAGATTTACTGTGAGCCCATGGCTGGTCCCTCTGCATTGTCCCTGCTTTCCTGTTTGATCTTGGAGGAAGTGGCCAGAGGGATAGGGGGAAGGGAAACCTTCCTATGATGCTTCTGCAACTGCAGCCTACATTACTTAGGGGAAGAGTGATGAAAACATAATCAAACCCTTGCCAAAGGCTCACAAGAAATATTTGACATCTAACCTATAACAACAAGTGGGAGTTAAAGGTTAAATCGCACACAACCCAAGTGTTTAGGAAAAGGATATGTTTATGTCATCAACTTCTGTTTGGTTGTAAAGGAACAGTGTATGACAGTGGAATGGGCTCTGGCTATCAGGAGAATACTTGATGGCTTAGTGCTACTATCTGTGAACATGAAAAGGGCCAATTGGTTCTACCTATTTCTGTTTTCATATCCAAATGCCCATTTCAACTCAGCTAAGAGGAGAGAGAGCAGGGTGAACACCGCTGGCTGCATGCTTTGTCTCTGTGCATCTAGACATAAATTATTCCCCAAATATTCTAATTTCCCACGTACTATCACTTCTTTTGGGGAACTGCCATGAAAGAATCAGTCAGTCAGCATTGCCCATTGCTCTCATGTAATATATGGAGCTAAAGAATCGAGACTAGCCATGTGTTTTCTAAGATAATATATTGGCATTTTGTAAACTCAGTGATGGAAACACTATTTTTGTTGTGAAGTGCCAGAAAGACTCCATAGGCTATTTCACTCTATATAATGCTAATACCTCCGTGGTTGTATTTCTTCGGTCTGCTGAAAAAGTAGCAGAATTTGGGACGATCTGCTCCATGAACTCAAAAAAGAATTTTTCCAAATTAAATTCTGACACTCTGTAGGAATTTACCCAGCAAAGACTGATGGACCTCAAGAAAGGAAATCAGTCATCTTATCCTGAGGTAATGAATATAATTTGTGTGTTGCAGCTTTCTCTTGGTACAGATCTTGGTACAGATTACCCAGCCATTGGCTGGGATCCTTCTCACCTAACTTCAACAGTTCAGAACTAATTGCTTCCTCTATCTACAGTGAAGATGCATGGGACCTGTTGGAAGAAAATTCACCTCATATGCCTTTTTAGATGGATAGACCACTGATTATAAGGGAAAACTATACAAATTGTTTATAATAAATTTCTAATTTGAGATGGCTATTGTTAGGTAAGCAGAATCCTGTTGTAAAAACTAAATTTCCAATATTTTGCACAAATAAAATTAAAAATAACTTTGGGACACGAATTAAAGTGTCCCAAATCCTCTGTGAATGTGCCCCATTCATTAAGAAAAAATGCAATACTGCATAATCATTCCTAGTACTCAGTATTATATGCCAACAAGTTGTAGCATGAATATAAACATTGTGCTGGCAGGGCAAGAGTGGCTTTTGGAAATTTTCCTTTCAGAATAAGCAAAGCTGCCAATATCACCTAAAAGAAGGAAAAAAAAAAAAAAAAGTAGAACAAAATACCAAATAAATGTTCCAGCATAGGCCTTCCTATTCATATTCTGTCAGGCTAGAGGTTATCGATGTTTATTTAGTTGTGTTTAGTAAACAAAATGTACCTTGAGATACAGACATTGTGCCAGTAGCCCTCATTTATAAAATGGAACGGTCTGGAAGTTATTCTAGCGTACTTGATTATTTTATTTTTAGATAAGTCCTTCCTCACTGGTGGTGTTGTGTTCCTCACATCACTGTTAAAAATATTTTCTCTTAATGATTTTCTTTTTCCTTCAGTTAAGAAGTTGTGAGTTGAGTCTCAAAAGTCAGAGGCAAAGATAGAGGCGGAGACTGAAGCTTAAAGGCCAGATCCAGATGCTGGAAAGAAGGAATGAACATGGTCTTCAATGACCATCTTCTATGCACCATTCTTTCCCTATGTTAATATCTTTCCCCTGTGCCCACTGGGTCATCTCCTCAGTTATGTGTGTAAGTGCACAAGTGTCAATGTCACCGGGGAGTCAGTTGTCACCTTGCAGTGTTGACAGCTGAATCTTCCACAAGAATGGGGGAATTTGAGTTTTTCAGATTGGTATTTCCATGTTCTTCTCTCATACCCGTTCTGAATTTCATTTGTGCTGCTTCAGCCTATTATTTTGCTGTCCCTTCAGTGGGGAAGACTGGGGTACTTCATACTTAAAATTCAGGATGCTTGCCTAACAAATAAGATAGAGTAAGTTTCCTCCAAGTTAAAGAAAGGGGTTGTGAATCTGTTGTTCTACACCCTGGGTGCTACTTTAACCACTGGATTTATACAGTGTGGAACAGAGAGAGCTGGTGGGAGGTATTGAAAGAAAATTTTTTAGCAATTATGCAAAAATCAAAACTGAAACCAGCAAACTAATGTACCTGTCATCAGAACAGAACCACTAGTTATGTAGGCAAGATCTCCAGCTTTTTCATTGTATCACAAACTGACCCCTCAACATTCTTCATTCCAGGTGTCAGTGTTGTAGTAGTGGGTTTTTTCTTTCCTCTCTTCATTAATTCCTTACAACCACTCAAAGGAAATGGAACCAAGGTGAGAGTGCACAGTAAAAGGACACTGCTCTCTGCAGATTTGCATCTGTGGAGACGGGCATTTAGTGGCTGAGAGATGTTGGCTGGACTGAAAATATTCCTGCATGGACCATCTCGCTTCACTGGTTACTCTGAGTTTCCTTTGCTCTGAGAGGCCTTGATAAATATTTTACATTGCCAAGAAAGGAAATGTAACCAAACAAATAATTTTTCTTTTGGATTAGGTAGGAATTTGTATCAGGTTAAGAGAATAAGCATGTATTGAACTTCATCTTTCAAAGTTGTCTTTGCTCTGAGATTATGAGTGCTGGGAGACTTTCTGAGGTGACACAGGGGATGGAGGTCTCCCCAGGCCTTCGCATTCTCTTTGAAAAGTTCCAGAAATAATCATCATGGGTCTTTGGTCCAGGAAAATGTGTGCCAGAGGCCTCCATAGCAAATGAGTTCTGGCCCACCAGCCATGGATCTGCTGAACATGATCTGTTGGTGTATTTCAGTGGAAATGTTAATTCTTGTTTACCAAATTTGATAGGGAACATATTGTCATGACCTTACTTTGTTATTCAAGAAGAAGCTCTATACTATTAAACAACCAATGAGAACACCACATTGTCCTCAGTTTTAATTTTATAATATATAGTTAAATGAAGCTTCAGTGTCATCTAAAATCCATATGGAGGAAATTATGTGACATAACTTCCTTATTTTTTCCCAATTCTTTTACAGACTGTTACTATTTGAAAAGAGGAGTTCTTCAAGTTTTTGTAGTGCTGACACTTGAAACTATTTTCTTACCATGCTCCATTTGGAAAAGTGGAGATAAATGTCTCTGAGAGTGCTGTCCCAGCCAGTTGCACAAACATTACTCCTTACAATAATATATTTCAGCTGAAATTTGGGAAAAAAATATTACATTATATTAAAATATTATATACTATTGATAATTTTTTTCTCCAGAAGCAATTTGACATACAAAATGCTTGATACTTTTCCTTAGTCCTGTGGCCCAGTCGTGCAGCCACAACTTATTATTGTGGTATATGTTTAGATTGTCTTATAAGTACATTTCAAGCTCTCAGATTTGATGGGATACAGAAATCCACTGCTCCGTCCCTTGAACTGTGACCTTAAACAACCAGGCCTTTTCCTTCCCCATGGGAATCATGTGATTGCACTCTCAGCAGATAATTTTTTATGGATTCTTTTATGGTATTTCCTACAGAGGAAAACCATCCTGTTATCTCACTTTAAAAGATTACTCATGAGCATTTTCATCTTCAATTTTATTTTTAATACATGTCTTCTTCTCTTTCAGCTTATCTAAAACCATATGCTTTACAAGAAGCAAGAAAGAACAAAACATAAACTGTGATAAATATGATAACAAGCTGTTAATCAAGACACTTCACTATAATAGAGAATGAAAAATAGTTAAACAGAAAATTTGGGATTTTCTACCAAAACAGAAATAAGTCACGGTTTAAAGTCACCACAGAAAATGTTCTGTAGTATCAGACAGTTGATTCCAACAGGATACAATTTTCAGGAAGAATTTATGTTCTTTTGTTTCTGCAATCCCTCACAAGGACACAGCTAATATGCCTTTGTAGACTCAATTCAAGCAGTTTTCAAAGGCTCATGAGATACAGGAAGCTCTCAGAAACAGAAGCATGATAAACTGAACGCCGCTGTGAGTTACTCTGACTTGTAACTGAAACAACCCAGAATTTATGCTGCTGTACCTGACGCAAGACTTTGACTCACCATCACTGTCTTCATATGCTGTGCCATATGAAGCAGGCTGCCTTATTGTTGAAAGAAAACCAGTGGCAATGTCAATTCAGATTTTGTCTTAAAAAACCATGGATGTTTTGTATACAGAGACAATGAATGGTCCATTCATCGTATATATGTATTTTTAAATGACATCACGTGTTTTTACAAAGAAGTGCATCTTCTCTATATTGAAAAAAATCAACTGTATGGGTCAAATATTTCTGTAGTGAACAACAAAGGTCTGCAATGAATAAAAGTTCTATTACAAGCTAATTTGTTGTTCTGAGAATATGTACTCACTCCTCTTTTATTGCTTGTGAAAGTGATTATTAAATGAGCAGCTGCTGGCATACATAAGTGAATTCAAACCATTAATTCCTGACTTAGCTTTCAGATCCTGCGAGTGGAAAAAACATGAAAGAAAGTATTTCTTACAAGATTTTCCTTTGTGACATCCACAAAAGACTGCTTTCTCCTGTTTTCCCCCTGTGGATTATGATTACTTATGTTTCCAGGCATCTGACTGCAAATCCAAGATCCTAGGGCTCCTTTACAAGTTCTAAAATGAGTGACTTCATATTCTTCCTGCATGCTTTTGCAATTCTTTTGCTATAGGCATTTTAATTCCACTGCAGGGAAAATTAAGACATTTTTAACAATGGAAGTAAATTTAGCTCACCAAAACTCAGTGAAGTAATGATACAGGTGGGGTGGGAAAATTTCATCATTACAGGAAAGGTAGCAGGACTCACTTGGTAAGCAAATATGCTTTTTTCATCTACTAACGGCATGTCCTGAAGGATTAGAAGATAAACTCTAGTAACTACTTCTCTTTAACTCAGGTAATATGGAGCTTTGTATTTAGAAATTAAAGTTCTGAATTTAATATAAAGATAATATACTATCAGAGTATAAATCGCTTTGTTATGCACCAACCGTTTGCTAAAATTCTCTTCCATTTCTCACGACGTGTGACAGGGAACTTTTCAAAAGGTGGAGGGTTGGTAGAATTTCATATATTTTAAAACCTAGGCCAAAAGAAAAAAATGTTCCTCTCTTTTAAATCAAAGGATACTCTTTTTTTCTCCCCTGAGCTACTGAGTCACTGTCTGTCAGAAGGATCTTCTTTTGATACTTAAATGGACTTGAAGAATTTGCCTCCTGATTAGTTCCAGCCAAAAATTCATAGTTGATTTTGAGTTGCCAACAGAAATTTAGGAAGCAATACATGGTTCAGAAGTCCTGTTTTCACAACTCTGGACTTCAAGTAATTTTTCCACGTGCTATAAGCCTGGACAGAGTGTATATTTCATGATGTACCGTGCTCTCACATGCTCTGATCTTACTGGAAATTTTTCTGCCCCGCCTATTTTACAACATCTTTTGAACAAGCAAATAAATTGAGCTTTCTCAGCCTTACTGTAATTCATTGAATCACTATTGCAGACCTCTCTGTAAATTTTCAAAGTTGTCAGCTTCCTTTCTAAAATAAAGTGTTGACACCAGATCTGGTAAGATTGTTGCAGTGAGGGGCTCTGTAATTTCTGTGTTAAATTACTTCCCTCCTCTCACCTTCGGGTTTCCTGCAAATGCATCTGTGAATTGCATTTAGCTGCTTGCACAGGCATCAAAGTTCCAGTACGTTTTCCAGTGTTGCTGCTTTCCAGGATACAATCTCCTACCCCAACAGTGCACCTGGCAGCTGTGTTTCTAGGTATCTTGCACAGAATTTAGCTGTATTAAAGCGATGCTGCTGAATCAAATGTAGCTTGGTAAGTCACACAGCCAGCCCGTATAACTGATCAGTTCACCTCTCATTTACACTTCCAATGTATTATACTGATAAATGCTAGATATTGCTAGGAATTTGAATAGTTTCCTCTAGAAGGACTAACTGCATTTAGAAACACCCATTTCCTCTTCTCTGATTCTTTTTCTGATATATCAGCTACCCAAGTTTTTCAAAGCCAAGATTTTTTGCATTCATTGTGTTATAACCTTGTAATGCTTTTCTGATGGAACAGACTTTCCTTGATCTTACCTGTGGTTGCTGTTGGCTTGACATTTTGGAAGTTCACTAAAATGCAATTTGCAGAGTGTTTAAGATCATCTTTTGAACAAAAATTATGCAATTTTCACTGGAATATGAACTTATTCCAAATTCACCTTCACTCCAAGCTCAATGCAAAAGATGCTGAATTTAAACATTGATGTATAAATTATTCTGTTGCTGGCTATCAGCAATAGTGAATGGTCAATAGTTTTACCAAACTATAACTACTGGCTACAAATTTTTTTCTGTGACAAGTCCCAAGTAATTCTATCCTTTTGTCTTTAATTCTAATGGCCATGGAATTTCACCAACTTCTTTAACTTCCTCCTTCCTTTATCGCTGTATTTATCCAATATTACCCTTTCTAGTGGCCAAGTCTTTTCCATACCATATACATACTCAGCCATTATAAATGGCTTCATTCCTCTTGATGATGTTTTTTATAATTACAGACAGCTTCAGTAATCATTATCAGTTTGGAACATTTACAAAACCTTATTTAACCGATTTCAAGTCCTTTTCACATTTCTTCTGGCATCCCAAGGAAGGTTTGAAGGACTCCTGATCAGCATTCATTCTGGTTAATAAACCAAATTATATCACTCCCAGGATTTCGACAGGATTTTTACTGATCACCCTGGGATGTAGGAGACAATTTTTTTCTTCATTGTTTATGAGCTGCAGAAAGAGGCGAAGAATGCCATCATGTAAATACTTACTAAATGACTGCAACTACAGGAGTTATATTTGGCAAGGTGCAGTTATTATTATAGACATTATAGATGTTTAATATCTTCTCAGGTACTAAAAACTAATTTGTCCTCCAGGTGGCCAGTTAAGAAAGAATTTCCATACTTATCAGATTGGCAGAAGTTGCCCTGCCTGTAATATACAGAATAGGTGGAGCAGACATTTGGGTGACACATGCCCAACTAACTCAAGAACTTGGTTGCTGGAAAGAACATGCAGAAGCAGAGGTAATTCCTAACTGTTCTTTGTAGGTGAATATCTTTTTCTGTTCAATTTTTGTTTTCAGCTTTGAGAGACTGGATCTTTTAAAGCACCCAGTATGTATCTTAATCATAACTGTATTCTATTTCCACATGGGGAAAACATCAGTGTAATTACATCTACGTGATTTACTTGTATTTGTACTTGTAGAGCACCAAAACCTCCTAAATTGACAGTCTGTAGATGAACACATTTTCCCCTAACCTTTTAACAAGGAAGGGGATTACTATTTTATTTCCTCAGGCTATTCAATAGCCTATTATACTGTCTTAGCATTATCCCATTTTGTGGTTTATAATTTAGTATGTGAATTAGTATACAATCAAGGTTCTGTCTTTCTGAACTCTCTGCAGCTCTAAACCATGTAATATCCCCACTGTCTTTCCTAAATAGTCTGTAACCAGTGAGTTTAATATCCAGTGATGCGAGTCATACCACTGCAGTTGAGTAATACCAACTAGCTTAAATTTCTTTTCCTAAATTTGTATTTTGAATTTCCCTGATTCTCAGAGTGGTTTTAGGAGCAGATTTTTTTTCTCATTCTTGTTCTTGATATTTCAGTCCTTTTAAGTTTGTTCATATGTACTTGCAAGTTCTTCTGCCTTGACTAGATGTTCTTTCTTTATTTACAAAAGTGGAAATAGTCCAAAACTCACCTTTTCTACCTACCTAGAAAAAGCATCCCTGCTATCTATCCTTTTCTGGAGTAGTTTCCCCGAAATAAGGGTAGTTCTCCTCCTTTATGTTACAGTAGAAATGACCCTGTTGCATGAGTGAATCCATGAGAGATTGAGTACAGGTAGGGAAGCTACATATGCCAGTGCCTGACCTCTGTGTATTTTCATTTATGGTAGCAAATATTCAGCTGGTATAAAGATGAAGCTGCCTTCCTGGATATATGGTAAATAAAACTTCCAATTTAAGCCTGGAGTAGATGAAGCAGAGACCCCTAGTGAAAACAAAATTTTGTTATAGTAACAAGGAGACAAATATAGACAGACTTAAAATAGGCAAACTGATGACTTTTCCCACTTGACTTTCAGTGAAATGAAGCTCAAATGTGTGCCTGGTCGTGTTTCAAATCTCTTCCTGTTAAATGGATATTTTCAAATGTTACTCCAAATGAGAACTAAGAAATTACTTTTTTTGTAAAAAATGGAGTATGAGAAGCTGACTTTATCATAGGGAGCTGGTGGAGGGCACCAATAACTGCATTTTCTTGAAGTTACTTGCAAATACCAGTGAGCAAGTAACATTTGGACTTTTGATTCAACACAAAATCTAGGTATGCTTTACATTTCTTACTGATATATAAAAAGTCTCTGCTTTTACAGAGTTTTACATTACAAAGCATAGGATATCGCATATGGAATATGCTATGTATTGAGGAGGTTTGACACTTCGGGGAAGAGGAGTTCCTCTCTTCCTGCTTGTAAGCACGGTCAGTCAAAGCTCTTGGGCTTCTTGATTTCTTCCATAGGCTCATTTCATAGGGGCTGATATTGAATTCAGAACTCTTTCTAGATGTGTTATGAATGTAGGTATAAGCACTGTTGCAACAGAACTTAAATTCTTCACCCGAACCTCTCATTAAGGAAATTGTGTTTGGTTTGATGCATGAAAAATCATGTGTATGTTAAAAATTAAATGCATGCAAAGATGAAACTTGTACTACCCTGCAGCAGGGATTCTGAAGTTGGTGGTGAACAGAGGGAAGAGATGCTCCTGTGGTATTGTAAAGACTCTCTGCAGGCCTAGGGAAGCAGTATGTGTGTGTGCACGTGGTAGGGATGACTACAATGTGTTTTGTCTTTTATGGAACACCATGCAGAAGTTCTGAAACACTCTGACAGCTGCAGCCAGTAGCAGTGAAACAAAAATGTCTTTCTGGTCAGCAGAACAGACCACATGCATGGTGTGCTGTTCGCTGCTCCTGCATAAATGCAGAGGAGAAGGAACTGGGTGTGAAACACCTTGTGCATATAACAGTATTCAAGGAAGATATTTATACAATACAGAAGTACGACACTCTTCTCGTGTATGTGTTGTTGAATGGAAAGATCTGTTATTTTCAGGAGGAAGCTCTTTGGGGCATGTATTAGCTGTGAGGGAGAGAAATGTAACTCTAATGGATCACATAGAGAGGATGTTAGAGTAAATCCATGATAGGAGCTAGTGCTGAGGATCAAAACCTCATTTCATTATGTGCCAGGGGTACCCCAGACATTTGTACAGTTGTGAAGAGAGCCAAGGGGTTGTAGATGTGCTTCCTGTTTGCTTCTGTTAATGGAGGAGGACTTCATGGGAGCTTCTAGTAAGACAGTTCAGCAGTGTTTTCTTGGTCTTGGAGGTTATTTTTGAACAGAGATATATTAAAGGTCATCACTGTTTTGTTCTCTGTGCATATGTGATGTGGCTTTAAAAGCAGGCTTTTCTGCTTTGTTTCACAAAGTAATAGCATCCTTGTAATACAGATGTAATTGCTATTCATGAGCCTATTATTGTTTAACAAGGCCTCTTTCTTGCAGAAGGAATGCATAATTTTTAGGGAAAAAGTTATCTGGGATTTACCCTTTAATTTGGTTGAGTAATAGTTACATTTGACCAGAGCTTAATTAGACTGTGATAACTTCATAAATCCAACTGGACTAAGTTGTCCTTCCTATGTGAATGTTATCATGAGCTTTCATGAAATTTTTCTTTCTTGACTTCGTGCTTCATAAAGAAATAAGCTAACTGTAGTTACAATTAATAGCATTCCTCAATCTAGGATCAGGCTCTGATTGTCTTACTCTTGCTGAGCGGCATCTTCATAATATAAATTTTGTTGCTAATTTTGAAGAAATACAATTAGGAAAATTGGTCCCAGTGAGACCAAAAGTGCCAGTACCTTACATGTAATATAAAAACAGAATTCACATTTTCTTGCATCCTTTGCTTTTTATTCCATCCCTGAGAACAGTCAAACCCCACCTTCTCTGTGCCTTCCCATTAGGGACTTGTACTGAGCGTGAGGAGCCAGACTGAATTTTCTCACGGCTGGACATCAAACACACCTCCTTCAGCCTCTCTTTGTATGTCATATGTTCTAGGCTCCAACCATCTTGAAGCTGTTTTCCAGACTTGCTCCAAGTTGTCAATGTCTGTCTTGTGCTTCCTCCAGTTTTGGGCTCATCAGTACAGCAGTGTGGCCTGAATAAGGAGAACAATCTCCTCCTCGTCCTGCTGACTGTGTGCTTGCTCAGACAGCCCAATCCACAGTCAGCCTTGTTCACTGTGAGGGCACACCACTGACCCTCTCCTGCCCTTTGTTCACCAACTCCCTGAGAACCTCTTTTCCTTCCAGTCAGCTCCGCTCCCATGCCTCTGTGTGGGCTCTTGCATCCTAGCTCCAGGACTTTGCATTTCCATTCATTGCACTTCATGAGGTTTTCGTCAGCTGCTCTCTCCTACCAGTCAGGATTCCTCTGAGTAGAAATCCTTTCCTCCAGTGTCTAAACTGCTCTTTCAAATACATGGTGAGCACGTCTGACACAGCTCTTTATCCCACAGTCCAGCTCATTAGGAAAAATGCTTAACAGTATCCAGTGCTGAGGAACTCAGCTCCTGCCTGGGCATGAGGTTTTACTGCTGATCACCACCACAAACCTCTGGCTCCAGCAGTGCAGTCAGTTCCTAACTCACCATACTATCCACATGTTCAAACTGTATCTCAGTAGTTTGTGTGACATGATAGGACGATATGCAGCACCGGCACATTTCAAAGTCCCTGCCATTCTGTTTCTGTACTTATTTTAGATGTGTGGATCTCATGAGAATTTTCCCAACCTGATCATTTGTTTTTGATCATTTGCTTGAACTGTGGCAGAGAACAAGACTATGTTCACTCTTTGGCTTTATCAGATTTGTAGGCAAACCTTGGGTTCAGTGCTTATTCCCAAATTTTCAGTCAATGACTGTGACCACTGACTTGGCTGCTGACTGCTCCCATAAGACATAGTTAGGGCTAAAGTCAAAATTTTCAGTGATGTATTGGGCCTGTGAGATAGCACAAATTTGAAGGCCAGATTTGATTCTAACAGATGTTGATTCTGTCATGAAAAGAGACCTCACTGAGAACTTGGCCTGCCGGAGCCCTGACTTTCCAGTCTTTGCTTAAGATTGCAAAACCATCCTCAATGTTATCTTTGCTGTTGACTTGCAAGAACCTTCAACTTCTTCCAGGAAGAGTAGATTTGCTTTAATTTTAAAGGAGTCTAGACTTGAAAATAAGTAGTAGTTTCTCTATTAGCTAACCCTCATCATGTTAACTCAGGTGCTTAAAAAGGAGCTGGGAAGTATGTGCAAGTGGAAGTTAGGCCATTATGTCCTGTGAGGATACAGGAGTTACTTAGGGGGCTCTACCAAGAGGATAATAGTGCATTTATGTAGACACAGCCAGCTGCAAGATGTGAGATCTCCTGAGAGCTTCAAAAGTCAAGTAATCTAGTTATAAAATCAAAGTGTTTGACTATTCCACTAGAAATCAGTGCTGACATTACAAGAATAGCTTTCTTTGTACTACTGTTTCATTTTCAACCAAGAGTGTGGCTTGCTGAGCTTATCTGCTTGCAGCTGGCCTTTAAGGACAAGCACCTGTATGAACACCCACATCACTCTCCTGTCTACAAACTCCAGCTGTCTGCTCTGCATATTTGGTAAACACTTCAAACTACTGATTTAGGGGATATCCAGTTTCTCAGCAGCAGGCACTTGTCACCAAATGGGACATTCCAGTTCTTTGTCCATTGTGCTAATGATGGGCTGAGCCTAAATTGTCTGAATGCTCGTGCTCAGGGTGAGAGTTCAAGCATCACTCCCTGAACTTGCCTTTGCAGTGAAAAGATGCTGACCACAAAAGTGCCTGTGGAGAGTAGACAAGAAACCTTGTAACATCTGATAGCTGCATAGTTCTGTGGCACACAAGTTGCCCTGCATGGTGTGTCTGTGGCCTCCATGTCCACGTTAACCTCTGTACTTCATTCTGTGATGCCTTCAAACCAGCGAGTACCACATTGACCCAGCACTCCTTGTTCCTCCAGCCTTGTCTGAAGTAGTGTGCGGGAGAGGTCATGGGTGCTACATCTATCAGTCTTCCCAGACCAAACATGGGTGTTTGAAGGCTAAAGATACCCTGCAATGTCCTTTTCTGTCTGCTTACTGGGAAGGCTGAGATAGACTACCTCTCTACTTACTCCCCCGCTTTTGCAGCCCTTAAACTGCCTGTGAGAATGGTGTAGGGGGGTGCTCAATTATCTGAAGGTTTGTGAGAGTTCCGGTACATCTCATTGTGTATACCTTTAGGCAATTACAATAGTTTCTGTTATTTTGAAGGTTTTCCCACAGTCCCTAAATATTCTTACAAGTCTGGCCCACTGTAGCACCTGTGAAATAATTAATTTAAAGATTCCAGCTGCTGCAGATAGGGATATATTTTTTTTCCTATAACAAAAATACAAAGGCTCCACTAAGAGTGTTGTTTTCCCAGGTGATTAAACTCAAGAGCATGACTTACATAGATTGAGACCCTGATTTTTTAAGGATAGAAAGGTTTGTGGTTGGGGCTGTTAGCATCTGAGAAATAACTAGACTATGTTACACTGAAAGTAGGGTGTTACTTATTCAAGAAGTTGGATTTTGGATAATTATATAAATATCTTGTATCTATTTCATTTTGACATTCATTCCTTTGTGCCAAAAGGAAAGCATGGGATGTGCCACCCAGATGCTGACATCCCAGCTGTTCCATGCAAAGGGAATGAGTTTGATCCACTCTTTTTCCATGCCTGCAAAACTGTCTGTGGTTTGGAAGCTTTGCCTCAGTAGGTTCACTGGGAATGGGGCAGTGGTCCTGTTACAGGCGTGTGTACTAGTAGCCATTGTGAACAAATTTGTTGATGTAGTGAGGTTCAGGTCTGCAACTATGAACTATTTAATGCTTGTTGTGAATACAGTCAACAATTTTTTTTTCTATATGGAGACAAGATTTCATAGATTTGTAGAAGAAATAAGGAATAGCTCTGATCAAAAGGCTCTCTATTCTGGATAGAGTATTTGAGCTGAAGGAACTTACTGTTTCATATCATCTCCATTAATTTGTTCCAGAGTAGCAGAAATTGCTTTGGAAGCTGTTTGTAGCAGGTTGTAGCAAGCTTTCCTTGCTGGAACAGAGAAGGAGAACCTACAGGCTGTGCAAATAAAACAGAAAAGAGATTCTGGTATCCTGGCTGAATCAGCCAGAAGCCAGAGGACACAAGCTAGAGAGGTTTTGTTGCTTTTCACATTAAAAAAAAATATACACAACTTTATGTTCAAAGAGTACCTGGCAGAGCCTCTGAAATTCATTCCCCTTATGCTTTAATGGTTACTAGGAGGTTTTGGAGATTCAAAAATCAGTTTGTGCTCTGGAGATTCTGGGGAAAGTGGAAGGTTGAATACAGGTCTTGGGCTTGGCACAGCAGCCCGTTAAGTTTCTTTTCTGTTTAATGCTCTGAGATGCAAGTTGCTCAGGATCTGATTTGAAAAGATTCAGCACTTGGCTCATTTGGAGAAGGTGATGCAAAGAACTGGAGGGCATACAAGGTGCATGAGCAAGTCTCAATCCACTTAGTTCTGTGTAAGTAAGTTACAGCAACAACATTTCCAATCTAAGTATTTTTTGATTAGGGGATACTATTGTAAGTCTAGAATTAAAAATCTTGACGAGTACTGGTAAGTCTGTTTAATTCTCCTCAAAGCAAATTAACAGACTGTAAACTGCAGTAAAATTCCTGTGGCTTCTTCAGACGGGCAAGAAGCAGCACCCCCAGTCCTGGCATCGTTACCTTCTGGGTTATCCGTGAGTACCCTCTGTAGGTACCGCCACGCAACTGCAAAAGGAGGCACGGAAATGCATTACAAAGGAGGACATTCCTGCAGCTTGACAGAGCTGGTCGTATTCTGTATTCCACAGATTCAAACGATGCTCCCCAGAGAAGAGATGGGAGCCACGTTTTGACATTTTACATCTTCAGGAGGGGCTGTCAAGGCACACTTCTCATTGTGTGCTACTGCAGACAGCTCTCACTGCTGTGCTAAAACTAGGTAAACTCTGAGCCTGATGTTTCTGTAGTAGCAATTAATGTATACAAAAGAATCCATGAGTATTCAAACCTATACACTTTTATTTGATTATTTTATAAATCAACCTGTTGTAACGAGAAATGCAAATATTTCTTTTCAGGTTGCATAGCTAATCTTCGTAGGAGATCAGGAAAGGAGACATTTTTCTGTGTTCTTTTGTACAAACCTATCTTGTCAGGGCTCTGGAGATTATTAAGTTGTTGTCCTTTAGAACACTCTATAATGATGACACACGAATAATCTGAGATTATTGCCTCCCTGTTTTGATCATGGTCTGTAAGAAGAATTTTATTGCTAACATGGACAAGAAAATCACATAGAGAGATTAGTGATGTTCTATCATTTTACTACAGCTCATTTCTGTATTACACGAGCATGGAGCTCCATATGAGAAAGAAATGGATGAAGGTAGCTCTGGGTGCAGATGCAGTAGAGCTGCAGGGTGAGCTCTGCGTGGCAGGAGCCAGAGGCAAGAGGCTGTGAACAGCTGAAACACTGCACAACAGAGGTCCTGGGGACCTGTGGCCCAGCTAGGGCACCAGACACTCAAAAAATATGGTAGAATCTGAGGGCTCAGCAGGAAGAGCCCAGACTGTGGAGCATACAGAGTGTGAGGGGGTGAAAGCCCAAGTAAGTCCTTTGTTCGAGGCAACTCGAGTTATTCTTTTTTGCACCATGATTAAATTATTTTGACTACATCTGAGACTCTGCTACGGGAACCCTGAGGTCTAGCCAGTAAGGAAACCTGGTCTGACTGTGAGAGTGAAGTGAGTAGAGAGTAATAGGGGCACCTGCTGGGTCACTGGAGCTGCATGTGGTGAAGGGGCCTCGGTCCCAGTAAAGTGTCTAGGTGGTGCAAGTGTGACCCCAAAGTGCCTCATGGATGGTCAGACTGGGATGTTTCCTTTAGATTGGGAAATTAAACCTGTGAAGAGATACTGCATCACCATATTGAAAAACAATTCCAGCAGAGAGAAAATCAAATGCATTATAAAAAGAACTAGTTGCTTGAAAATTAATAAGCAGAAGCAGGGATTTATATACTCACTGTAGGACCGGTTCAAATACAGGTTCTGCAACTGGAATTCTTCCTTCCAACAATTGGAATTATTCCTTCCAAAGTGTTGCTTAGAGATTCATGGCAAATCTAGAATGAAAATGAAAGATCTGGAAATATGACACGAACAGAAGAGACTTCCTGGATCAGCAGCTCCAACCTCCATCACTCATGGACAGATATATTATGTGAGCATTTTAGAGCTAGTTAGATTGTTTCTCATTCCACTCTACAGGAAGGCTGTCCTCAATCCCAGGCCTTGGAAGGTTAGACACATTTGCAGCTCATGATGCACTCCTGAGTGGTTTATATCTATTTGGTTACTTGCCATAATTGTACTCCAGTGTTTGATTTAATATATTTTTGGGGGTGGTTTTTTTGGTTTTGCTTTTTGTTTTCGGTTGTTGTTTTTTTTCCCCCTGGAAGTCCAGTTACCAGATCAGCTTGGCACAGTCCTCTCCCAAGTACTCCATGTTGAGCTGTATTCAATTCAGTTTTCAGTTCTCTGTTTCAAATAGTGACTTACAGGTCTTAGAACTTCTGATACTGAGCCAGCAGAACAGGTTGTCATTCCATAATACATTGCTTGGCTGATGTATTCATCATTACATTAGGATAAATATACATAATACATTCATCAGCTCCTGGATGTTTTCAGCAGTATTTTTAAACAAATATTTTTGGGGTTCAGTGGGGATGATTCTCCCCTCCCTTCCTTGGAACTCTGTTGGTACTTACCACCACTTCAGCAAGGAAAACATTTTTCTTTCAGGTGCCACCAATTTACTGCTGTAACACAACTACTGTTAGAGACCCCATGGAGCTTCCAAAATATTCATGTGCTGTGTACTTTTCCTTGCTGGACAGATTCACTGGCACAGTTAGAGATTCAAACTCTCCTTCTACCCTTTGACCTATAGGTTGCAGCAACTGTGTGTACAACTATTGTTATTCCACTAGATGGTACCACAATCATTGCAGACACTGGGATCAGCATTTTTGTTCTATAATTTGAGAATAGCTCACTCATCTCGTAATTTTGGCATTTTCCTTTTAGTCATACAGAGTAAGAGCTGTTGGGAAAACTGAGGAGGCTGTAGATCTAAATCCTATGGAGTCTGTCAGTTGTGTATGTAACAGACTGACCGTACTGATATAGTTGGGAATGTCAGAGACACAAAGAGAAGCAAGGAGTTCTCATTTCAGACTGGGTAAAACTTGTATTCAGCCAAAACCAGCCAAGCTTAGCTTGACCTAAATGTACTCTACTATTTTGAGCTTGGTCCACTAGTTGCTATTAAACCTCATAGTTTTTTATCTTTCCTGCAGAGGAAATATCACCTCCAATCACCAAACCATAAAACAAAAAACTGTACAAAACACTTTCTTTGGAGTATAAATGCACTCTGAGGTCCTGGGATTGTGCACATTTGATTTAATTGGTAATTTGCAGATTTAGCTTTATTCAGAAAACCTATAAGAGCAATCCTTTTCTGGATTTAAAAAAAAAAAGAAAAGGTCAAACATGTGCCTAGCTCTTTAATTTGCTTAAAAGGTATGGCATAGATATATGAGATATATGAGCAAATATATTTGATTCTGGATTTGGGTGACTTTTGAAAAAATATCATTCTTATACAAAGATGAATACTTAAATTACTAATATTAGTTTAAATCAACATTTCCTTCAAAAATAGCCTGTGCTCCCTATCTTGACTACCTGTAATTATGTACATGTGTCAAAGCAGTTGTAGTTTTGTGACTACTTACCCCTCAGTCTGTCGCTGGAATTCTGAAACACTGGCAATGGATGACAAAGTGTCTGAACAGATCCTCTGCTTATGCATAAGGCTAGTTAAAAAACCAACCCACCAACCAACCAAAAATCACTTTCGGAAGCTAACAATCCTAAAAAATGTTATGTAAAATATGTCTTCTCAGTCCACTGCATTGATATAACACAGGTACAAGAAGTGTACCAGATTCCAAAACTTTGTATTGAGATTCTTGCTAAGCTTTTTCTCACACCTTTTGACTTACACAGTCCCTACCTTGTGCCCTACCAGGACATGGGACCTCTTCCTCACCTTGGCCAGTCTGGCCATTTGCCACTGCTGGACATGGAAGGTTTCAAGAGGAAGATGCTTGGTCTGGTACATCTCAGCTCAGCGCTACATTAGGTGGCATTCAGTGGCTCCATGGTCACCTTCAGGATGGTCTGTAGGCTTCTGAGGGTGCTCTGTGATGACTTTAATCTTTCTATCTACCCTTTTACTCCTGTCTCACTGTTGCTCCTGTCTCATTTTGTGACTTACCTGCACTATTACAAACCCTTCAGCTGACTTGCATTTTTAAGTCAGTAGATCAAAGAAAACTTACCATACCACAACAGACACAGTAGTAAAATGCAGAAAAGTCTTGCTTAAATTAATTTATTGTCAAGAATATTTTATTATGTCTTACCATTTCTGAATGTACTTCGTAATCCACAGGGTTTTTTCAAAATGCTGCAATTGATGATTGTATTTCTTCAGACTTGCATAGTCTTCTGCAGGGCACAGACAAGCACGAAGCCTTAGAGACGTGAATCTTCTGAAGTGGAAATGCACTGGCAGAGCAAAAATGGTTATCTGCTTAGCAGTAGTACCTACAGTAAGTGCTGTCCTTCAACAAGTGATATTAAACAAGGACTTAAAATAAGCCGGAATACATCTCACAGCATTACAACTGTTTTGGTAAAGTAATCTGTCTGGGCCAGTTTAGCAACTTTATCCTGCACCATAAATTCTACTTCACCTCTGTGTAAGAATGACACTTTACCAAAAGTCAACCAAACCAAATTCAAAGTTCCTTTTCAAGCTTGTTAATACAGCTATAGTGATTTTTTTTCCTCTAATATGGACACATTTTCTGCACTCCAGGAAATGGCTGGATTCTTTATCCTCCATCATCTGGTCCCCTTTCCCCACTGCAAATGAACCCCTTCTGATAATTAGCTGTCTATCCTTTGAAAATGAGTTTTGAAAACTAGTTTATCTGAAGAAGTATTAATTTTTGTCCACCTGAGAGATTTTAGTGCTTAAGAATTCTTGTGGTTACAGAGTAGAAATTTGGCTAAGCACTGTCATTCAGCCATGTAGAAATGAGGATAAAGAATAAAAATACCCTCTCATCTCAAAATTGTACAAGAAATATAGATGAACATAATCTATTAGTCTACTTGTGATCTGGTCATAAAGCTGGGATAAAGTCTTTTATCATTGCACACAAATGGCATTTTATTTCTTTATTTATGTAGTGTAGATAAGAAAGGATTTTACATCAACAGTTTGGCATGGATGAAGAAATTAAAAGTGTTGGTGAAGACCAGAAATACAGCTTCTTTTTTTGATCTAAAGCAGTTTTTGCAGTGACTGCTGAAGTCTTATCAAATCAGAAACACCAGAGTCTCATTGCATTAAATAGCTAATCAGGGGAATTTTTTCACAGTGGTTTTTATTATGGCAGTTAGCTCTTTATATGCCCTTCAGAGAGGCTAATGACATCCTAGTGTAATTAGGTGCTCAACAATGAAAGCTGAAATCACTCAAATTTAATCAGACATCAAGTACTATGGCTGAGAGGTTTAGATTGTTCTAACATTAACAAATTTGTCTAATATGCCTGTCCTGTGCTCAATTCCTTGATTGAATGATGATGGTGTGATTTGCTGTATTACCTTATGTCTAATCAGATTGACTTGACTGAATCTCTTCGACATTTATGGATGTCTTTTCTCTAACATACTATTTCTCCTTGTGTTTTCCCAAAAGATATGGCTCGAGAGACATTCTAATGAGTCCCAATGATTTATTTCTCAGTAGACCTTCAAATGGACTCTGAGAATTAAATACTTTTCCCACTACTTCATGTTTTTTCCATTGTGAATAAGGAAAAATATTTAAATTTAGTCAATTTTCCTCCTCAAGGTCAAGTCTCTTTAGTCTCATCTTTTTCCATCCAGAACTGAATCTTTTATGATCATGGCAAAAGGAATATTATTAGCTTATATGTGCATAATCATAAGATTTTCCTGTCAGGTTTCTTGTAGAGGATGTTTGTATGTAATACAAGCCATTACAGTTATAGTTAGAGTCAGTAGGAAACCTTTATTTTAGGCGCCTTCATACTGCCCAAATTTAACTATGTTGACAGAAGCTTTTTCCATGTCTGATCTCTATTTTATCCCAGCTTTATTTTGACAGCTGATGGAAAGCTCTCCACTTGTTCCTGCCCTGACCCTTTATTTTGCTTGAGTGAAATAAGGACAACCATTTACTTTTGTCTCTCTGGTCCTGTGTCAGTCAATTTATATTTGAAGGTTTTGACAAAAGGGTCCTATCATCCAATACTGTGGGGATTGTGGGGATTAGCTAGAAGTAATATGAGGGAAGATTTTATATGACTGGCACATGGTCATGCTAGTCAATAATTTCTTTCTGGAATTCTGTCTGGTTGGTCACACCTTGGATAACACTCAATGAAATAATAGTTTGTCTTAGGTGACAGTGATTTGGTTTGCATTCTACCTCCCTTAAGATGTATGTGGGAAAATACTATTGTTGCACATCTAAAAATCCATAGTTTACATAACAATACAATGCTGGACAGATGCACATGCAAAACGTAAGGGCTGCAAAGAAAAATGAGAATTTAGAAATACTCTTAGTGGGCTTTATCCCAGGTTTTTAAGCGAGAATACAAGAATTGCCTCTTGCTTGATGTGTGAAATGGGAGTTAGTCAAGTATGTTGAAACTGGGGCTTTGGATTCCAGTCTCTGTGCCTTGAGAACTGAAGTTCAGCAGGGAGGAAAGCAGAAGACAGCAACTGGAGGGTCACACTGAAGCCTCAGGCTGTGAGCATGGACTACTGGGTCCATTCTCTTGTGGTTTTTCAGGAGTTATCCTTGGATTGTTAATCACCAACCTGCTGTGCATTAATTGATCTAAGAAAAGTCTCTTCTTTCTGCCATCCTCTGGGGACAAGACTTATTTGTGGCATTTTTGTTTTGGAACACTGCGTTGTGTATATTGCTTTGTCTTAGGGATTGCTGGTCAAAGATGTTTGCCCTTTGCTCTGGCTTTGAGCTGGGCCTTACTGTAATTCTTTACTTGGTGGGAAAAACTCAGTTCTCTATGTCTGATTTTCTAAATGTCAAAGTTTCCTGTTTGAGGTAATTTGCTTTTAAGATGAGAAGAATCAGGTGAAAATGCAAAGTTAAGAACATCTTGCTGAAGTACAACTGAGAATACTAGGCAAAATGGCCGGAATATTATAAATTACAGAAAAATGCTCTGATGAGCATTAATAATCCAACAGCTCAGTGCTCTCTTTTCACTAGCTTTATCTTTTTAAAACAGTTTTAAATAATCTGGTTAATTTCATCTTTCTGTAAAATCTGATGAAGAAATTAATTTCAAGTCAATTCTGCCTCAAAGAGTCTCAACAGGGAAAAAATTATTTTTAGATAGTAATTTTAAGGGAGCAAACATTTCTAGGGGAGCAAATTCTGTAATTTATATCCTTTGACACTTGCTGGTTGCTGTAGGAGAAAAGTCCAAGATCATGTCATGGTCAACGAGGGAAAGCCAGATCTACTTAATGGAGTAATATTGAACTCTTACAATAGTTTTAATGCATAAAATAGTCATAAAATATTGAGGAGTGTTTCATTTTGCACTGTAGTGGCAGTCAAAGCATGGAGCTAATATGCTTGGGGTTTACGTGTATTTTTGATTATGGTTTATCTATTATATACGGTTTGTAATATATGTCTTTATTTTAACTGCTACTTCCCTTCTGTGAAAGATTCTTTGCAATTTGTCATGGTATTGCAGGGACTGGGTTATCCCTGAGGATTGCAGGGTCCCCCAGGTTGGAAAGCCAGGCTCCAACCTGAGTTTTGTGGTGTCTTGTCCTCTTATCTGCTGTGCAGCCCTGACAAGGATGTGGCTCTGTCTTCATTTGTTCCAATCAGGCATTTGCCTTCACTTCTCAAGGCTGAATAAACACAGTTCTCTCCACTTCTGCTATTTTCTGTGCTTTGGCCCTTGACCATCTTAGTTGTTTCCTGGGTTCATTTCTTTATATCGTCGTGTTGGAGATGATAGTCCAACATAAAATCTCTTCAGTGACTTCCACATCTTCCAGTTAACAGTAGATTTATGCTCTAATTGACATTCCAGGCAGTCATAATTTCTTTTGTACATACCTATAAGCTTTATATAAAATGAAACCACGTGGCGGGGAGAGACTGACCACATCTGAACACTAGATATCATAAAAGCTAGCTCGCCTTTCCTGTTTGTAGGGAAAATTAAGTTTAAATGACTGTTCTACTTAGGAAAGGATAATTTGAATGTGTTTCTTTCCTTTGGAGATGATTACAGGAGTTAGTCTGCTGTACAGTAAAAGGTGGATTACACCTATTATTTTTTCCACTAACAAGTCAATATTTGCAAGAAACATAAGTCAGTGTATTATTGCACCCTGAGTATCTTGTTGATCTCAGGATTTGGTATCACTGTCTGATACATTTAAATAAGGGTAGTTTTGTATCAAGTGAATAAATATTCAGGTGACTTAGGTTCTTTCTGTACTGAATGCCAACTGCATGGTAAGTCTAAGGATTGAAACTTTAGACATGGGTTCTAAAACTGAGGCCGAACATGCCTATATGCATATGCCCAAATTTGATCTTCATTTCACAGCACAAGCATTCACTGTTTACGAGAAGGGTGCCTGGAGGCCACAGATGAACTGATTGCTCAGTATGTTCCATTATGACAAACTTCGGTGTCTTAATTGTGATATATGTGCTTGTGGCTGGCACAGCTATTTGTTTTGAAGGTGGCCATGACAGCAAGCTATAAACACCAATAGATAGCAGCACATTTTTTTAGTATCTTATCCATGGAAAACTGGACAAGAAATGACTAGTACAGAACAGGTGTTATTTGCATAGTTAAATGTTCTTGTGCCAAAAAGCAGTTAGTGCCATAACATTTTTTTGTATCAAGCAAGCTTAAGGAGAAGCTCTTTTCCAGAAACAAGCACAGAATTGACTTTGGATTCATGCATACATATAAGCTGCGTGTTTGGTGTTCTGTACCTGAATTGATGCAGAACCCTATTTTGCATTTAAGAAAATGCAAATCTAAAGTTTTTGTGGTTTTGCTGTGAGAACAAACAAGGCTAGTGTGCAGCAACTACATTCCTGCATCTGTAGACAGCTCTGAAGAAGCTCAGTGCTGTTTCACCTGGGAAGGTTATTAATATCCACATTCATATTCACAGTAAGCATTCTACAGATAAAACATGCTTGGTGGGGGAACAGTAGAATAGATCTGAATAGAAATATTGGAGCTTTTTCTTGTACCATAATTTTATGTTTAGAACAGATTCTTAGAGCCAGTCTTCTTTAGGACTCATGCCATTGTTGCTTCTTCTGAAGACTGGGTGATTCTCCTTTAAAAATGAGGACTCTAGATCCTGGACTAGCTGTGGCCAGTATTACTTATACCAAGACAGGATCAAGTGATATTTTCTCCTTTCTCATGTTCAGAATTGGCTATAAACTTCTCAGCAAGCAAAAACAATCAAAACAGAGTGTTGATCTGCTGGAGGGCAGGAAGGCTCTACAGAGGAATCTGGATTGATGGGCGAAGGCCAGTTGTGTGAGGTTCAGCAAGGCCAAGTTCTTGTTCCTGCATTTGGGTCACAACAACTCCAGACAGCACTACGGGCTTGGGGAAGAGTGTCTGGAAAGTGGCTCTGGGACCACAGGAAAGGACCTGGGGATACTGGCTGACAGTGGCTGCACCTGTAGCGTGTGACCAGGTGGCACCTTGAGTGCTTTGTCCAGTTCTGGGCCCCTGCCTTCGAGAAAGACATTGAGGTGCTGGAGCATGTCCAGAGAAGAGCAAAGGAGCTGGGGAAGGATCTGGAGCACAAGTCTGATAAGGAGCAGTTGAGGATGCTGGGGGTGTTTAGACTGGAGAAAAGGAGGCTCAAGGGGGACCTTATTGCTCTCTACAGCTCCCTGAATGGAGGGTGTAGTGAGGTGAAGGTTGGTCTCTTCTCCCAGGTAACAAATGACAAAATGAGAGGAAATGGTCTCAAGTTGTGCCAGTGGACATTTAGGCTGGATATCAGGAAAATTTCTTCACGGAAAGTTTTTCAAATATTGGAGCAGGTAGTCAAGGGAAGTGGTGTAATCAGCATCCCTGGAACTGTTAAAAAACTGTGTGGGTATGGCACGTAAGAACATGGTTTAATGGTTGTCTTGGTTTGAAAGACAGGTGTCTGTCCAGGAAGGCAGGAGCCTCCCGTGAAATGGAAAATGCAACCCCTTTCCCTCCGAATTATTATAATTTTGAAATTAAGGGGCTTTCAGGCAAAGATATGAGGGTCAGGAATAACAGTTCTTTNAAACCCCAACAATGGTGAACAAAATGATAGCCTGATAGTTTGACTTGATGATCTTAGAGGTTTTTTCCAACCTTAATGATTCCATGATTCTGTGATTTTATGAATCCTGTGCTCGTGCCATGGTGGTTTTCGTTGAAGAGATTGAGGAGCGTGGGCAAAAGGACTACAAAGGCAGTCATTAGAGATTTGGAAAGTACTAGGTGATTTCAGAGGACCCTGAGAGGAAGGATAGGGGTATATATTCTCTGTCTTTTCAGTGAATCTATTGCTTCTGCTGCTTCACTGCCCACCTCCTCATTCTCCCTATATTTGGCACTCACAAGTACCTAGTAGCTGCCTACATTCACCCCTTCTTCCTTCAGCAGGTCTTCCTACAGTTTTTGGGGAATAGAAGAAATGACTGGTCTGGGACACAGCTGGAGGGAAGCTCCAGAGAACCAAACGTACTTATCCTACCCTTGCATTGCAGAAGACAGCTGCTGTCTCTTCCGGGAGCTGAAAAATGCTACAAGTTCTGCTGTCTGGCAAAAAGAGCAAGAACAGGGGCTATGCATGTGGGTGGCTGGTCAGGCTGGACACCTAAACATGTGCAGACAGAGTTGGGTTGCACACTGAAGTCCCCTGTGCAAAGAAGTCTCCAGCTCTTTGTGCCCTGATAATGAAATTGTGGTGGGGTACAATTCAGGATACAAGCATATGACCAGATTGAAATAATGATTTTCTTGGCGAGGATTGTTTGACATTGTGATTTACCCAAAGAAGTTGGCTTTTGACTAATTTTAATTTTAAAAACTGTAGGGCAGTGTAAGAGGACTTCTTTCTAGGAAGAAACCCCACCACTCTGTGACACAGTTTAAAATGCAGAATTACAGAGGACTTGGGAAGGTTCTTCTTAAACAAGGAGAGGAATTTGAGAGAAAAAATATATTATGGAAGAGGAAGAAATATTGCATGAAACAAATAGGAACTGGATTAAACTGAAGAATACTAAAATTGTCAAAATGCTAAAAAGGCTTTGCTTTTTTATTGCTGGTGCAGAGTAACTTAGTTTCTATAGTATTAATTAGTTGAAAAGGGAAGCCTTTCTTTTTCTAAATAGCTTCACGCAGTGATTCTTGTACCATCTCCATTCTGTACAAAAACATGATAATTCAAGCAAAAAAGATACTGAAATGCAGAATTGTGTTTATCTGGATGGATGACATGGTGCAGACAGATATTTGTCAGGATCAGCAAGATTTTCCCGAGAACTGTTTATATATAGAAAAATGCAGTTTTACTTCACTAAAAGTATTTACGTACTTCAATTGGCATTGCGTAGTAATTTTGCCATAACAGCCACCCTGAAGTTTCAGCATTCCTGAAATATTTTTCTTCCATTTAGACTCTTGGTACTTGACTATTAAGAGGGCTCACAACTGCTGACGGAACTGGCAAAGAGAAGATGGTTTTCTTAGCAACTTTGTGCTCTAGAATGCTTGTGGTTAATGGAGTCCTCAGTTTGGTCTCCCAGAGACCTCATTCAAAGCTTCTGAATCAGAGAAGGTTTGAAAATTATATATCCCATTGCTCAGATCATCCCATACAGAAAGTGCTGTAACCCTTAGGCTATGTAGCATGAGCTCAATACAGCCAATGCATCCCCCAGGGGCCCACTAGAAACCGAAATTTCACACAGAAAAATCCTGAACTGGGACTACTTGTTTTATATAGATACTCTTCAGTAAACCTCTTTTTTCCTCTCATAACTTTTGTCAGAAAAGAGTTTTAGGTTGAATAAGACATTTTAGTAATGAAAAAAAATAAAAAGCAATAAATGTTTTACAAGGCTCACGATGCTTGATAGTGAAAGTGAGAGATATAATCAGATTTTAAACCAGTTTTAGTTCCAGCTGTCTCTGGTTTGGTGCACTAGCTAATGTGCTCTCACAAGAACTTGCTCTAATACAGTCAGAGAGAATAAGCAGGACATTTCATATAAAACAACAAAAAAAGTGCAGCAGTAAATTCATCGCACATAGTGAAAATGAAACATTTAGTCAGAAAGCATTGCTTGATTCTAACCACCCTTTGGAGAGCACCAACAGGCATTAGTTTGGACTTAGTAGTAGAAAGCTGATTAACTGAATTGGTGACGGATATTATGCAGCGTCTTTACTAGAAATCACGACTTAGCAATGAATGTGCATTATTCCCCTGGGTAGCTTCAAGGCCAAGGAAATAGAGCCTTGTCACATCAGCAAACCTCACTGGGTATCAGTTAAAAGAACAGAAAGATATATACACACATTAGGTAAAACGTAATGGAAGAGCTCAATAAATCTGTGTGAAACATGCTGGAAAAATTAAATAGAATAGTTAAAGTCACTGGGTGGGGGGAAAAGTTAAAAAATAGAAGGAAACTATCAAGTGGTCATGCTTAAAAAACCAAACTGAAAAATCTGATTAGCAATACTAATAGGGGGGAACAAGTTTACAGACTAATAACGATAGACAGAATATTTTTAAATTGCTCTTATTTTTGAGTCCTATGAGAAGTCAAATTTTGCCTTCCTTTATAGTATTTGTTCATTTTAACTAGCATAAGAAAGAAGAGGTTTTGGCCATGTGTTTTGTACCATAAGTAAAGCTAATCATTCAGGCTTTGAAAGTCAGTTTGTAATATCTGATTATTTTGGTATTCTCACAATGTTGGTCCCACTGAAAAAAAGCAGTGCATTAAAAAAACATTTTCTTTAAAAAGAAGAGGAAATGAAAAATTGAACTTCACAGCAAGACTTCCAGAGATTGATGTGACCAACTTAGCGTTGTCTGCTTTGAATTTCAGTGGACCAACAGGCTTTATCATTACATTAAGGTATATAGCTAATTCAATGCAAGCAGCTGTACAGTACAGAGAAGTGTGATTTTGCTCTGATACTTTTGGAGTGTTTAATGTCAAAGTGATCTGATTTGGGTGTTGATGCATGTAACTTGTTTCTGCGTTTACTTCTGATTTTGTTTCTTCCCCCAGCTCTTTCAGTTGATGTTAACCAGGTGTGTATGATATCACTTGCCTAAACAGGTAAGTGGCCACTTCTACTGATACATCTGACTTGCTAAATTAATTAAAAGTTCATTTAGTGTGCAGGTTACAACTTATATTGCCTTGTTTTCTTCTTATGTTCAGGGATTTAGGCTTGCAAATCTGTGACTGAGCTATAGCTTGTATTAATTTTGAAAAGAATGTGCTGGTGTACTGACATCATCACAGAGACAAAACAAACTAAAGGTTCAGGATTTTTCAGTTGTTCTTTCAAGACAGTGAACTATAGCACAATTCCAGTGCAACGGTTGTTGAAGTCACCATTGAACTGAGTCTGGACACTAACATGAAGGAATCAGGTATCAGACCGGTAACCAAAGTGCAGAATCTTTTCTCTGGGTAGTGAAGTGCACCAACTGAATTTGTTTTCCAAAAACACTTAATCTGGAAAGCACATTTGGGATAACAGTGCCTTTGGACAAGCTTACAATGCTTAACTTCATCAGAACTGCCATTTAAAAATAACTACTTTGTCCATAGGTCCCAATCTTTTTTTTTGCAGACAGTAGTAAACTGGCATATTTTATTGAAAACTGTAGTTTGGTTCTCAATAATTTTGAACTAGTTTGTCCCTGGGTCTAGTGCCATGTACGACTTGATTATGAGAGTAGCAAATGGCTATTTTTCCTATCCATCAGGAATACTGAGAAGATGCTTAGGTGAGGAAGTTCTTACTGATGTTTCACCCTGTTCTTTGAGTTACAGTAAAGGAAGTGGTCACATCTGGGTGGGCTTTATTTGGACCATGATGGGAAGTCTGCCAGGTCACAAGGTCTGTTTCTGTTAAAGATGCTGTGTTCATCTAATTCATTTCAGAGAAGTCTTTCATAATTAGCTGACTCATACACTAACACGATCCAATCCAGAGGAAGGGAGGGGAGGGGAAATGGTGAAATAGCTTGCAAAGCTAGAGCTTCCCTCTCTGATTCCTTTATTAACTCTTCAAAGTCCTTTATTCGTTATCTCTCTGGGATGAATGAAGAAGCTAACTTTAATATTTTCTTTAACTTTCTAGCATTCTCATTTGTAGAGGACTATAATTATTAATTGATTGATGTTACAAGAAATGTTTTGCAACTGCTTTAAGTGTTTTAAGTAATAAGATGACATCAGAGCAGTAGATATTGGGAGCCTGAATGATTAATTTGTTTACTTTATGAACAAGTCATACAAACTTGTGTGATATGTAATGTGTACCTGCATTTTATCTTAAGGTTTTTTCTTTAATCAAAATTCACACAAACTAAAATTATTTGAATGAATACATCAGACTTCTGAAACTAAACTGATTCATCATAATGTTCAGTGGGATGTCAGGTGAAAAATCTGCGTTACTGGGCATTTTTTATTTTCTACATGGTGTGCTCTCCTTAGTATACTGATGGCCTAGGTAGTTCATCTGGTATTTCTGTTTTCAAAGACATAGCTTCAGTGTAGCGAAATCTGAGAAAAAGAAGACCTGATTGATTTGTTCTCTTAAAATTGGTAGAAGCATAAGGTATTAAGAAGTCGTGGAGTCCAACTGATTCCCACTTCCTCACAGGTCAACACTGATTTGGAAGATCCTGTTTCTCAAAGAGAGAAGTGATGCCACAGTGGGAGAGGTCTGCATCATCTGTTGTATGAGCAGAGTTTGTCTGTCGGATCCAGGAGTAGGGACTCCAGGGAGAATGGAGAAGTATTTCATACATAACAATAAGAAAATGCAATAACTGCTGGTTTTTCAGTTGGGGTCCACATGACACCTGAATAATACAACTCTTTTTTAGAGTCTGATAAGATACTCCTGATACTGAGCATCATTTAATCCATTATGCTACGTGCCATTCCTACAATGCTACTAGCAAAGTAGCACCTCTTGGTTTTAAGACGTCTTGCTTTCCAGAAACGAAATGCAAAATGGAGATATTTAAGTAGCTGAAGTACTGCTAGGAAGGAAACTGAGGGGAGCAACAATATTTAGGGAGAAAAGAGTAAGAGAAACTTTATAATGTTGCTATTGTTAACATATTTGTAAATATGATTGTTGAGGTGGCTGCACTCAACATAATTTGAGGCCTTTAGGAGAAAAGACATTAGCCTGCTTTGGACCAAATGACCACCATGTATTTTATTGTTTATGACTAAAATAGAGGCTGAGTACTTGAGAAGATGGAGCTAACTGGAATCTATCCCACTACAGTCTTACCTTCAATCTTGATGAATTTTCCAAGGGCTCTGTTCCTTGCACAGATCAGATTCAGCAGCTGAGAGTGAAGAAAAGAAGGGGTGAGTAACATGGTCATTGCAATAAAAAAGAAAAAGCTAAACATAGAGAGTTCTCTATATCACAAGACTTGTAAAAGAAACTCCAAAATATAATTCCTTGAAGTTTAAATCTGGAAGGCATGCATTTTTTCTGGGGTCATGTCACTTTCTTACACCTGAGATTAGCAGATGGTATCCAGCATTTTCCAGCATCTTCCCGCTTTCTATCCTGCCTACAGATTAAGTGCTGCTCTTTCAAACAGAGAGAAGAGAGAAGCTCCTCTGTTAGCTATCTCTCATGCTGTTTGTAGCTTCTGTGTTACTTGATTTCAGGGGAACTAGGATAAAAAGCTTTAGTGCTTTTAATAACTCATTGCAAATTTTTCTCACAAAGCCTTTTCTAACTCATGCATTTATGTACGGGGATACCTGTGTAAGAGGAAGATACATTTTACAACACAACTTACAAGTTGCTTCTAAGCTGAAGTATCCTGCTTGTAAAGTATTGCAAAGCCGTGTGTCAGAATGAAGACGCAGTTTGAAGTTCCCTAGAATACTCTTCTTTAGGCAACAGTCTGTGAATGACTGTCAAATCTATATGCTTTCCAAGTAAACAGAAAAGGACAGCTGTCAAACAGATGTGGAACCTCCATCCCCAAAGTACCCAAAGCAAGTGTTCCCATTGTTTGGGTCATAATAATTGGTACATGTATCCTTTTTTGTTTTCTTAAAAGTTAGTATTAAAAGGGTAGTGTTTACAGATTGTCCAAGGACAGACAACAGTCTAAGAGAAGAGAAAACAAATATCATATAATCAAGTATTGTTTAAAACATCTGCTCCCATTTAGTCTTTGGAGCATCCTACATCTGTTTTACACACTTTTTAATGTAATTGTCCCCCCTATTCAGTCACAAGTAAAATTTCTGACTTTTGTCTACTAGTTACAGAAGAATTCAGCTTGGTACTAATGTAGTAAACCATAAGAATTTTAGATATCTTGAGTATAAAACCTTGCTATCTTGGATCATAAAATACTATTTTTGGATTAATTTTATTTTTTTCAGATTTCTTGACTCACGAAAATGAATCTCTTTGTCAATCCATTCCATATTATTAGGGATATGAGAACCATATTGGACAAGAAAGTGAATTTTGTACAACCATGTGGTCAGGTAGTGAGGTTTTAAGAAAACTCCCAGTTAAAACAGTATTTTAACAGAATGACAAAATTACTGAAGTACAAGAGGTCTTTGAAAGACTGTCTTGTCCAACCTGCTCTTTCTCAAAGCAGGGTCAACTAAAGCACACTGCTCAGGTCTGTGTCCTGTCAGATTTTTAATATCTCCAAGGATACTGTGAGTAAAGTAGAAAAGCTTCAGTGTTGGAGTCAATGTTTTGTTCTATGGGACTTGCACAAGGTAGTCTGTATTTGGTACCTCTCCCCAGGTAGAGAAGTACAGTACTTTTTACATTATCACTGCTTCCTCCCTCTAAGACACGACATCACATCATTCCTGTTGCTTATTTTTTCTGAAGGCAACCAGTTCAAAACTGATGTTTAATATCAGCTTAACACTCAGTAAAAATGATGAAAAGGTACCTTTTCCAGAGGTAGAAAATATGAGAGGTTCTAGAATTATACTTAGTGTCAGAGGAACTCTGTAGCAGAGAGAATATTTCTTGCCTGGGAATATATTTTCTGAAGGGTTGGTGTGGGCATCCTTTACAACCACTTGTAAGCAGAAAGCCTTAGTGACCAGTAAATCCCTGAATGTGCTGTTCTGATATTATTCAGGCTATTCCCCTGAAGAAGCGTTATCAAGACTTGACCTGCTATTATTGTGCCTTGTCTTTTTTATGCTTTCAATTTCACAGCTAGGTTCTATTCCATGTGCTGGAAAGTTGCTGAAGATATTGGAGGAGAAGTACAGCCAGCAGTAAATATTTTGTAAAAAAAGGTACTAGGTACTTTATGTTTATAACAACCATCTGTTGTCCTAGACAGATGTTTGGGGTTAAATACCATAAAAGGCTCAAGGAAGCACTTCCACTGAAATACTTGCTGCAAAATATGGTTCATGCACGTGAACTAGGTAAGTTTCTGCTCTCATTTTTTCAGCCAGGATTTCAAGTAAGACCGAGTGTATTCTTGCTGGGCTGGTATCCCATGCTGTCATGACGAGAACTGAATAATCCTATGGTTCTATAAGCCTCCTTATATTTGGTTTCTTTTTGTGGAAGTTGCTGCCTGTCACCCCTGCCCCTCGCATGTAACAAAGAGGGATATCTATGGTCAAGTGTGTGATCTGTCACACATCCCCTTTTTTTCTGCGTTATCTGTGGTAAACAGAAACAGGCAGTACTGACACATCTATGTCATATTGCTGAATAATCCACCCCAAAGTCTGTGTGAATTGCATTTATAGATTAAGTGAATTAGGTTTATGCACATCATCACAGTTCACGGATATTCCTTGCAGTCAGAAACTTGCATTTTAAACGAGCTGGGTTTTTGATAAAAAGAGACAAGAGGTTGAGTGGGATGCTTGTACTGGATATTGCCAGTGCCAACCTTCTATGAACTCAGTTTGTGAGATTTAAAATGATTCACAAACATCCATAGCTGCTGTGGACTCACAGGGATACTGTGGTTGCTGTAAGCAGCTCAACAGCTCCTGGGTTCATTTAATTTGCTAGCTCTTCTGGCATGTAATTTTTCCTAAAACAAAGAATTTTGATAATTGTTCTTAGTGAAGCAGTATTCAGACTTATATGCTGGACAATTTCTCTTTGGTTTTAGGAATCACACTGTATAAAGTTGATTAAATTAAATTTATTAATTAAAAACGCTAGATAAAATATTTTTTAACAGCTATGACACAATAGTCCAAATACACCAATAGAATGCGTGGAAAAGAGATCTATTGCATTTAATTAAATTGTATTTGCTTACAGATTTTGCTCAGTTCCTAAGCCAATAATAAGTATATTTAGCTACTGAGTAGAAAAAACAGGAAATATTAGAGAGCAGGAGAACAACAGTTTACGTTGCTTGTAGATACAATTTTCCTCTGCCTATAATATCAATGTTTTCTAACAGACAAAAGCTGTATTTCTCTTACAATCAAAATCCAGGTTTCATGGGACAATGTGTGCTCCACAAGATCATGTGCTCTGTGAGGATTGTCCTGAAGTGACATTTATAATGTTAGCCTAAAATGGTTTGCATCAGTGTTTTTCACTATGCCGCCTGTGGACTGTAGCCAGATTTCTTACTGGACAATTATTTCTGGTCCCTGCTCTCTCCTGAAGTCTACATGGAAATTGCATGGGAAAAAGCAAACAGGCACAGGTGTAAATCATGGTCTTTGAACACATTCAGTGGGTGCAAAGATTGAAAGCATAAAGAAGCACGGGGACCTCCACTTTCTGAGCTTCCAGAGACGGGAGGAACTGGCTTCTAAACTGCTGCTTCAGTGAGACTTCACACAGGGGATCTGTTACCTAGAAATGGAGCCCCTAATTCTTCCCAGACATTCAGCACTTGCTGAAAGAGCAACAGCAGTGGCTTTCTGTCCCTGCAGCAGGAACATGTGTTGAGAATGCAGGGCTGCTAGGGTGAAAATACTGCAGCATGGAGTTCCATATGCTCGTGAAAAACCTCTCTTTTCTTGGTAAGCCTTGAAAAGGCTTTCTTGGAGTAACTGTTTTGTTACTTTTGCTGTACGAAATCTCATCTGGACTAGCTGGTGTTGCTCTGTAAAATTAGATAGTTCTCCAGCTGCAGTCTCTTTCTATTTGTGTGTCTTCATCGCAATCGTTTTGCTTCTTTCTTCCCGGGCCTCAGATTTAAGTTGTTGATGAAGCAGCCTTGCTTCCAAGAAGGTTTCTTAGTTGGTCTGTCAATGTTTATAAAGAAGTCTGAAATGTAGCTAGTCACACAAAGAAATAGAGGCAGAGTATTTATCAGTTCTGGGCTAAGCATTGAGAATACCTCAGATTCAGCACAGAGAAAGAGAGAGGTATGATGCTAGAACATCATTCATATAGGTAAATATCTATTTACCTATATGAATTGTGATAAATGAATTTACCTCCTTCTGGAGGAGAAGCAGCTAAGGGTACTTAATCAGAAGAGGTTTTGTCATTTCTTACATACAACTCCAGAACATTAGAATAGGTCTGAGACAACAGTAAAACATAAATTTATGAACACACAAAAGAAAAAAAACAGTTTAAATTACACAACAAGCACTTCTAAACTCATTATAGAGGCAGAAGGATTGAATAAAAGTTTTTGTTATGTTTAAAAGGAAACAAACATACAGTTGGTACACATTTAAATACATTTTTCTCATTAATTTTGAGTTGAATGAAACAGTGTCAAATAGATTTGAATAAGCTTTAATTTTACTGAAACGAACAGACAAACACCACCAATAAACAACCAATACCAAAACCCCCAACATCCCTCCCCTCCAATTTATTACCATTGTAAGTCGTTTTTTCATATCCTCGTTTATAACCTTCAGAGGTAGATTGCTTTTCCCTCATTGTTTACTTATATGCTCTGTCATAGTTTGGCAGCAGATGTTTGCTTTTTTTCTGAGTCAGACTTCAAAAGTTTCCCCATGAAACTAGTGTATAAATTTTCAACTAGTTGCGTGATGAGGCGAAAGCAGGGTTTGGAGGTGGTAGTCATAAACAGCTGGAGTAAACAGCCAGTTCCTATTGAACATGTGTTAGTGCTTCTTGGTTTACAAGATGTTTTTCTAGCGTTCTTGTTCTTGAGAGAAAATGAAGTCACAACTATACAGTTTTGCTGCCTGCCATGCTCTGTGGAAAACATCCCCCATTACTCTGCTGCCATCGATACACAGCGCTTGCAGCGCTGTTTTTCTACAGCTTGTGTGACAAAGGAATTTGTTAGAATGGAGCTGTAAGGCTGCTGTCCCTTGAGAGAGAGACAGGCTTCCTCTAGTGCTTGCACGTGCCACGTCCCTGCTTCCAGCAGTCTTGTTGGCTCCCCATCCATCGACCCCAACTTTAAGCTCTTTGTTTTGTGTTCAAGGCTTTGTCTCCACAATCTGGCTTACATTCTGGGTGAGATCACTAGGGGAGGACAAGAACTATTATACTTGCCTTGACTGTAACGTGATTGTATATTTTTTCAGTGACTAAAAAGAACTAGCCTGTTATCTTCTTTTGTTCCCAAAGCACCCCATATCGCCTATGGTATCAACCATGGTGTTCTCACTGACTTTCCTATTTTTATGTCTTCCTTTACGCGTCTAATGTTGTCTGTTCTTCATGGTGCTGTAATGCAGTGCTAGCATTACACATCATCTCACCTCCAAATTTTTCACCTCTCAAAGGGCAGTTTCTGTTCCAAAACCCTGCTGTGGTACTGATGGAATGAATGCTTGCTGCACCACTGCCCTTAGTGCACAAGTAGTTGAGAGGCTGTATCCAGTGCAGCAGAAATCATTCCACAGACAGCCCTGGAAAAATTAAGTCAACCTTAATTTTTTTCAGACATTTTAGTAGCAGATGTATACATATAGGAAAACATCAGAAGTATATCATTCAACACCTATGGCTGCAGATCAATCTGCTTTTAATACATCCTAGGATCAGGCTGAGAAAGGAAAATATTTTGATTCTACTGAGGACAACTTGTCATTCTCCAAGGATAAGAGGGAAAAGCATTCTTTTCCCTTTCAAATTTGTACTTTAACTGCCAAACCTTTCAGATGATACAATAGCTCACCATAAAAGGCTTGACTAATTGAAGTCAGTGGTTCCTACTAGTCCTGCTGATCTCTGCTTCAAGATTATTGCTACACAAAGGAAGCAGATTTGGGAGAAAAGTAGCCACTGCTGAAGAGATGACATCCCCTCATCAGTAATTCTGGAAATGATGCAGCCTATTAAAGAACAATTGCAGAAGAATAACTACCGTGTTGTGGTAAGAAAATGTTGTAAATATTTGTCCAGAGAGTGGTGCTCTGATCTCAGCTAAGGAAATGTGTTCTTGTTTGATCAACCCTGCTGCCTTAGGGCTCTGGCAAATTCCTATCTTAATCTTCAGCCTCACCTGGAGACACACCCTAGTATGTGGAGATTTGCAGGCAAGGAGTGGAATTTACTCATGAGGAAACAACTTGAAACATCCTGTTTTAAAGTGAATGCAAAAGGGGCCGAGGAGAATGGAATCTGTCTTGCTATCACAGCTAAGAATCAGATGACTGAAATTAAGTTGCAAAGATAATCTTACTGGTTTAGTAAGAGTGGGAGTATAGTTATGAATGAGCACTGAGTTGCTCCTGCTTTTGCTGAATATTACCTTGAGAGGCTTGACAAGTGTATACTGTTATATATAAAATTGCCTTAATTCAGCCATTTGCAATGGAAATCACAAATGGGTGCAATTCAGAGATCTCTGTAGTCCACCTAGAAGAAATGCGCTGGTTTAAATGTAGAAATTGAAACACTTAATCAGAAGATTGACTTTGATCTATCAAGAGTTGTGTATGTAGTGTCTGTGAACTCAGAACTTTTAAATATTTTTGTTTATGTTATACTCTTCCTCACATGCTTTTTTTATTTGCAGCTTTTGCTGCCTCAGATTTGGGGTAGTGAGCTCTTCAGCAAAGGCCCATTTCTTTGCTCCCTTCTTCAAGCAGGGTTCTTGACAAATTTATGGTGCTGTGAAAATATTAAAAAACGTTTGAAACAGCTACATTAAACTTCATGAGTAATTTGATAACACTTTTCCTCAAGTACAAAAGAGCAATGGTCAGAATCCTATGTGTCCTCTTTGAAATGAAAGGGCCTAATTTCCAAGGGCAGTAAGAATAAGAGCTCTTTTCCTGCCTTGAAGCGCTCTTGGAAATAAGGCTTTGTTCAGGGCTTAATACTTGAAAAGAGTCTAATCTGTGGTTCAAAATTAGCTGTTGTTAATCATGGGGTTGTAACCCTCAATTAATGTACCTGCTGAAGTTTGCTGGACTCAGCTACGTGTCAGTGACAAGGTGCCAGGTACTGGTTTTCTGCTTAGAAGCTGCTATTTCCTGAGACTTATTTTGAAGTTTGCCTCAGGGCTTATTCGAGATAGGTAGTGGGAATGTATATATTATGGTAGGAACTGTACTTTTCTTTTTGATCCTAACTTCTGCTTGTAGGCAGAGGACCCTGTTTCATGAAAGAGAGAGAGGTCTTTGACTGAGCTGTGATACTTGGATATGACACAGAACTGGGAATCATATGGCTGTGGTATTTGTTCTTTTTCAGAAGAAATGCTCATGACAGTTGTATTTGTTTCCTGGTCCAGCCATTCTGCCCGATTCCTCAGCTGGTTAAGCCTACTGCATTACATGACAATGCTGGAACATGAGTTTAAGGTCTAAAACAATTGATGAACTGACTCATAACACTAATTGTTTTAGGTCTGAAGTAATGTTCTGTTGTGCCATAATGAAGATGACTCAACACAATTCATCCGTGGAGAGGATAAACTTTTACCCTTAAGAAAGTTTTCCATACTTATCTCTTATTTCTTAATTTAAGTTCAATGATACAAAAGACATGGAATTTAACTGAGTGTTTATGGCTTTCTTCTTATCCATCTATCTAAAAGGCAGAAAGCAGAAGAAAACAGAAAGAGCAAATCAATACACCAGAAATGCTGGCCCTAATCCTAGGAGTGCCTTACATTTTCATACTGGAAAATCACATTAAGCCACTCAGATTGCCAGTGTCCTCAGAGTCCTAATCAGATCTGCAGCAAAATATTATTATCTTATGTTTAATGTGTAGCCACATCCAACCCTCATTCTGTCTCCGTTCAGTGAAACAGAGATCTTAACTATAGATATTTTTTTTTTTCTTTCTTCTTTTTTTTTTTTTCTCATCTAGGAAGGGGGAAAAGCACCTTTAGGTTAGAGACTGGATAGTAGCATTTGTCATACTCATAATTACTTTTATTATTGGGAGGTTTTGTATGTGTCAGCTGATATTTAGCACTTGATTTCTAAGGAGGACACCAGCTCCTCAAGTCTTTGCTTCCAGAGTTCAATCCAAGCCCTTGGCTTGCTCCCCAAGGCTCACAGTAGAGAAAGAGCACCTTATATCCAAGCAGAGATGGACAGTGCACATCTTGTTTTTCCTAAAACACTTGCCCAGGACTCAGACTAAGACTACAGGCCATTCTCCTAGCTCCTTTGAAATCCATACAATCTATGACAGCGGTGACACTGAAACTTAGATTTTAGGCTTCTTTCTGCCTTCTAACTAGTACTGTGCACTTACTACTGGTGGCTGGTATGAGTTCTTTCCTGCCCCCAAAGGATAGGACCAGTACTGAGTCTTTACATGACAGTAAAGGAATCCTTTGCACTAACCTAATTGTTCGGGTAGAAGAACTATTAAAAACCTGTAGAAATCCAGATGGACATCCCCAGAAGATTTTGTTTTCAAAAGCTTCCTTCCACAGCCTTTACCAGAATAATTCTTTACTATATAAGACAGCTTTTAAGAATTTAAAACTGCTATGTAATTTCTTTTACAGCTTTCCTGAGTTCTTGTTGCGAAAATCAGTTTTCCCATTTACTTTTAATTTTCATTGCTGAAAAATGTGTGTTGTGTAGTGTCAGGTATAGCTTTACTGCCACACTACTCTCTCAGGGGTCTCCTCACCGTGGTTACCCTTAGCTGCTCCTAACATCTGCTAATGTTTCCCTGCAACACCCAGCTAAATTTTTCCGACCTGTTTGTCAGAACAAAATACCTGTGGACTGTCCACATTAAAGGCCAAGTCTGCCTCTGGCTTTAAGAGGTAAGCCCCCTTCTATTCAGCTTTTCCCTGCCTCTGCCATCCTTTGGGGCACTCTGTCTCTCTAACTGTTGTTTAGACAGTTCAAGCACCAGGTATAGCATTTTTCCTCAGCACAGAAGACAGCAGGCTGAGTCCCTGAATGACTGTAAGTCCCTCTGAGATGCCGTTGCAAATACACAGGATTCTGTAGGCAGCTATTGTGATAAATATGTTTTAATAAAAAAACGGGACTGTGAAGACGTATCTGTGATGCTATCAGAAAGAAGAAAATGAGAACGAAAAGGCTGCAGCAATACAGCTTGGCAGAATGAGCAGGACAAGTGATATCAGGGCAGAGTCTTGAGATGCATTCAAAGGGAACAACTGTACTTTGTTTTCTGATGTAGACATAACTCTGTGGCATGAAGGTGTTGGGGCATAACTATAGTCTGTGTATCATTAGCTAAAGATTGTCATAGAGCCTTGTAACAAAAAGACTGTTTTCCCTATGAAGTAATTTTCTAGTATTGGGATTTATTTCTCATAATTTTGTCTCCCACTAAAATGAATTTCATGCACCTGTCTGCCTACATTATCTTTCAGACAGATACCAACAGGGATTTGTTTTAACATGAAGTGCGTTGTTTTATTGAACACAATAATTAATATGGGGACTTGGAAATTTCTATTTTGATTATACTTCTATAATATCTCTAGCTCATATTTCAGTAGTTTTGTACATTTTTTGATGTTATAGCATCAATGTTACACTCTGTTCTACAGCATTTAAAATATGTTCATTGAAGAAAGCAGGACAAGTTGAGTTTCCTTTCATTTTAGCTGATGCGATTTCCTACAGGGTGCACTTGATTTAGCTTGCCTGATTTTGCATTGTTGGATAATTTCCTTTCACACTTAACCCGCAACCCCCACCAAATGCAATTTCATGGGGATTAGAAGACATTTTCCTAGGGTATGTAGTGGAGTTATTCCATGGTTAGCAGGGAAGCTCAAGGAGCAGCCTGGCTCAGAAGTATTAGCAGCTGTGTTGTAATGGCTCAGCTGTCCCTAATCTTCCCTTTCTGCTATATACACAGCTTCCAGACCCTGTGATGCAGATGACTGTCAGCAACATGTGCCCTGTTTTTCCCATCTAGCCCATCTGCAAAAGAATTGTGGTTATTTTCCTTAAGCTAACATGGAGCAATCCAAGAGTAAGGACAGAGCACATTTATTTAATCTAAGCTCTTGGGAGTCTCCTACCTTTTTATTTCCCTGCTTTGAACTAAAGAGAAAGCATAACTAGTGACCAGTGTAGTTACTTTTCATAGTACATCTTAGAGTTTATAGAGTGCTTTGTGCTTTATGACTAGAACAGGCTCTTGCTTCAAGCAACTTATCTTAAGTCAGACAGATATGATATGGGTAATTAAAAAAAAAGGGCAGGACAACATGGAGCTGAAAGGAAAAGCCTTGCAGAGACATGCTTGACACAGTCTTCCCAGGATTGCTACACATGCTGCACTTCTGATTACTCAGTGTTCAGACCTGTTTTTCTCCAACAAAAACATGATTTGTTGCCAGCTGTGGTTCTGTGGTTCTGGGATGTGCAGAACAGAGAGAGAGCCAACTGAATTTAGACAGGCTATGAAAGAGCGCACGGATGATGAAAAATTTGGTTTGCTACAAATCCATTTTCCCCATTAAGTATATTTTTAATATGTTGGCCTGGCCAGTTCCCCTTCATTATCTTTTTTATTAAGTATTACCACTTTTCCCAAGCAGATTAAAATACAGATCTAGAAAAGTTCAAAACCACCAAATAGCTGCTTTACCAGAACCATCTCCTTAAAGCTAATATCTCTTAAATTAACAATAATGAATCATATACACATTTAGCATTCAAACCATCTAACTCGGCTGCTTGATGCCCTTTGCATCTTGTAAAAGTGCGAATTTGTAGCATACCCTCAAGATTTATGAATTCTGCTTCTGGTAGAATAATGTAAGAAGTGAATTTCAGAAATCAAGATACCATAAGGGTGGTAACATGTCTTTAGAAAGAAAAACATTCAGTGAAAGCTGCCATCTAATAATAATAACAACAATAACATTTAAAATAATTTAAATATCTTTAATAATATATTAAATAACTTAAAACATGTTAGACAAATGTAAGTATTGCAAACCTGGAATGCACAGTCAGTATTGCAAACCTGGAATACATAATTTTAAAGATATCAAAGCTGGGATTTCACTTCCTCTGCACTGTAATGCGAAAAATTACGAGTGTGATGAGTTTCTACTGCAGTGAATTCTGGAATACATAATCCAGCAACCATGTACATTTAGAGCTCTTCACCCAAGGTGGTAAATAGTGCATTTAGACTGATGCCTTTTCCCCCTAGAGATGAAAAATAAGAAAGTAATCACATTCTCTTTAAGATGTGCAAGGTCCATAACATTTAGTTCAAGTCCTGAGGGAACTAATAATTATCCTTTGGCCTCTTTCTAGTGCTTCAAATTATCTTTTTGCCAGTGTACAAGTATGCTCAGGCTCTGGGGAATTTTAAATACTTAGCCCATCTAGAAACATTATCATTCTGATATACATAATTAACTCATAGCTGTATAAAGTTCTAGTTATTGTAATTATCCTTGAGAAAATTACTCTTTTGTCTTTGTATGCTCTTGTCTAAAATATGTCAGAAAACTGATGCAGGGAGACATGCCAGATGTCCAAAGAGTGGAACTGTGCAGGAGTGAAAAACAAAGTCAGTTTGGGTCAAGCATCTGGCAGGTGTACAGAGATCCCTAATCTATACGGTGCATTATTTGGTACTGAGAATTTTTTTCAAGGAGAGATACTCTGTCCATTCTGCTTTAGAAATCTGTGTGAAATGGAAGGAAATAATAAGTTGAATAAGCTAAAAAATAATAGTGAAAATAAAATAAGACAAGCAACAAAAGCAATAGTAAAGTGTCCTGGGCTAATGCATAATTGACTGTCCGTTTTTTAGTGCATTAAACTCCCTCCAAGTTCTGGACTTATTTGACAGATTTCTAAAGCAGTCGGCCTGACTTCTGTGTTTGATTTTACCACTAAATGGGCATAAGCTAACTTGGAAGTTGCAGGTAAGTTCAGTGTTCAGCGGCCCAGTTCTGGTTTTGTGAAGTCAGTGGTGTCATGGGCACCTCATGAAGTCAGTACGGAGAATTCCAGAAAGTACAGTTTCAACCTGGTAGTGCCTCGCTCGTAAGCTTTTAAACTTCCTCTTTCACAGCATTTGCTCTCATGTCTATGCACCTCTGAGTATAGTAACATGAGCCCCTGTGGGTGTTCCTGACACAAGCAAGTGGCCTTCCTACTGATCTACGCTGGCATTCTTACCTGAGTCTCTGCATGTGTGCCTCATGCTATTTATAACCCTTGTGTATAACTTTTCAGGGGACCGACGCAAACCCACGAAAACTCAGCACTGCTATGGACAGATTAATTTGTCTGGGCACAGTTTTACATACATCTTGATAAAATTTGTATTAGAAAAAATATTCTTTGACTTCAATTCTTATAGCACGTTTTTATACAATTAAAAATGGGCCATGTTTTTAAATGTGTTTGAACGTGGAGATAAATTCATAATCAGTGTGATTAAGCTACTGTGATTGGTTGAAATATGACAGATGTTCACAGATGTCCCACTCCTCAGGACACTTAGTGGTTTTATTTATCTTCCCAAGGGAAAGAAAAATTCGCAGGAGTGGTCTGGAGCATAGAGAGCTGCCAGGTGTGCAGTGTCTGATGAAAGATCTTTACATTATACGGGAGTTTATGAATGAGCATAAAATGGTACGCAGTGAAAATGTCTTATTCCGCCAGTGCCAAAGATCTTATGCTGTAACCTCATCCAGGCCAGTTTTGTGGCACGAAGTGAGAAAAGTATTTCTGGACAGCTTTCCTGTGGAGCTTCAACAGCAAATGGTGTGGTTGGGACTGCACTGCTGGCAGGGTACTTATTGTGAAAGACGCAATGTGGGTAAGGGACATGGGGGGCACAGTAAAATTAGCTTGGGTGGGGGATAACAGCTAAGAGAAATTAAATCCTTGTGAATCTCTGGGTATTTAAGAAGGCCCATGAAGGTGTTTTATATTGAACCATATCAGCTTTATTGAATTGTAGCTGAAGAGAGAGTGGAGTGGTAGATGAGCTTGAAAAAAGTGTTCTTCTTTCTCTACTTCTTCCCTCATGACCTCACACACTTTTACATTTTTGTAGAATGAATAACCTGTCTCAAGACGTTGAATTTAATGACAAAACCCATGCAGCTGATAACAGGATCAGGATTTTGCTCCTATGCTAATAGTACTTAATGTTTCATATGCTAATAGTACTTACATTCCCAGGAAAATAAGACCTCAAATGAACCTTATAGTAACCTTGACAAATCTCACCTGTATTTCCTGCTCCCTTTCTTTTGTGTTAACCCATTGACTGAGTTCAACAGTGATCTCTTCAGCAGTCATCAAACCTTGCTGCTTTCAGCAGATTGTATTATTGTCACAAATGCAGCCTTGAAGTCACCAGGTTCTTGAATATGTCTGAATATTTTCTTCTGTTGCTTGAAGACCAATACAGGTCCTAAGCACAAACTCAAGTATGGCCTCCTATGTTTTGTTCTGTAGCAATAAGAATGCAAGAAGTGATAATATTCCATCTGGGTTTCCCAAAATGTTCCCCCAGAATGCTATTATTGTGGTCTGAGTATGGAAAGGTAAGAAAAATTGATGAGAAATGCATAGAATGAGAAGATAATTCTATGGCAGAAGAGAAATCTGGCATCTGATGTAAACGGAAAGGTCACACTGACCTCCTAAGAGCTTTTTCTCAAGTAGGTTTCTTTTGAAGAATGTTTAGACGCTGACTGAGACTTTTTGGCTGTGGTATTTGTTAATTATCTGAAAGGGTACAACTCTGTAGCTGGGAATCACCAGGTGCCACAGCCTTATCAAATAGAAACTCTGATGGTATAGTACACAGGAAAGACTCCCCATAATTGCTATCCTCAGGTGTAAAGGATAAAGCCTGTTAATGAGATTTATTTAGCATAATCTATTTCAACTTTTCAAGCGACAAGGTTGATATTTTCTCAGATAAAGTAGTAGAGAGATAAATTTAGCAAAAGCTTACCAACTGACAGAACCAAATGATTCTTTATCTAAGGAGATTCAGCAGTAAAAATGTTTTTGGGAACATTTGCAGAAGCCTAGAACATAAAGGGGTTAATTTGTATGTTACCTATAGACAGATGGCTGTGGAGCCAGGCAAGGATTGTTGGTAAGGACATGGTGTGAGAAAGAACAGGATATGGCAGGAGAAGAGACCATGTAGGTCTCTGCAGACCTCTGCAGCAGGTAGGGCAGAATTTTTTGGGAGAAACGTCCTTGTTTTGGCTCCTGGAGATAAGCACAGCACAGCAGGAATGAGGCCAAGAAGTGGGCATGGACTGTAGGGGGGATCATGACCACCCAAAACCCCCAAAGCCTCTGACCCATTTCCAGAAAGGTCTGAAAGAATCAACTGCAGATGGGAACTGATTCGCACAGAAAGAGAGAAATTTATCTCCGAGGTGGGGAAATTTTATCTGTAAAAAGGCACCACCACCAATCCTGAGTGCACATGGGCCCCAGGACACTGGACACCCCATCAGTTGGGTCAGCTCTGGAGCCGGGTTTAGTGATCTCTCTCTTTCTCCTTTTCTTCTCTCTCCAACTCTTTAATCCATCTCTTTCTCTTCCACTCTTTAATCCATCTATCTCTCTTCCCTTTCACCCCATCCTTTTGCTCAAAACCCACTTCTGTGTGCTTAGACAAGGAGATCAGGGATGGATTTCTAGCAATGCCCATGCCCAGTGTGTGATTTACTAATAAAACTTTGTAAGCTTCTGTGGATCCTCTGACTTCTGTCATTCCTTTCTACCACAAACATGTATGAATCTTGGGTCACTCTTCCCCTTAAGGATGGGACACCACAACATTTTAACATGCTTCACTTAAGCAGCTAATCTATTAAAGAAAACATTGCTTCAGGACCACAATAAAAGAAAAGGAAATAGTGTAGCAATTTAAATGTTGCAATATATTTTCACACTGTCCTCAACCCTTTAATAAAAGGTTTCTAGAGCACTACACACCCTGTTGACATGATCTAATTCAACAGGAACAGCCATTGTTTAAAGAAGAGTTGCATAGCACGACCAGATGGGCCACTACTGCATCAATAAATGGCTTAACAATGCTCCACTGGGTTCACCCCTCTTTCTATGTTTTTTGCAGGAAAAGAACAAGCAGTGGAGGTAGGTTATGGATTCACTAGAGAGTTGCATCTGGAAGAATATGATTTATAGTATATATATATATATATATATATATATATCCATTTGCCAGAAAGTGAATGAGTTTATTTTCCCCTAACCTGGAATACCAGGCACTTGTACATCCACTGGGTTTCAACTGCAAATATAGAAGACTTCAAAAGGAAGTGAACTTAGAAATAAATGATCAAGGAGTATGGGGGAGATGCAATGTCAAGCATCAAGATTCTTAATACAAATATACCTCTTCATTTTTTTGTTCCTTAGTAATGTGTTTTTCCTTTATATTATGATTAGCTTACAAAATCAAAGACTTGGCCATGATATAGCTTGCTATTTGCCATACACATCCATGCAATTCTTCAGCACAAAATCAGGGATGATGGAAAGTTTTTTAGGTAACATCTACTAATGAGTGAGCAGTTCAAATTACTTTTATTTAATGATCAAGGCAGGAAACTGATATTAAAAGTCAAAAGAATTTTCATGTAAATTAAAAAAAAACATTAATCAAGTTTTTCTGGTAATTTTGTCCAAGTCAGCCAGAAGCTGTTCTCTGAACAATAACCTAAATAAAAATGTTGTAGGCCTCCAATAATTTGCATTCCTATATCATTTTTTTTTTTAAAGGTCAAGTGTTGACCCCATAGATTGAATTTTGTATGGTTTCCTGGATATATCCGTTAGCTACCTCCTTAAGTGAGGAATTGCTTTTTGACACACCGCATAGACATAATGGATGTATGGTCAAATGCAGGGAATGTTGGGAACTAGAACTGGTCTTGTCTTAAGAGGTGCGAAAGACCTGTTGCACTGTAATGCCAAAAGGAAGTAGTAAGTTATCTGTCTCAGACAGCAGGTGCTGATATATTGCACCCATCGACTGTTGCTCCCGGTAATTCACGTTCATCAAAGCGTGGCCAATGGAAGTGTGCTCAGTCCTCAGTGTGCTCTCCAGACTCTGTCTGCCACACAGTAATGCCCCTGTTGATGTAGCCCAGTGTTTGATTTGCCTTTGCACTGACACCTGGACAGCTTGCTGTCCACCAGGAACCCAGATCCCTTTCAGCAGCGTGCTGCCCAGCCACACAGACCCCACACTGGTCTGGGATCTTTGGTTACGTCATCCCAGGAGCAGGATTTTGCACACATCTTTGTGAAACTTCATAAAATTCTACCTTGCCCACTCTTCCAGCCTGCCCAAAACTCTCCATGTAAGATGGCTCTCCCTTCTAACGTGTTCATCACACCAACCAGTTTGGTGTTGTCAACAAACCAGCTCACTTATGGAGATGCTGGACAGTGTATCCCACTACTGACCACTGGGAGACCCTGCTTGTGGCTAATAGGTCTGATATGCAAACACTCCACATGTGTGGACTCGTTATATGCTAACAGTCACCTGAATATTTGTATGAGTTACAGATACATTGAAAATCCCCAATAATAAACACTTTTTAGATTTTTCTTTGTATCCTTATATTAAAGTTTTTGCAGCCATTGATCTGTTATTATGTTGATCTGATAGTCTGAAGATATGAACTTGGAAAGATTTCTGAGAAGATTCTTGGGGAAGATTTAATTACTCTTAATTTTTTCTGACTTTACTTTTCCATGCTAATTGATTAGATAACTTTTCCTATCTTTGGAGGTGTATATTGTGAGACACTGATGTACAGGTGTCTTTTTTTTCTCTTCCCTTTTGATTTGATAATGATCAATAACTTATGACTCTGAAAATGAAGGTCCTTTGTTTTGTTTTGAAACTTCCAGTGAAGTGAAATCTTTTACCTCCCCAGGAAGCTAATAGAATTCTTAATTACTCTGACAATTAGCATGCTACATTTAATTTCAAAGTCCAGCTTATCTATACTCAGTTTGTCTCTGAGTTTTGTCTTCAGTAACAAGTTTCGATGCCTATACTTCTTAAGTTAATGAATCATTCATTACATTTGATTATAACTGCAACACTGTGTTCTTTCAGAAAAAAAAAGAACTGTAATATCAAGCATTAATTCTACTTTCTTGTCCATAACATGTTCAGTCGCATGCACACTACAGTACTTGAAATTCAGGCACATAACAAAACTTACTTAAAAGTCTTTAAAATCAGTCTTTTTTACCCTCAGCTGAGCTTTTCCCTCTCACATGCGCTGATCTAACATGTTTCTCTTCAGCAGTGCCTTCCCCCTCTTCTGTAACTTAGTGATTGTTACAGGCACTAGTTTTACACTAAACCAAGTAATTTTGAAGAAAAGTGAGTGAGAACAGCAGCAGAAGGCTGAGAAAACTGTCTTCAGTCTGGAGTGTCTTTCCTTACCAGTAACAGTGTGCTTTAGTGTTCCAATGGTGTAAAACCATGCAAGTCCCAAAAAAGTGCTCTCTATCATTGTTAAGAGAATGGTCTCTTACATTCCATATGGATTCTGTGCTGGACTGTGTTGCCTGTGAGGTCCTTGCTGTATCTAGAAGATTTTGTCCAAAATTCAAAACTTTTTTTCCTGCCAGCTAGCTCGCGCACAGTCAGTGACCACAAACCCACACAGAGCCTGCTGTAATGAGTAATATGAATCTTACGTTCCAATTTTTATTACTCACATTTCTCCAGCAGCCTTGCCTATCTGCTTTGCGAGGGGTAGAAAAATCTCATACATGGAGCAAATGCTGGCAACCAGGAGGGGATAACTTGATTCTGCAGGTGAACCATTGTGATCAAAGCTTTGCTGTACATTTCAATGAGCACGTATGTTACCATAAGACAGCGTGATTATCATAAAATGGATGCAATATTGGGAGTTGCACCATAGATGAATCACGCTATCAATGCTTTCATGCAGAACAGGGCAGACTGATCATATTAATATGTTCCATGAAAAGCGATAGCAGCAAGGTGGCTACCAAGAGAATTTCTTCCCTGTGACAACTACAACTTGCTCTGCAGCATGATAGCAGGATACATTCCCTAAAGAAACAATACCTTATATAGAAATTATCTTGTAGAGTTGGAAAAGTCAATCAAAGTGATAGGTAACTTGGAGCAGGAAAAATTGTATTTCTTTTCTCTTGCTCCCCCATGACTTGAATGTTAAATTTTTATTTTAAAACTTGTGAATATATCCAGTTAACAAGCCTTAAGACTACAGTGTGAAAGGCAGAGTGGTGGAGCACAGAAGAGGTATTTTCTCTCTCTTCAAAATACTGTTCTCTCTCTTCGTGTTGAAAGACAGTTAAGTCAATTTTCATATCCAAGTTTCTTCCTGGAGAGGAAAGAGATTACATAAAATCTATAATACTTGAAATTTCTTTGTTATAATTGATATGACTAGTTGCTGAATGAAGTGTACTGTGCTATTTGCTCTTTGAAAATGGATTTAAAAGATCTATTATTTAATGCTAGGGGGATTAGCAGAAATTAATTTTTAAAGATTGTTGAAGTTTCAGGGCATTGTGTATAAAGGAAAACAATTAGGCACTGACTAAGAGTTCTGGCAAGCATTTCCTATCATGAAGGCCATGATTTACTTTGCCTCCATTTTCAGTTTTATTCCCTGCTAACTTTATTTCATTTAAAAGGAGCAGCAGACTCCTGAGGCAATAGTTTCTGATGCAGCTGTACAATCCTGCCATAGCACCCATTAGTCTGAATGACGCAGAACAGAAGTTAAAACAAACAGATAAATACTTTGTATTGTAAAATACAATTAATCTATATTCAGACTAAGATGTGGTGATTAACTTGAAGGAAATAAAGAAATACAAATTTTGCCTATTGAAATTGCATTTCAGTTTGTAAATAACAAGTGAAGTAAAAAGAAATCCACACTCAGGTCTGTTTTCTACAAACTGTAGGACACAGACAGCAATTAGATATGCTTGATAAAACAAAGCTATCATTCTCACTAGCTGATGTGAACCACTGCTTTTTTAAAAGATCTGGCAATTAGGAAGTTTGTTTTTATGAATTGTTAGCCAAGATTCATGCCAAAGTCTTGTGTTTATAAAGCAAAATCTAAACTCCTTCCTTGCAGGGAGGAGGCATGGCCTCTGGGAGAGGATGTAGTCTGACTTCTCAGGAGGAGGCAGTCAGTCAGAAAACACACCTGAGAGCAAAGCCCAGAAAAGTATGTTTATCTTTACTGTTATTGACCTCTTAGGAACAAGACATGTGGCTTGTTTTTTGCCTCCCGCAGTGCCTTTTCTCTTCCAGAACTAAAAGGCACAATCTTCCATCTCAGGAGAGTGCCTATAAAAAATTCCAGTTGTTTTAGGGTAAAAATACTGTGCCCTTAAAGTCTGACAGTGCTTAATTGCAGGCCTAAAGATCGTCCTGATTATAGTTGCAGATGCAAATCAGAAAGTTCAGACTGTACCTCAAAGGATATAGACAGCTAGCTAATGTGCAGTAACTTGTTAGCCTTTGAAATAATTTGTTTGTGTGTTGAACCACTGGATTTTCAAAACAGTCTGGAATTTTAATGGAAGTGATTTATGAAATTCCTTAGACTGATCTGAGGAGGGGTAGTGGACTGCTGGGTATTTTTCCCCCACAGTGACAGTCTGAAAAGCAGCTTTACTTACATTAGCTTTTCCTGTCCTGAAAAGTCAAGTTACAGGAATGGAGACATGTGACTTGACACACGTCCCAGTTGCTGTGAGGAATAATTTGCAGGGTGACATCCTTGGTGACAGAGCAAACTTTCAGAGCTGCAGAATGAATTCTTCTGACCAATATCCTGTTAATCTCCTTCCAAGACTCCTTATGCTTGTGGTCTCAGGGTGGCACAGTGTTTTGCACTTTGGCAATTAGAGAAAAACATTACTGGGTTGTAGCTCAACATTATTACCCATGCACCCATCTTTAGGAAAACATGCTTTTATTGGCAGAAGCATTTTTATTTACATCGAGGTTTTTAATAAAATTCTGATTCTCATCGGACAGCCACAGTCCCTGTAGCCACCTAAAAACATCCCCATTCCACGTTTACTTGTCAGTGGCGTCTACTTTGATGTCTATCAGTCAGCTTTCTTAAACTGCTTGTTTGGCATGTTAAGGATATTGCATGGTGTTATTTTTAACCAGAATGTTATGCAGCACCAAGTCAAACAGCTTATTGTAACCCCAAGCATGTTGCCTCTCTGTTATGCCTCCACCAAACATGCAGTCTGGTTGGTGAAAGCAGTTTCGTTTGACAAGATCCAATTTCTATAACATGATGTTAACAAGTATTAATTATATTCCCATCCTTTCATCTTTTATCTCTTGCATTCCATGTTCACTCATCTTCGACTTTACCTGGATTAATTTAGTGATAAGTATTTAGGTCATTTCCCTGCTGTTGTCAATAACTGATTGGTAACTCTTAACCTATCCCTAGTTTTCTAAGATATCTATAAAACTAGTATTAATGTGATATTCTTGTCTATCTGTTTTGGGATTCTTGAGTGGAAGTCCACATAATTTTAAAAAATTATTTGCAAAGATGATACTGAATACAGTATCCTCCTTAATAACCTGTGAGCTGGACAGGACTTTATTTTCTTTCCTCTACACTGCTGCTTTTTAAATGCATAAGACACAAAAAATACACAGAGTAAATATAAGGTGTTCTGTCTTTTCCACACAATTCCTGATCAGTGTACTGCACTGATATTACTACTACATTTTTTTCCCCCAAGAATTCTTCACCTGCTTTTTATCCCTCTGAGTCCGGGTTCTACACTTGACTTTTGAGCTTTTTGAACATTTCTCCTGCATTATCACTCCTCCTAAATTCTCAGTGCTATGCATTCCTTGTTTCAGTTCTAATTTCTGCTTTCAATTTCCTGATTTATTTTCCCATGAGAGTCCACTATTTTTCCTTTTCTTCTTTTTTTCATTTCATTTTGAAACGTATGCTTTCAATTGTCACTCAGGTTTATTGTTTTTCTTCACCATTAGGCATGTGATTTCTGACTTCTGAGTTTTTGTTTATCTAAATAATCTACTAAACTTAGGCTGAAATCCAAATAATCAAGTGTCAGTCTAGATTTTGTCTTTCAACTCCTTATGTGAAGACAAAGAAAGAGCTGGGATCAAGATTTGGGTGTGAAGGTCACCAATGTTTTCATGCGTCCCTGTCACACACTGTACTAATCTGTTTGCCATCACAGAGTAGACATACCCCAGGCAGAAATACTTTTGAACAAACACGAACACACAGAGACTGGTCGTGTATCCCTCCAAATGCCAGTCTCGTAGCACCTCTGGTCAATGCCATAACCTGAATGTTAGCTGTCATATCTCCTCATTGGCACCCAAAACAGTAAAAGAGACCATGAAAATTTTTATCTAGGTGTTTTAAGGCTCTCCTTGTCCTTGAAATAAACTTTGTTTTAAACCTTCTGCCTTACTATTAACATTTCTTTATCTTTTTAATTGACAAAAGCTATATTGTCTTCTCTCCAGGTGTCTGAGCCTTCTGGTGTATGGTAATGTATGTCCAAATAATGTATTTGCAAGGGTTATTATTCCGTTCCCTTTTGCTAGTGGTTTCCAGTTTAAGACTGGCACTATCAGGATAAAACATAGACTTACTAGAATTTTATCTATCAAATTGCAATTGAAGTGTAAAAATAAAGGAAAATAAGGATAAATTTTTAGATTTAGCTCCTAGATTAAGGTACCAGAAGTGTTCTGATCATTTCCTTATCACATTATGAAACCTTGGACAACTTGGTGTAAATAAAAACTGTGATTTTCCTGGAAGAATTTATCAACAAAGAACACAGTGATTTGCTCAGCCTGGTTGATTAGATTTAGGAGTATTACTTTAGCAAATAAAAGCTAAAATAAATAACTTTTCTGATATAGATCGTTTCACTACCCAATTTTCCTATCAGTATAGCAGTTGAAGTTTGATGATGCCCTGTTTCCTTCTTTAATGCAAGAATTGTCAGCTGAGAAGTTGTGCTGCACATTTCTAACAGGGGCCTCCTCTGGAGCCATGCAATGCCATGAGATTTTTTTTGGTGACTCACAGTCCTTTTCCCAGCATCACAGTCCTGGCCTTTTCAGAGAAGAGACTCTGAATGGAAAAGGAGAGCTGGATCAACCTCTCTCTTTTGCTATTATATGTAGCCCTCTGGCTCTTGGTAAGCTGCCAGTGGTCAATGTTTGGTTTTTCTTGCCTTAGCAGGTACCAGGACTTTTTAATGTAGATGGGGAGATCTTAAAAGTCCTGTCTGAGTCAGGGCCACTCAGCTAGATGTAAACTCAGCCAGAGCCTCATGTTCAGCAGAGAACATTGTTGTCCCAGAATTTCAGGTTTATTCACAGAGATTTTTATTCAGCTTCAGCCAAAACAAAAATAAGCAAGAAGAGTGTACCTCCTCCACTTTTTCCTTCAGAAGCGTCATAGTCTGTAAACAACAGAACAAATCATCTGTCTACAGGCTGTCTTCCTCTCTCTTGGTAGTGCTTACAACCTACTTTCTAGTTAAAAAATCTCTGCCTGTTTCCTGATTTCATTGCTCTGGCCAGATGAGATAAGCCTGGATGGAGGAACAGAGCTGCCTCCTTGTATTTCCATGGAAGTGTTTCCAAATGCGACAGTAACAACTAATTCAAATCTACCTTTGAAATCCAGTTCCAAGAGTTTACAGTTGCCAAAGGTACATCTACATCCAGCTTTAAGATCTGCTTCTGTGTCAGACATTCCAGCTTCTATTTCGTCTCCTAGTTGGTGGTCAGAACCTAGTAATACCTTAACCCAAGCATTTTACTGTTTGAGCCCTCCAGGTCCAAAGACCAAACCCAGAAATTCTCAGTAATATTTAAAAATAGTTATTTGTGTAGTGAACTTTGGTTGAGAGGGTTTTTTATTTATTTGATTTGTTGGTTGGTTTTTGTTTTCACTTGAAGGCATTAGTGAATCATATGTTCAAGACTTTGCCTAAACTTATGCAATTTTGAAATCTATCCTTAGAAACAGCATCTGAAATTACCTAAGCACCTTCTCAAAAATCTTTCATAATTCTGCCAATATCTGCATTCTCTTTACTTCATATCAGGAGTCAGAATGCGCTTCCTAGGCTTTATACAAAAAAAAAGCTAAACTGAGCAATTGTTTTAGAGATAATCTAGACAGTTGCTATATCAACTGCGCATGGATATGTTTGTTCAATCCTGACTGCCCTAGGAGATGAGAAAAATTGCCTGCCATCTATGTAGGCTTGATTTCTCTTTTCTTTGTTGCCATTTAGGTTCCTCTTGTCATTGTGAATTCTTTATAGCGTATTGACATCATAAGCTAGGTCAGGGACACCCTCAAATTAAAAAGAATTGCACAGACTAAAAGATACATCTGTCTGTAGCCATAAATACTATTTTTCCACATCAGCAATCGTGTCAAGGGTCTGAAATAGCTCTCAGCATAAACCAAATTTATTTATTAAACATAGTTCATGTTATCTTAACATTTACTCAAAATTTCCACTGCTTTAGTAGGCCTTATGTATCTTCTTGAGGCCTTCTCTTGCATGTAGAAGCAATCGCTCACTTTTTGGAAACAATATGGACAGAAGTTTTATATTGTATTAATCATCAGCATTCTCCACTGATGTGGATTAACCTTCTGTCTTTTACACCTGGTAAGTGCTGACTTAGTCAGTTGATCAGAAAGTTCAGATTCATTTAATATTTCTGTAGTTTTACTGTAAATTCTTTTTACTATTTTAGATGAAAATTTACTGCTCTCGTACTGTGAGAAATGAGATAAAAAGCTCACTTACTTAAGTAATGAAAGCACTGTTATGAAAAGAACCCTGACAATCTTGCTAACACCTGAAAATGGCAGTGCAATATTAACTGCTCTGTGACAGTCTTGAGCCCCACGCCTTTCCAGTTTTAGTGCAAGCAAATAAAATCGACATTTATTAATTTTACAACAGGCATTAATATGTTTTCTTCTTGTATCTGTGTATGAGACCCCAGACTGTGTCAATTTTTATTCTAGGTTATGAAAACTTTACTTTGAAGACAAGTGTTCAATTCTTCTTAAGCATGATTTACAATTGTCCCCTTTGGAAATATTTTTTTATTTAATAATAGCTCTGAAAATAGACAGAGGAACAGTAGACCTGCAAGTGAGGGATCATTTGGTGAATTCTGTTTATGACAAAAAAAGGCAGCAAAGGACAAACAGAACTCTAAGGTAAACTCCCTTTTTTATCATCCACATGTGTAAAAGCAGCACTAAAGCTGAGTTTTGGGACCGTGGGCAACTATGAATCACATAGATCCCCTAGAATGGCCAGGGCTGAAATATTGCATATATCTTATCCATACAAAAAAATCTTCGAAAACTGTAGACTTACAACAATCACCCTGTATCAAAGTCAGTACTTTAGTTTCCACAGTAAACTGAATTTTATGACATCTGAACACCTTTGGAATAAACAATCATTCCCACTCCTCACCCAGCAAGGAGTGAAAGAGATAATTATTCTGGCCTCAAAGTTCTTTGTTTAAATATGAAAGGAAGTGGAGCTTGTCTGCCAACTCTAAAATAAGTAGGAATTCCTCAACCATATCATCTCTACAGTGGAGTTGTTTAGCACAGATATAAAATTAGTTTTTTACACTAGTTTGGAAAATGGGAATAATAGAAATTCAGTTTAGACTAATACCATACTATCACATACCATGATTTGTGGAAGTTCTAACTTAGCACAATAAAATAACTCTGTAAATTTATGTTTCCCTTATATTTGGAAAAAAAAAAATTGCTAGTTACCTTTCAAGGTAAAACCTTAAGACCATACTTCTCTGAAAGTCTCATTGAAAGATGGTGTTGTTAATGAAGAGTGTCACGAGGGAATTTTACCCTTCTGGAGAACCAGCTGAAGGAGCAGAAAATCCATTCTGCTTCTAGAAGTCAATGCAACATGCAATACTGGGGTAAAACCAGTATAAGATGGACGAGTGGATAGTAAGTTTGGAGAGCTGAACCCTGCCTAAAAAAATAGAAAACCAGACTAATTTTGCGAGTGAGGAACAGTGCAGCAACCAAGTCTCCCATCTCTTCTGAAATCGGCTTCACATGGAAATGCACAAAAATGTGGCTTCTGGTGGGTAGCCTCAATATGTTTCTTACAAGGAAGGGAAGTTTTACAAAGTCAGGATTATGGTCTAGAGTACAATGTGTCTGAGATGGTCAGCTTTAATCCTATATTTCTTCAGTTTATTATGATTAGAAATGGTTTTGGATAGCATCCCCTGTTGAAAAATGCATCCATGAAATATTGATATGACCATAGTGTGTACAGCAACGTTTATTCTGTTCCAACAATTGCTAAACGTCACAAGGAAGGAAAGTCCCTTGAAAAAGACCTCCCATGGTGGCAAAAAGTATTTCACATTGACATAGTAAGGAAACCTAAACTAAATAAGAAGGGAAACAGTTGGTACCAAATAACCGGAATATCAAGTAATGAGAATTTACACAGCTTTGCGATTTCTTGATGATCAAAGTTGCCTTATGCCTGTGGGAAAAAACACTCTAGAAGTTGAAATGATAGTGTTCAGGGTAGAAAATGCTAATGCCCATGGAAAATGCATTGTTGTCACAGCAGGTCAAGAGTTTCTTAATCTGAGAACAAAATCTCTTCTCTGACTTTTCAAGAATGTATAACAGTCCAAAAAATAAGTCACAGTTTGTTATTTTAAACAATTTACACTTTAGATCAGAAATATATTTTTACGGATGTGAATAGAGTATCATTAAAACAAAACCTTATTTTAGAGGGTTTTGGAAACGCAGTTTGTATAGGAATTATATATGCTTAGACTGGAAAAGCATTAAATATCTAGTGTTATGATTTTTCAAAAATGTTTCCTTTTTTCTTTTCCTCTTTCTCCCTGACAATTTAATTTCTATTCTGGTGTAAATTTCTTTTCTTGTACAATTTAGTTCTGATAGTTGAAGTTACATGATAAAATGTATTATCATTATGAGGACACATAGAGTTGTAACTCTAGTGTGTCAAGAGATGAAAAAACTGGGCTCGGCTCACTGGAGGGGGAAAATTTGGCACCTATTAGAATTGAAATTTCTCCTTCCTCATCTCTTCATTTTTAAAGCCATAGCCTCAGCTGATTATTTTTGTGTCTGCATATACTTGTAATTAATGAAACTCTGCTCATAACAGAGATTTCATTTAGTCTAGGTCCAAAAGGCAAAAATTCTTCACACATAAAAAATTCTCTCTTTGAGACTTCTTTATCTCCTAGTTCAGCTTTTACTTAGTAGCAAATATATTGCTGAAGGTTTTGGGATGTTAACATTTTTTTGGCTTTTATTAAATCTATGTGTATATCTCCCAGAAGCCCAGCACCCTGAACAAAATCAGACCATCTGGCTCCAGAGCTCATCATATTGTATACAAATATAAATATCAGATGTTCCACATTTCCAGTGTGAACACACTCTTCTCCAAGTTGGCAGAGTAGTGTTTCCACCTCCATGTAGTCTGATTTTTTTTTTGGTTACAGCCAGAAGTAATTATGTTAATGAAATATCCTCAGGGAATGTACTATTTCAAACAGAACATCTAGTTAAGGTATCTTTGTATTTTATTATTATCCTGGGTCAGTGGTTTTTAGAGCTCGTCTTACAGCCAGAGTACCTACAGGTTTCAACATATTCCTTAGCTCAATACCAAGAATGTTACTTGAACTAATAAAGGGATTAGTACATGTTTCATAAATTACTTTTTTAATGTATAAAATACAAGGTGCCCTAAGCTCACCTTATTGTAGACCTACTTTTTTTTTCATTAATAATCTGAAAGACATGCTTCTGGGCTATTTTCCTTTATATCCTCTTGGTACACTTTTTTTTTTTTTTTTTTTTTTTTTTTTTCTTTTTGTTTTTTTATGTCNATCTGACCAGAGCTTGGCCTGGGGTTGTATTTGCAGAGGAATGCAATTTTGTTTACTTTTTTTTTTTTTTTTTTTTTTTTTTTTGACATATGTGTATCTATAGGCTCGGTTAACAAAAATAGTGTTGATATGGGAGCACTGGAACCAAATCTATTAGAGTAGTAGAGATCTAAACCTACATCTGCCTCTCTCTAACCCCAAGCACACTCTGCACAAGAGTTGTTCTCTTCCTCCTCAGAACTCAGCACACCAAATCCCAAGTCAGTGATACATATCATCTGCTATTTCCTAGAGGGCATCTCTGGGCTGCTCCCTGTAAGCACACTGAATTGCCTAACTTTTTTATATAGCCAAAAACGTGATAGTGTCTTCAGTGTTCACATCAAAACAGTCCTTACCATGGAAATAAAGAGCTTAGTCTCCTAACAAAAGGCTTTCATTCAGGTCAGTAACCTCCACTTAGACTTAGGTTTTCTAAGTTTGGAGCTTAAACAAGGCTTCATTATAATGTAATTCCTCAACCAAAAACCTGCAAATGCCATTTAAAAGCCTTTAAAATTATATTCTGCAAGGATTCAACATGGAGAATCAGACATCCATTTGCTGCTAGCCCTTCAAACTGCTCAGACAGCCAGCAATGCCACCCCTAGTTATGCACAGCTGCAAACAAACTACACCAGTACTGCCGTAGCCTTGTGGCTGTGAATGCACTGCATCTCCCAGGAAATCGCTCCATAGTGCAAGAACATTCTTCTGTAACAAATAACGTTTTCCCATTACTCCAAGAAAACTCCTATTGTATTACTTTTATTTGTTCCCACACCCAAGAAAATTTAAGCACGCCTGCTACTGTTTTTACATGGTGTGTATATTCCATTCTCGTGCCATCACAAGTTAGAAACAAGAAGTTACATGTCCTTGGTGGCAGCAATCTCTGTCATGGTGTTTGTATCACAGCCTCCTTCAGCTTTGAAGAACTAACACAGTAGAAATTGCTGCTCACTGTAGAACTGGATGAAGACATTCCAGCCGCTGTAAGGTGATACCAGCATCGATCATCAAAGGTAGGAAGCCCCTTGGCTTGGCTTGCATATAACACATTCAGGGAGCAAGGGTAACAGAATTGCCTGTAAAGGATTAGATTACATGAGGTCACCTGTGACCTTGTTTACTGCTTAAATTGCAATTGTAGTACTCAATTCCTGATAAAGGTGTTCTAATAGTACATCAGCACCATTTTTCTATATTGCATAAAAATGTATTTTTACAAGGAAAAGGTGTTTTGCCATGACAGTGTCTTTCAGGGCAGCTATTTTGTCTGTATGTACAGAGCAGTAATTTCAGTGATGGGTGTGCACAATACTGAAGGAAAGGAAAAAAAGTACTACTTTTAGTACATCCCAAATGAATATCAATAAACACTTATAAATTTTTAATTATATTCTTGTGGTTTTCATTAGCTTTGCCTGTTTCAGCTGATGACTACAAAAAAGAAAAATATGAAAAAAAAAGAAGAATTTTTTACAGAAGGAAAGACACATTTTTTCCTGTAAAATTCACATTAAGGGTAGTTCATTATTTCATTTTCATCAGTTTAAATGCAGAGAAAATTCATCACGACTAAAGAGTAATGGAGTAAATACTACCTAATCTGCTTACAGTAGATGAATATCATCTGGCACAGGTTTATTCCAGTTTTATATGATTTCGGCTTTGATCTGAGCTGGGCCATTTTGCTTTTGTTGTGATATTCATGGTAACTTTTATAGTGATGGAAAGGACAGCCAAAGAAATCATACAGCTGTTAATTCTCCAGTGACATCAGAGTCCAAACCTGCATTAACATGAATTCTTTATCCTGTATCCTCCTGCAGCTTCTCCCTGCACAAGATGGGAGCGTGTAGGCATTGGAGGAGCTGGCTGTGTGCACACACCGTTGACATAGCCTCCTTCCTTCCAAAGCCCTCCAGCACTTTCTGGTTCCAAATTCTTTGCATTTTACCAGGTACATATAAATAAAAGAGAATTAGCTCAGTTCCAAGCCTCAAACACACATCCGTCTATGAAAACATGACAAGAATGAGGTATGTTTTTTCTTTCATCTTAAGAATATCCACTAATTTCCTAAATAATAAATCCATTAATGACAAGTTGCTGGCCCTACTGCACAGCCAGAGGCAAGGTGTCAAGCATGGACTGAGAGCACAACAGTTTATAGCTGACTAAAGAAGAAAACAGGAACTTCTAAAAGTAGTCTGATAACAGCAGCAATGTTTGGTTTTGAAGGAGAGATCACTTACAACCCTCAGAAGTATCCACAGCAGGTGTGGAGATTGTTGTAAAAGGCTGTTTTGATTTGACCTGTCTTAGTGAAACAAACTTGCTATGTCCAGTAACCCGTGCCCCGAGACTGGATGACTGCAGCCTTTTCCTCTCTTTGTGCTTGAGTAAATGGGGACACCTCTACACTTTAAAGATATTTAGAGAACTTCTGTATTGACTGGTTAATGGGACTGCTCAAACTTGCCTCCAAATAAGGTAATATTTGCCTTTATTTCACTGTGTAACACCTTTCTTCTGCCACTGTGTAATTCTGTGACCCTAGGGCTGAGCACCTAGCGGCCACTTACAACAAGAAGACTCCTGTTTATTTCCTTTATTTTGGATCAGTTCCAAAACTGTTTCAGTGAACTAAGCTGGTGTAGTGCGGCCTAATGTACAGACTACTGGCTTCAGACTGAAGAGAGTAATGTCAGTTTTTGATTGAAACAGGCATTTTTGGAACATTTGGGACAAATATGTTAATCATCATGAGCGCTATCTTCCCCAGTCAAGGAATTATTAGACTAGATATAGTGTAGAGTTTCCGTCCCTTCTCCTCTCCAGCACTAACCTTTTGGAATCTTTTTGGATCACATGGGCAGAAGGAAAACAGTGCCATTAATTTTTCTTCATTGTCCAGTTTTGGTTATGTCTTGTCCTGTTTTCTGAACTCCTCACAGGTTTTCTTAAGGAATATGCTCCTAAGAAGTAACTATTTTTTACTCAGAGCTTCACCTGGTTGTAAGAATAGGCTTGGCTAGTTGTTAAGCAGTGGGTGGAGATTTCCATTCTTACACAGGCACCCTCTCCTGCTATGCACCAGCAAACACCATCAGTGAAAGCCAGGGCATCGCCACAAGATAAACTGGGTAAATCTGATTCAGAGACGGTGGGGAACAGGCAGGTCAAAGCAGACCCTACTGACACCTGTGCTAACCAGGACAGCTGTGTTGCTAGAGGAAGTTTGGAAAAGACATTCATGAGGTTCAAGATAAAACAATAGTAAGGAGAAAAGAATGAAGTGTGGCGATCCCATTGTTTTTCCCACTGAGAAAATAAGATGTTTTATTACTTGATGGTTTTAGGTGGCTGCTCTGCCAGAGCCTGATGATAATTTTGCATATTAGTTCTGTTGCATTCACAGGACCACAGTCAGCATAATAAATGTGAGCGTATGATATCTACTGCAACTTGTATGCATCAACAAGATTGAGTTGACTGCTGAATACTGAGGTAGTAAGAACGTACAGGAAAACAAAGAGAATATTATCTTTATTTGACAGCGTATTTAAGGCATAGTAATACATAACAAATAATACTGCCTATCTTCCTTTAAGTGTTCTTCCTCATATGAACAAAGTTGGTCATGTACATAAATAAATCAGTTCCTCAATTGACAGGGAAACACATAGACACAGGGAGTTTGTGTATGCTCTAAAAGTAACAAGCTGAAAATGGTGAATAACAATATTTGGTTAATCTGAAGCTGACACACACACTTTTCTGACCATCAGTGCCCTTAAAAGAGTGTTCAGAAAGAAATTGTCAGGTTGTCAGGAGCACTAGCAGCAGTATTTACAAATGCAGGGGAAGGTATTCATAATGTGTTTAGTTTTCTACTATGTGTTCTCTAGAAATCCACTTCTGGAGGCTGTCCAGTTTGATCCAGTACAGCTGTTTGCAGACCTTTGGTGTGTGGCAATGAGAGTGACAATGCATCTGTTTCAGTTCAGAAGTACAGCATCTGTTTTTCAGACCTGATAGCTCTACATAAATGTGAAATGTGACTTCTAGTAACCTCCTACAGTAGTTGTGACTTTGAGAACAGGACTCTGCTACCCTCATTATGAAGAATCATGGGCATGTAAGACCATAAGAAAATGATCCCAAATTTAAAATACTTGGAGAAATTTATCAAGTCAAAAAGTAGCTTTTGAATGTCTTAGTTTACCAGCTGAAAATTAAATATACAGTGCCTGTGAGTTCAGTTAGTTATTACTGAAGAGTGTCATATTGGCAAAATACATGAGTCTGTGTTTGCCATTGTTTGACTTTTCATCATGTTCTCATGCTTGACTCCAGAGCTGCTCTTTATCTGGAATGATATTCGATGAGATTGCACTAGGAATGAGGAGTGGCACAGAGGAGAAGCTGGGTAGTGCCCAAAATATTGGTATCTACAAAGTTTGCTTAACTTCAGACTGTGCTGCTAACGATTAGCCAATCCCTCTTTTCTTTCTCAGATCCATGATTTTTCTTGCACAATTATCAGATCTTTTCTCTTTATTTTAGTTGTTCCCTTTGTGTTTTCTTCCTTGTTTCATGTTATTTCTTATCATTACTGGATGTTTTTTACCACTCCCAGAAATGAACCAAGAGTAAATTATTAAGAGCTGGCTGGGCATGTACGTGTAAGAGGCGGCACACTATTAGGTCCTCTGATGTTCTGGATCATAATTGTGAATTAAGCTAAAAAAAAAAAAGTTTGATATTAATTGAAACAGAGATTGGGTTTACATAATATAAAATCCATAATACAACATTTTGTCAGTATTGGACTATAATTGATTCAAATTAAATAATTAGATTAAATAAAAAATAATCCATCCTTGTACATGCATTCTAAAAAATCTCGGGTTTGTGGGCCCCTCAATACACTGTGGGGTCTATTACCCAACTAAAGATCTGGACCAAAACCAGACTTATTGATGACTCATAACTAGTATAAGTAGGATTCATTTTGTATTAGGAGGGGCCCAGAATAGTGTATCTGTTTTCAGTCAGATGGATTAGCACTCTGGCATGTTCTGGTATTTCTTTCACTACAAAATTAGCTGTTGAATTATAAACTGAAAATAGCGTATTATCTAAAATCTAAACCACAAGTTAGGACTAATTATAAAACTTCCTTCTTACATTGTAATTCTTGTGTTGTGGTGACTTTTCTCTTCCTTCCAAGCGTCAAAGTATAGTACAGATGTTTCTTGTAGCAGATCTTTTCCAAATTATTGTAGGTGGTACCAGGACTCTTAAGATTGGAAGTCTGAGACATGAATGTGTTCACAAGATAATATTTAAGCATCCTTTCCCTGGCATATTCATCAGGTACATTTGAGGAAAGTATCAGCTTCACAAAGAACTGCATTTTCACATTCTTAAACAATGAGTATGAAAGAGCACAGGAAACCCACGGAAAGAGATCAGAAGGCAATGTAGTGAGCTGAGAAATAGTTACCTAGATGTTTACTCAGAAAAGACAATATAACTCCAAAATAGAATTCCCACAGTGCTATGCTTGCATTCTTGTAATTGCTTACCAAGTCTCTAAATTTTAGGTTTAATTGGGGTGAGATCTGGATTATGTTTTCATCTCTAAAAGTGATGTCTGTGTTGTGTTTTTCCACCTTTCACTTGTATGAAAAATATAGAGTCTTGAGTAAGATCTTGTGTGAGTAGCAGTTAGAAGGATCATGCCCTCAACCTGTAGCTGAGATGCTTTATGTTTTCATCTTTATCAGTACAAAAAACTTTCATTTGCAATTAATTCCCTCAAAATGCATGTGAAGTTCAATGGCATAAGTCAGGTATCTTTCCACTTTTCCTTTTCTACCACTTTACATCATGTATTTCACTTTAAAAAAATAAAACTTTTTTTAATGGATTTTGCTTATACACTCTTGGAAAACAGTGATAATATACAGCAAGTATAAAGCAGTTATTGAAAACAACACAAATTGCCATTCTACATGAAGGAAACATAACTTTCTCTCTAGATTTATGAGCTTTTGGCCTATACCTGATGTTAAGTACTTCCCTAAAATTAAGAAATGCAGACAGTGTAACGACCATTGAAACTGGAGCACAATTCCCCTCAAGTGATTAACTGCTATCATTAAAAATCATGCCCTACAGAAAATTTCGTGTTGCCAACACCAGAGTATGATCATTTTGTGCTAGGATTTGGCTGTGTCTTTTGTGTGTCTGTTTATACCAGTATCTGCAAGAACAGATTAAATCATGTCAAGATTAGATAGAGTGTGACAGCTGGGTAGCATATGTACGGAAATAACTATTTTGAGCAATTGACTTATGGAAGTGAAGAGCTATTTGTTTTATTTAGGTTGATGTGATCAGTGCAGGTGGTGATTGTTTCTGAAATTGAGGAATTCTTGGGGCTTTCCCCTTTGTTTCCCTTTTAGTCTTGAAAGTCTAACAAGTATGTTTCAGTACAGCAGGGGGATTATATTTCACTATTGCCTGAATTTCCAAGAAACTGAACTTGATGTCCCAGCATGTCCTGTCCAGGCCTGTATGTTCCTAGTCTAAGCAGAACAGCCTGTGTTCTTCTGAGTCTCTGTACATATGCCTTTCACAGTACCCCTATCTGAGTTGAATAAGGTATAGCTAGCAGTCACTGGCAAGTTCCAGAGAAGGGAATTAATGCAAGAGCTAGTATTGCATTAGTGCCAATATTAGGCTGTCATGGCTGTTTATCTTTGGCCATAGAATCACAGAATCATAGAATGTTGAGATTAGAAGGGACTTTACAGATCATCCATTTCCATCCTCCCTGCCATGGGCAGGGACATCTTTCACTAGACCAGGTTGCTCAGGGACCTATACAACTTGGCTTATCTAAAAAATTTACACCCTTTTTTCAACCAAAATATTCCATTGTCTCTAACACCACAGGGATGTCTAACATCTAGGAACTAGATTCCTCTTATATCTTTTAGCTGGATACATACTTAAACAGCAGAATACTGGCAATCAGTTGTGCTGGGCTGTTATTCTGTCAATGGAGGACCCACTGGTCAAAACATGGAATGTAAATACGACAGGCAGCTTTTTAGGACAAAAGTAGTCTTCCTCAAAGTCAGTGTGGCGGAACAGTTTACCTTACTGGAGACAGGAGGAAGATGGCACTCATAGTTTCCTTACCTATCACTTTGTGAACCTCTTAATTGGAAAAGGAGATGAAAGTTACCAAAAGCAATGAACCTGTAGTATTGGTGGAAGATATTGCCCAATAAAAATAATTCTGAATACTGTAGACATAGAGAAGAGATCAGCTGCTTTTCTGGAGATCTGTTTTAGCCTGGGAGAACTGACTATGCTCAGGAGTAACTAAATGTAGATGTGTCCTGTTGTAGAAAGAAGGGGAAAACAATAATGTACTAGTTTCTGTCTTAATGTGTTTTATTAAATGGGAGTGAAAGAGCTGAGTTCAGAAGTCAGAGAAAACATCTGCTAATGTCAACATCTCCCACTAGGTTAGTCACCATGCGTTTCCTTAATACTCAGTTGAGGGACAGATACCACTCCTGGAGCTTAAGTCATGCTACCCTAAAGCAGATGTCTAGAAATAGGTCAGCTGAATCACCCTACCTGGGAGCTGCGGACAGCTATCTCAAAAGTCATAATCTATGTTGCAGACATCTCAAATCAGTTAGATGAATCCCAGCCTTAAGGTCTCTGTTCCAGCTCAGTCTTGCACAAACAGCTATCTGCTTGGGCAGTTTCTGTTGTTCATCTGATCTGGCATGACATGAAACAAGCAGCTTGAGACATGAAATGAAGTGCCCTGCAAAGCTGAGTGCTTTGGGAAGCTCTGCAGTATGAACAGAGCGCGAGTGAATATACAGAGGCCTTACTTGGACCAAATAAAACAATCTTTAGCATTACAGATGCCACCACGGACTGAAGTTAGATTTCTGGTGTGGGACGAAGCAAATTTTGTGGAGTTTACTATGGATTCCTCTTTGTAAGTTCTTCTGGCATTTCATTAGCTCCATGACAGGTCCAGTAATGACTCTGGGACACTTGAGCAGGTCCTGACACAGGTACTTTAATACAGTACCTCCACTGCTGTAGTAGTTTCAGGTCTGAGACTTGGTAAGTTGACTTTTGGGACTACCTAAAAACAGAGGCTAGACAAAATTAAGAGCATAAAAAGGGGTTCTATTTATTGAAGGGCCTTCAGGTACATTTAGGGCACATGAAGACCACCCAGGGGCTACCCACAAAAATGGACGACGGGTCACTGGTTTTCATACTTTTATAAGTTTGGTCCATTTGCATATCCAGGGTTAATCCTCCAGTTACAGCTTCAGGTGATGAAGTAATTTACCCCAAGTTTGCCCCCCCCTCAACTCACTTTTGTTTACATTTCTCGGGGCTTGAGACAGTCAAGGACCAAGGTAAATGGGAAAACAGTAGCTAACAGTCTATGTGGAGTTTAGAGTTATACACTAAAAAATTGCAGAATTACAAATATATGAAAAATATAAAAGCTAAAATGGGACAGGAGTGTTCCAAATTTTTTTCTGTACGGACCTTTCAATGTAGAAACTTCTGCTTCAACGCCCCCGAGTTCAAACTATGTATTTCTGTGCAATGATCATGATGTGACAAACATGGAAACCTCTCTGAACCTGATGGTTGCTTACTTACTGCAATGACAACTTACTCTGATGAAGAAGCCAAAATAGTCTAAAGCAGCGGTTGGTTTTCTGAAGCAATTCCCATATATCTATAGCAGTAAACCAACCCGATGTTGCCAGATGCACGCAACTGGAACACCAGATTCAATCCCCAAATTGTGGCCCTATTGTGTCACTTGCCATTAAAACAAATGTTTTAACACTAAGTTAATATAGGAAGGACTTCTTTGAGGCATATGGATAGAGGAGACAGACAGTTCTGGCTCTTAAAGCTTAAAGTTGGCATAACCCATGTGGAATTAGTACTGCTGAATGTGTGACAGTGAGGATGAAAAATCTGTTTATCTAAACTAGGAAATAGGAACAGTGGGAACCTTCACATGGGGATAACTGAGCAAGCATTGTCTGCTTACATAAGCACAGATGGTGGGGGCAAGTGAACTTCAGGAAGGTAAAAATTTGATGAGATGGAAAAGAGTATTTCAGCACACTGTTAACTAATTCCCAGCTTGAGCAATAGCTGATGAGCATCACACCTGCAAAACTCCTTCCAATAACTTCAGGGGCTTTAATCAGCATGTTCTATGTGCCATGACAAGTCACTTAATCAGCCTGTTTATTCCCTGATATGCTGACTCTTTTTTACTTCAATAGAGGTGTCATAACTGCCCCAGAACTGTGTTTCAGTTTTTCTCTTCCTTTTTGCTTTTTTAAAAAGCCATCTGAGTTGTAAGCTTTGGTTCAAGTAGATTACGTGGCTTTTAGTTTCATTACGTAATGTCTGAATTATAGTGTTTTCCCTTTCTCCAGGTACTTGCTATTATTTTTAAATCCACTTACCACTTACTCATTTGCCCATTAACTTAGAGGTCATATTGTTTTGTCTAGGAGCTAAGAAACAACAGAAATAAGAAAACAGACAGTATCTAATAAGGCTGAAATAAATAATGTTTAATCTCTGCTTAAGATTGATTTTGATAAATGCCTGTCTAAAAGTATGGATCTGGATGCCTGTTTAATGTTTGCGTTGCAAGTGGAGTACAAAGTGAATGTATTTCCAGATCATTAGGCACATAACGTGATGTTACTTTAGTTAGTCTAATAGCAAAACTGGTGTTTTCCTGGAGTGAGGGGGGACTATTTCTCATTAACTGATAACATAAATCCCCTTGAAAAATGGTTCAGAAAAGACATTTCAGTTCTTTGAAGAGCCATGCTGAAATGTGCATGAAGCAGCACTTAGAGCAAGAGTGTTCCATTTTAAACAGGACAGATTTTTCCATGTGGGAGAAGCAGCCTGCACCTAGTCTTGAGCTGACAGAAACAAGCCACTACCTTAGTGCAACTGAACATAAAGGGAAAAACATTATCAAAATGGTGTTGTCTTCACTGGTTCAGGGCATATTGATGCTTTATTCAAATATGTACATACACATATCCAGACCCTTTTGGTATCCAGGATTCGGTTTGGAAAGGATTAAGAAGAAATTTCTTGTCATTACGTGCAGCCACAGCTTGGTCTCACCACCATCCCAAGCCAGTCGCGTTTTGTGTTTCTACAGAATTTCAAGCTCTGCGTCAGTCCCATGGTATCTTAATTGGTGGTGTTACAGAAGACTGGATGATCACAACCCAGTTTTGGTTGTGATTTTTGTAAGTTTGGTGAATCAATATATTACCAGGATAATAGTGCAAAAGAAGCCAAAACAAGTTCATTTTTCTTTGGCATAGCTGTCAGTGTTTCACTGGTACTCATAAGAGAATATCCACAGAGTCAGTAGCTCAGAAGAAGACAGTCTTTAAATCATGTCTTTTGGGCCAGAAATTTCTGTCAAAAGTGTAACATTTCTGTGCACATTTGCAGTGGAATTCAAACTGACACTTTAAGTTCTCAAGCTCTATTTATTGTCAGTCTTTGACTACTGCATTCTAAATCCAAAACTCATAGGCCTGAACCTTTGCCTTTGAAAGGATGTCTTCATCAAAAAAAAATGGATTTTAAGCAGTTATGTCTGCAAAGAAAAGGTTTGAATATATTATGAAAGACGTGTTAAAAAAGGATAAACTTTGAATTTAAAATAATATATAGACCTTTATTTTAGGATGTCTGGCTTGGAATTTTGAGATATGTGCAACAGATGATATAGTTAGAAAGAAGTATTTTATCCAACATTGGGGTTTATATTGCTGATAATTGCATTACAGATTTTAATAAAGTTATCAGCACACCAAACCAAGTATTTATAATTTTAGGAAAAAGTCTCACATCTTCTTTGTAAGGTGAAGATTTAACACAATAACTTCTACAAACACTTTATTTTTCTTTTCTGCAAAATACTGTGTTGTAATAGTAACCCTCTTAGTCCTATTTAGTTAGGGCTCATGAGCATACTGACTCTCAAAATCTCAAATTATTTCCACAGGGTATTAGTAATGCCAAATGAATTTGAAAAAGGTTGTGATAATCCCTAGAATACAAAGAAATTTTCATTTAGTCAAAGAAATGCTTGTAATTTAATTCAGTGCAATGCCCCACTCTTGCTGGAAAAAGAAGAATTTTATGTTTTATGAACGTATGTGTTTCATTTGATTACACTTTACACAATTTTGCAGTATTGCTGGAGTTAAATGCAGTTTCAGCTCTGTAACAGAACAGTTTTTTCCAGTCAGATACATATCTGATTATGTCCCTTGAAAGTAAGGGTTACTATTTTAATGTATTTTGGTATCTTCTGTTCCATTTAGTATAAGAAGGGGAAGGATGAGGTTTTTCCTTTTGTATGAACAGCTTTCTAGCTTCTCAGTGATTCTCTCTGCAGTGTAATTTCTTTCATATGATGCCAATAGGAACAATGCAGAGTATACATGTTTATTTACCATTTTCCTATCAGTATTTCTTACCATTTTTAATTACCATGGATCTTCAAGAGTTTACACACTGAGGTCCAACTTGGGAACGAATAGGACTACTCCCATTCTGAATAAACAAGCAGATCAAGAGTGGGTTATGTGAGTATAGGCAAAAGAAACCAACAGTATTTCTGATGTTTGGCACAAGATGTGTTTTACACTACCATGACATTTAACCATGACAGCGAAAACTGAGAAGCATGGGTGTAGGTGTGGCTGTTTGTATAGAAGCAGTTTATAAGGTGATCACAGGAGAGACAAAATATCCAACATATTTTTAGCCTGTGCTTTCTAAGCAGATGGTGAAATAAAGGCTAGATTGCTTTGGAGTAAGAAACAATACAAACATGACTATGTTAGCATATTGCTGTCATCAGAGTAATTCCAAAATCAACACTTCGCATGCAACTAAAATATCACCCTGAGTTCTGAATTCACAAATCATAAATATTTTAAAAGAATATTTGTTGCAGATGCCCTATGTCTCTATGGTCTCTTTCAAGTAGTTACTGAAATGAAAACGTGACTGTTAAGTGTGCCAATAAGAACACTTTGGTTTGCTGACTATTTGTGTCTTTTCAGAAGCATGACCTACAATTAAAGCAAGATGGAACATAGAACTGGGTTCTTGGCAGCACTTCCTATCGAATCAAGTTTAACAAGATCTCTTCTATTATGGCTACTCTTTCAAACCCCTGTATTTCTAATGCAAGAAACCTTAGTGACTCCATTGGTTCCAGTTTTATTCATGTTCGACCAATTTTGGCAATTGTTCAGCTTTGAAAATTCTTATTTAAAATTACTTTTGAAAAGTATGAAATTAGTGTAGAAATCACAAAACATGGAGCTGATATTCACCTTCTATATTCACGGTTTTTATCTAACACAATATATAGCATCCCAGCAAGTAGCCTTGCTAACACCAACATGGTGGAAAGCTTGCATTGTTCTCACCTTCTTATAAGGAAAGTATTCCATAATTCCTATTTCCAGTTGTAGAAATTATATTTATGATTGTTATTTGTGATCAGGTCAATAACTTCTCATTGCTATTGGAGACAGTATCTCAGATAATGCGTTATATGTTTTGCCTCCAAAACTTGGGAATACTTACAATGTTTTTTACAAAGTAAAAAAGCTTTCACTTAGTAACTATTGTTAAAAGCTGAGAAATCAGAAAACTGTACTTAAATTTTCTCTAATTATTATTATAATAAAAAATAGTAACAATTCTATCTTTTACAAATCTCTAGAACTGAGAAAACTTGTTTTCGTGAGTATTATACAAACAGCTTCACATTTTTGGGGGAAAAATTTGTAATAAAGACCAGCACCCTTTTGCTCTGTGTTATGCAGGTAAAATAACATGATAAATAAGAATATTCCAAAAATTTCCGCAGAAAACACACTCAGTAATTAATTTCAGAATTTTAAATATGATGTAGTTTAAATGTGGCTACAGAGATATCAGGAATTATTAAGGGTGGAAGTAACTCAGGGAAATGCCAGGAAAAATATCATCTGTTTTTTGAATGATGATTTTTGAATCATCAAGTCAGTGTGATTTGATAACTTATGATAAACCTTGGAATGGAAATCCAAAGGATTATCGCCCAAAGGGCACTAGTAGTTCACAACATACCCTAGGCTGCGAAAGTGAACCTTGGAATGCCTGTACTTCATTTTCTTGGGGCATTTCATGTAACTGGAACAGGTTACATGTTTTCATCACCGCTGGAACAGGTCATTAAACAGATAAATGGTTATTTTACAAGTAATTCTTACAATGACTCTTCTGAAAACCACTCTGGAGTGATGATAAAACTCAAATTTTTGTAAACAGAGAATGAGTGGGAACCAAAAATAAACACAGTATGTTTAAACCATGTGATATTGCTTGGACTCATGCAGTATGGCTCTTGCCAGGTTGTACATCCATGTTGCAGATTTGGAAATGAGAACCTCAGCTAAGCAGTAAAGCACAATTTTGATATGGCCTTAGAGAACAATTGAAGCATTTCAAGCGTTACCAAGTGTGGAGGCCAGTGAGCCTACAGCACAAGGGATGAAGAGAGTCCACTGGTAGGACAAGTCCCTAGTACCAAAAGAACCTCCTCAGATTAGGGTGACCAGAAAGGCTTGTCCCAGGATGCATTGTTCTGTTATGTTAATCTACCTCAGTTCTGCTCCCCTGGTTGGCTCGTGGCCCCTCCACCCCCCCGCTATCTTATATGTTTCATATCCCAGAAGGTTCTCCACTCCAGGCTCCCCCCATTGGCCTTTGCCCCTTGCCACTCCCCCAGAGGTCCCCCATTGGTCCCTGGTGCTTGCCCAGCTCCTGTACTTAAACCTGGACCCTGCGTTGTTTCTCAGTCTGTTGCCTCTAGAACCCTTCACAGTGTGGAAGCAATAAACTGCTCCTGTGGAAATCTATGCAGAGACCCTTCCTGCCTCTTTGCCACCGACCCACATTACTGAAGCTGTCCGTGCGTTTGTGCCTGCACGCGCGTGTGAGTTGTGGCTGATCCTCCTGAGCGGCTCCGCTTTGGAGACGCTTTTGGAAGATCGCAGCACCTTGTGCTCCAGCACAGAAGCTGCAGAGCTCGGGATAGCGATAACCAGGGACATGCCTAACCAAGTCCATTCATAATCACATCTGCTTATTCAGCAGCATCCTTTGTCCTTGGATTTGAATTATTTTTATTTTTACCTCTGTTGAATTCACACCTTTAATCACTATGTCTGTCACTTGCTATCATTCCTACCAATGCTGTATTTGTTAAGTTGAAGGAGTAGAGAAGGTCTAGCAGTTGGGGTCCATTCAGCCCTGTTCTAAATTCCTGGAGGTCTCTAAACTAAGCCTCAGAACTACAACAGGCTATTCTTGAGTTTCCTTCTGACCTCCTGGCTGCTTATTTTATATCTCTCCACGTGCTGTTCATCAGGGGTTCCAGCAGCTCCTTCACCTCTCCTGTCTTTCTGTAGCTTACCTGACCCTTCCTGAATCCCAAGACACACTTCTTTTTCTTCATCTCTTTAGTCTTTGAAATGTTATTGGTGTTCTATCTGAAGATGGTCTACAGAAGAGGAAGAGAAAATTTCTCAGGATAAATGAGAAAACCGTGGTTTTCCTTGCTTTTCTTAACACAAAGTCTTCGTAAGTTTGGTTGACGGTATTTAAGGAGTATTTTGGCCCACGCTATTCTCAAAACACTTTTCAAGATTTTTCAAGTCAGACAGTAGTCGTTATGGGTTTGCAGCAGTAAAAACCAAGATTTTCTTCTATCAACTATAAATTAAACTTAACAAACATTTCATAGCCTGCCTACCAAGGTCAAGACTGACAATAACATGCACTTGTCAGAGTCATAATCTTTTGAGTGATAAAAATCTTTTTTCTTCTGTGCTTATTGAGAAACCAACAAAAGAGAAAGGTGAAGACAGGATTTTAAGGGATTCTCTCTCTATTGAAAGGAAATGAAAGATAATAACTTCCTTATTGTTGCTTAATACAGCATGGCAAACTATAATAATAATAACAATGAAGAATTACTTGGAAATGATGAAGAAATAAGAGAAAATGCCAGAATTAAGATTTTTCCCATGGAACCCCTAATTTCCTTTTGACGTTGATGCAGAGCTATTGAATGTATTATAATACTACAATTTTTAAAAGTCCTGTTGAGTATTAATGAAGCACACAAGAAATTAATTAACAATTGACAAAATGACCATCTCCAGGAATGTGTGGATACGTCACCTGATCAAAGACCTTTATTTATGCAAGAACTCAGTGTGGCATGATATGAATTCAGTCACATTCAACATTTTCACCAAAAATTTGAAAGCAACCATAAAAGCATAATTCAAAAATTTTTTCCAGAATTTTTATGAGTTTAGGCAAATAGCATATAAAAACAATTGCCTGATAATGAAGATGTATTAAGAATGCTTTTTCTCATAAAGCTAAATGCTGTGTTAGTCATCTGGAAGCATTTAATGCTTTTCTGAGTTTCACCCAGGTCTCCCATCTTCTCTCCCTTGCCTCCATGTAAAAACTCAAGAATTCTGTATTTTTATGTTTTAGCACCTTTACATGTTACTTAGGCATTTGAATTGGAGTCTTCATCCATTTTGCCAGAGAAGAGGACTGAAGAAGACAGTTTCTTCTGTGCACAAAAGAACCTTGCTCCTTTTTCTTTGCCCAAAGAAGCTGGGAGGAGCCTTATGTTCCTGACTTTTGGGAATGGTGAATGCATGTTCTGGTAGGACATGACTGCAAGGCCAGGTAAGAAACCTTATCGTAACTACTGAGTTTACGTGAATTGAGACTTTTCAGTGGCTTACAATTTCTCAAATTTCAAACACACAAAATTCTGTGTTTTCACAGAAACAAGCACATCTCTCTTGAATAACATCTAGCAATTTCCTGAGCAGTCCCTTTACAGTTCCAGGGCTTTTTCATAGAAGAGCAGTTCATCTTTTTAGCAAGGGCAAAGCATATCCTTTCTTGTCTCATTCAATGTTTCATGAGTGAAATTTTGCTGAAATATTTATCATAGATATGGGACATTTCAGCCCCCAGGGATGAAGTTTTGCAAGTGTGCAAGGACCTAAAAGCAATATTTTATTAGAAAAGGAAGTCTCAGACTCATAAGAGATTAGCAAAAACAACTTCCTGAAGCTTTCCTTGAGCCAGTAAGTGATCAGGATGTTAGACAGACAAAATCAGCATTAACAGCTTGCAATAGACAGTCCTTTTTCCTTTCTTTGTCTTAGTGAAAGAGTATTTCCATTTGCCATATACTGTCTCATGTTCAATTTTTAAACCTTTTCCTTTTCTCATCCTGGTTAGCCTTGGACAGTGTGTGAAACCATCCAGGTTGTGAAACCAGGAATCCTCAGAACACAATGGTGCACTTCCCAGCCAAGCATTACCACAGCCACGCCAGACATCCCTTACTCTACATTCCAGTTCCCTGCTGAATTCTGAATCAGGTTTAAGGTCTGTATGTTCTCATTCAAAAGCCTTCCCAAACCTGGGACAAAGAAGTTCAGGAGCAAAACCCATATCCATCTGTGCACCTGTGGCACAAAGAAAGAGGCAAGGGCTTACCTGTTGGTCTGAGGGGTTCCTCTGGTTCCTGAGGACCTCTCTACACATTCCACCTCCCACTCTGATTCCATGAGCCATTACTCTGACCTTGTGTTTTCCATTGTAAACACATAGCAACATGCATGCTAAACAAACAAATAAACAAATGAAAATGACTTTGCCAATACCAGACCCTCTCCTCCTTCTTCCCCTGGGGAAAGAGAAGAAAACAAACAATATGTGACAGATGTTAGTCATGGTGCTTAGTGCATGAGTAAAGACACTCAGATGACATGGAAATGACCATGACAAAAAAGAAATAAAATCACAGAATAACTGAGCTGGTGGGAGATCTCAGATGTTTTGAATGTATTGGAATTCCCTTCAAAAGGTGTCTTTAAATGCTGAATTTTATTATGTTAAAAGAAGACTGAGATGCCCACATGAAAAAAAAGGTGGGGGAAGTGAGAAATAATATAGTAAGTTTATCATAAATAAACTAAAAGAAGGAAAAACTAATACTTTAGAGAAAAGTATCATTTAAGGGAAGCACAGTAATTTGAATAGGAAACATAAATCCCAGGTTGTGGATGACAATGAGTCAAATATGTTAGGCATAAACATCAGGGACCGCTGTAAGGTTTGCTTATCTAATACTTCAAACAAACTGTGTGTTGGCTTTCTAAAATGCTTTATTAGTGCTCTGATTCATCTGTGGAGATACCTTGAAGAGACTGGTGAAATTACATGCTCAAAGTGTCAGCTCAACCTTAATGTACAGGCAGCTGAGTTGCAAGTTCTCGTTTGCAAATTGTGGAGAGGTATTTTGAGGTCTCTTCTCTAAGAGACCTCATAGTAAGTTAAGATGGCTCAGCTGCTGCTTTGTGAAGGGCTGGAAAGCAGTGGGCTGCTTCATGCTGTGCTCACCCCAAACCATGGTCAGTCTCAGGCTCTCAGGAGTGCTTTTAGCATCTGCTCTTAGACTACTTAGAGCCAACCAGTGACTACCAGTGATGGTGTGCAAAGGGGGTCTGGCTAAAGACAATGCTGTAATGAACCAACTCCTTGGTCTTAGAGACCACTGAAGCAGTTTGGAACAGATTTGGAATAACTGGTGGACTCAGGAGTTTGCGGCTAGCTGAAGCCATGTAAATGTGATTCTCTTCCAGTTATCACCTAGGTTAGTGGAGACACTGGTGGAACATGTGATCTGTGCTTAAAACTTTGCTTCTTGGGAGTATTGTTCTGATAGCAAATAATGCAGAGAGCTATGCCTGTCCTGGGAATTAATTTAACTAACCCTTTTGCCAGTGTAAACCACATCTCTGCTGGAAACAGTGTGGGAGAAATAGCATACTCTGTCTTCAACCAAAATCGGGACAGCAAACCAATGTCAGTGATGGCTTCCTGTTATTTATTGAATAATTTTGTTATTTTGTTTGTTTTCTTAATTATTCTAATTGGAAACACTCTGCTTTGAGAGGTTTAATTGATCAATTAATCACTTGCTGCTGTAGACACCAAAAAACTCTGGTCATATTGTAAATAGAGATGTGTCAGTGTTACTCAAGGCTGGTTGATTTAATGCACTGTTGATGATATAAAATCATAGAACAGTTTGGGTTGCAAGGGATATTGTAATGGTCATCTGGTCCAACAACCCTGCAGTCAGCTGGGACATCTTCAACAACCAGATTGCTCAGAGCCCTGTCCACACTGATCTTGGATGTTTCCAAGGATGGGACATTCACAGCTTCTCTGGGCAACCTGTTCCAGTTCCTCACCACCCTCACACTGCAGAATTTCTTCCTGATATCTAATCTAAAAGGAGGATCATGTTGGTAGATGGTGGAACTGGGCTGCTGTGTTTAACTCAGCTTGAGATGGAAGATGATGCCTTGCAGGTCAGAAAAGGGATACTACAGTAATTTTTGTATTCAGTTTGGATGAGGGGACATGGTGGGACAAAACAGAAACATGTCTTGGTTTGTCCCTGCAGGATCCTGGTCAGGAAGAGAAGAGCAGCTGGTGTGCCAGCTCAGGGTGTGAGGGTTGAGGCTGCAGGTGGGACTCTCGGGCTCTGTTGCTGAGGTACAGCTTCCCCAAGGAAGAAGGTGAGCTGTGGTCAGCACAGGAATGCCTTGTCGGTGACCAGCTCATGAGTGAGATTTCAACCCTATTTCTTGCCATTGCTGAATGGGCAACATATGAAAGATTTTGGCATGTAGTGTGACTGTAGTGTTTGTTCTGCCTCAGGCTTGTGGTGACTTGGTGACAGTCTGTCTGTGACACCATGTCAGAGAAGGCAGGAGCTGGGCAGCCCTCAAGGTCTGTTTTTCATAATAAGAAGGCAGGGGGTATTAGAAATATCTTCCATGCCATGAAGTCAGGCTGCAGAAAGAGGATTGTGTCTCCCAAGAGGGTGACAGTGCTACAGGGCCAGTGAATCCTTCTGAGAAGTGTCATCTGCTCTTCAGATCTGAAACACAGTGGCTGCTGGTTAATGACCTCTAGCCTGTACTAACCATATGGATGGTTAAATTTTAAAAAGGTGGGAAACTTGATAACACATGAAAAGTACAGTAATGGGGATGAGATTTTTATCTGTTGTATTTTTTACACATTTACATATTTTTTCAATACGGGAATGTCAAATCTTGTAGATTAATTGCTCTCCTATTTTGACAGCTCCAAGCTTTGTGTAGTCTTAATGTCTATGGTTTCAAAATTGATTTATTTTCTGAGAGCCCTGACCTCTCATATCCAAAAGAACACACATTCCAGCTTTTTAAGAGGCACCAAACTTTTCATTCCAGCAAAAGTTTGTCCCTTCTCTTGAGAAAATTTGAATTAACTTCTGGATCTTGGCATAATCTGACTGAGAGTGCAGGCGGACCTCCAAATCTTGCAAATGGGCTGTATAGTTTCAATATTTTAGGCTTTCAGCTGCTGTGTTCAATGTGGAGACATCAGGTGGTCTCTGGGTCAGCACTCCTGTTTTCCAATGAGCGTGGTTTTCACAGCAACTGATAAAGATCTAGTTAGTCAAAAAATCTCAGGAACCCTTGTGAAGACCCATGCAAAGGATTAACTCTACACTACCATGTGTTGTAGCCACTGAGGCAGTGATTGTGGTGGCTGAGGGGCCAAGGAGCCCTGAAATAGCAGAGGCCTGCTGGTGGACGGATTCCTAGGTTTAAGAATATCCCCTGACCGCACGGTGAGATAGGAAAAGCCTCTCCCGTCAGGCTTTGTGGTGCTGTGCAGACTTGGTCTGCCTGATTGGCTTGTTACCCTCCACGCCCTCAGATCTTCCCCGTTGGCTCCCGTTCCCTGGTCCTGCCCCTGTGTGCTCAAATCACACGCCCCTGTGTGCTCAAATCATTGGTCTCTGATGCTCTCCCTGCTCCTGTGTAAAAACCCTGGACCCTGCATGATCCAGGCTCTTTTGCCTCTGGTCCCCTCTGTGGATGCAACATTAAACCGTCTTCTGTGGAATACCAAACAGGAGAGCCCTCGTGACTCTTTGCCTCTGGTAACGCTGAGCTATCCAGCTTGAGTGTGTGTGTGAGAGAGTCCGTGCCTAAAGAGCCACGCAGGTGAAAGGAGTGAGCTTGCTGGAGTGCTACACTGCACCCACCGGAACGATTCCTTAGCCAGGGACGTTTCAGGGAAACGCAGCTACCCTTCACAAACCCACATACACTGCTTTAACCATGTGCTTTAACAACAACAAATGACCAGAAATAAAAACCCAGAATGGTTTTGAAGTGCTTCATTTTAGTATCATAGCACCTATGCTAAAAATCTGGATAATGTTAGTAAAATTTGAAGTCCTAAAACACTGTTCCAATTACATTTTTTAGCTAACAAGGGTGAGCATACATGTGCATGACTGTCTGTTTTCTTGTTGGTTCAGAGTATGCCCTGCCAAATACTGAAATGTTTAGTTAAGCCCTAATGTTCCAATAATTGTTCTTTACTTCTTAATGCTGAACCCTGTGGTTAGGAGTTGCAACATCATAATAGACAGTAATTTGTTTCCCTTAATTCCCTGGGAATGGATTTCCGTGCTAGAAGGGGAAAATTGTTATTGAAGAGGTATCTCTGTGAAGGGAAGAGAAACATGAAAAAACGTGAATTATGTCTGAAATAGTTAACTAATTGCCTGTAATGATATATTTTGGCACAAATCCATGTCTGTGGAAATCAGGTTCATTGATACACCTCTAGGACTGGGAAGAGGGTTCTAAGCTCCCCATCCCTTGAACTGTGTCTGTAACATAAAAGAATCTGTTCTGTGTTTCCATCTCTTTGTGAAAGCATATGTGCCAGGAATTTAGACAGATAAAACTACTGAGCTGGAAAGCTGTGGATTTTCATGCACAGGAAAGGGAATGACTTAGTCAGGTGCATCCATAGTGGTACCCTTCAATTCAGGTCTATATGAGTTCTGTCTGGTCTTCATGGTTTAGTCAATTTCCTTTACTATGACTTTGATCAAGAACATTGAAGTGAGTGATGGTGATGTAAAGCATTACATCAGAGAGTCACATGGTGTTGTAAACATTGAGTTTGGTGCAATAGGGTTAATGTTGGCCAGAATAGAACTGGGCAATACCCTGAAAGAGCAAATCTCAGGGGAAATTCTTTCTTTTCCAAAGTAGACGTCTTACAAATATTATGAGAAACAGCTAGCTCTTTTTCTCTCCAATATGAGAAAGGAAGGAAATTCTGATCTCCTGATCTCTGGACAAACTTATTCATGCCATCTACTTCAGCTTCGATTCTTCAACATTTCCAGCTGAACTCATTGGCAGAATGCCAAAGGTGGTCCCACATGAGCAGTGGGTATCCCAGCAGTAGAAAATGTCCTTAAAAGCCAACATTATCAACAATGTGATCTTTTTCTGTCACAAACTTTTTCTCCTGTACTCATTTGGAGAAAGAGAAGAAAGCACAGAACATGGAGAGCCTTTTAACCATGATCCCATTAGGCTGAGGCTGCAAAAGTTTGGGAAGTATGTTTTTTATCCTGTTGTTGCCTCCACTGTGAACTTCCAAAAAACAAAGATTCCTCACTCCTCACAGGTGGGCACATCTGGCAGGACCTACTTGGGAAGACAAATGGAGAGATTATGGAGTTGGGTGCCTAGGTAATGATGCTCTGCAGAAAGTCTGGTCTGGTTCCATTTGTTGCTGCACCTACTCTTTGTATTAGCATTCAGCCTCCAAGTTTTTCACAAAAGGCAGTGACACCCCACAGCGTTTTTGCAATATAATTGGCTAGATAGGCTTTAAAAAAAAAGTGGAGGAGGGAAAAGGATGGGATGTTTTTTCTCATGATAGAATTGAGATACAAAGTTTTTCATGCATTCAAATCAGCCTGGTTTACAGAAAGGAAATAATTGTAGACAAATAGAGCAAATGTGAATCTAGGGCACGTTCACAAGTAGTAGTAGTTGGTTTCATTGTACAGAATGCTTGAAAAATTGACTCAAAGGCAATGTATACAAAATGCAAAAACATGTTGGAACCACTGGATATGATTCAGTATGAATGAGTGAGTCAGCAGGCTTGAGAAGTGGGAATGGTTTCTAGTGTGAAACAGCAGACCTCAAGTCTCTGGACCAAAAGACTTTGATGAGAATAAACTGTAAGAACTTCTGTAGTTTGAAGTTCTTGTAGTTTGCTGTCCAGCAAATGTGAAATAGCCAAGAGAGAGAATTTCAGCATGGGGCATAGGGACTACCCTCGGTAACCAAATTGTAATCCACGTTGCTCACTTGCATTGTTAGAAAATTACAGGGAAAATCGTGGGTGCTTCCAGCAGCCTAGGCTGGAAAGGAAATAATTCAGGTGAGCTACACAGGTTTGTCACAGACAACACTAGTAAATTTCTATTTGGACACAACGTACTTTCAGCATTTCACACAAAGTCATAGTCGAAATGATAATTACTTTCAAAAGTTTTTTAAATTTAAAGTTTTCTGCTCAATTCAGTTCTTTACATGGCCCTTTGGAGTTTAGGTTAAAAAAGAAAACTTAAGACAGTTAGTAATCTTAATTATAACAAAGTATTTTATTTAGACTCTTTAACATGTTAATCAACTTCTATAGTAGAATGTTTTAAGAAGAGAACAGAGTTACCAGAAAGCAACAAATATTCGAGCACTTTCAGCTTCTGAAACTGATTTTGCAAAAAAACCCCTGTGATTCTAAAGGCAGCTCTTGCTCTTTGCTTGGTCAACAGCTGTAACCTGGATGGTTAGTTAATGGTCAGCTCTGCAGATCTGAGTCAGTAGAATATGTTTGGAAGAGTTCCTGAAAGATCTTGCTACATTGCATGCCTTCAAAGGGCAGTGAGAGATGATGCAATGTCTTCAACAGATCACACAGTAGACAGGTGATTAAATCAGCATGGCAAGTTTCACAGCAGTCTGAGCTGATAGCAGTGCATCTTGAAATGCTAGAATCCAGTGAGGATAAACTATTTAAGTCATACTACGAGCATATTACAGACGGGAGTTCCCAAGAATTGCTTTTCTTCTCAGGCCCATCTTCTCTCTAGGTCAGAGTTTAGTTTTTACTTAATGGATGAATTGCAAAGTGAGCTGCTAACTGCCAAATAAGTAATGGACTCTGCTATTCTGAAGGCTGGCCCTGAAGATAACACATCCCATTACAGTGGGATTTTAATCAGAGGACTGACAGCAAAATTTTTTTGCTACAAGTTTGCTACTGCATATTCTCTGGTTTCTGTTGGTGCACAAAAATAATGGCACAGGCATCAGTTCAATCAGTTTGATAATTGCAAACTTACTAATTTTTTTTTTTTATTTTATTTTACTGGGGGAGTTGTGGGAGTTCTTCTGTTTGTTTGTTTGTTTGTTTGTTTGTTGAGGGGTTTTGTGTGTTTGGTTGGGTTTTTTTAATACGGTACTTTCTTAAGGAGATTAATAAGCAGCATACTTCATTTGTCAGTGTTTACTGGGGATAGAGAACTTTCCTATTGAGTGACAGGGCCCTGTCATGGATAACACATATGGTAGTTCACAGAGGAATAGTTTATGTAGTTAATAATCAGATGAGTACAATCTAACTAGGAATGGGGTAGGGTGGGAGCAGCAAAGTACCTGTTCCAGGTAATTTATGTGCTTGAAATCAAGCAGTTGGGCAGGAATCCTCTACTCTGTCTACCACTGGTGTTAGCAGTAAGTTTGATATGGCCCTTTGTGGTTTGTAAAAGCAAAAGTCAAAATGGTTGACTGTCATGTAGTCTGACCTCCTGTGTAAACTCTATGGAGAACAGCATTCCTCAGTGTCTGTTTAAGTAAAGCTTTTTTAAATTAAAACAAATAAATCCACTCCTGACTTTGTTTTGATAGGTTTATGCTTTAAAACAATAATAATAAAAACACCTTGTTGTTAATTGTTCTAAGCAGAAACACTTTATCTTCTGCTTGTTAGGACACAAAGAGAGCAAGAACTCTCTTAGGAAAGCCTGGGAAAGTTGGCCTGGCAATATGCCTAGTGCTCACGTAATAACGGGATTTGCAGGGGTAGTCGGGTAGGGAGCAAATTCCAGTAAGAAATAAAAATACTTTTTCTGGGGAAACTGGTTGTCTCAATGACTGAATTCCACCATGCTTTTCTGGCTTATGCTGAGTTCAGGCCTCATGTGCCACGTGTCTGTAATAATTTCCCCTAATCATTGGTGTGAAACATCCAATGTTCGTTGTCTTGTCAAGGGCAATTTTGTTCTTTTAAACACTTTGGGGTCTTGCTCTTCTTCTTGGAGATCTATGAGATAATTAAAAGCAAATAAATAAAAAAAACCCCTAGTCCTAAATCATCAGAGAGACCTCACTAGTATTTCGGACTCTTGGCTTGCTTCTGTTTTCATCATACCCCATTACATTTCTACAGATGATATTTGCTGCTACTAATGTTGAAGTGCCTTCATAACTTTTCCATCTTCTTCCCATGTATTTTACCACCAAAGTTCATAGGAAGATTTGTTTTCTTCCTCGTTGTGTCCAGATTGATATATGTTCCTACTTCGACCTTAAATTCTGCTTCTCAAGTGGGGAGCTTCAACAGGCTCTGCTCTATGTGCCAGTCTCAAAGATTTTATGCTGAACATACTCACCTTGTTGAGTCCAGGCTGAACCCTGTAAGAACAGGGTTCAGAGTGATCATAGTTGCCCCTTTCAGTTTTTTTTCTTTAAAATTTAAGAACTATTTTCTGCTTAACATTCAGTGAAAGCAAGACTGAAACTTGATTTTTCTATATTTGTGCTTCCCACAAATGCAACTTTTAGTCATTAGTCTCCTCCTATGCTTCACATAAGGAGGCTGAAATTTGTTAGGTTGAAGTTAAAGTGAGATGCTTCCTCTAAATCTTACCATTATCTTTGTGTAAGATTTAACACTTACGCTGCACAGGGCTGAGTCACTTTCCATCAAATCATAAAATGAGAAATTGCCAGAAAAATAGTTATTGCTGGATGAATGTGTTAATCAGTTCCTCCACTCTGTGTTGGTGTAAGAGTTCACATGAGCAGAGGATGGGAGCTCATAGTGTGGACAGACTGCATGAAGGCCTGTTGGCAAAGTTGCAAGGGCAAAGAACCTGGCCAGTTCTATCACCCTGTGAACTAAATCTTTAACCTCAAATGTCAATGGAAGAGCTTTTTTCCACTTAATATATGAAACCCTAGTGCCAGTCTCCTAAAACCTTTTTACCATAGCTGGTTGTGTGACTGGACCAAGAGGAGAAACAGGCTTAAAAAAAAAAAGGCTTCCACTGCCAGAATTTTCAGTTTATCTGCTGTAAAATGACTTTTTCCTTAAAAATGTTCTGTATGAGTAAACATGCACAAACTGCTTTCAATTCCTTGCACTTTTTGAACTCCCTTGAGTCTGTGTAATTGACCTTCCTCTTTCCATCCTTGTGGTCACATCCTTCTGCAGTCATCAGCAACCTCTGCATCTTCATCGTATCGGCCATCACACAGGCTTATGACAGGGCTTTTGTTGCGGAATAAAGACATACTTCTTCCTAGGCATATCAGCATGAAAATCATCCGCTTTCCTATGACCTTGGCAAACATTCTCATTCAGCCTTTATTTTTTGTGACATGTGCAAACAGCAATGACTCTAATTGACTCCAAAGACTTGACATCAGACAAAATAAACCACACCATATCTCTGCTTTGGCAGTGGGTGGGAAGGCTGCACTTAGATCTCTGTTATATCAGTGTAAATAATGCTGGTCCTTGATTACAGTGAATGGTGTTTGTCCTGGTATGCTCACGAGCAGAACCTGTCAGTGGGGACAGAAATGTCAAGGAAGTGGCATTTGGCAAGAGATGTGCCTGACACCTCTTGCAAAGCTTGGCTTTATCTAAAGCTGAGTTAGATGAAAGATTTGCTCAAATCTGTGCCCGCTTGTTAATGGGCGGCTGGCACTGAGTGTGCCACAGCTGCAGTTACATTTTGGTTGCTGGTTGGCAGTGACAGACATTGCTGCAGGAGCAGAGGGCAGGGCAGCACACAGCAGGGTTTTGTTTCCTCAGGCTCTGCTGGAGTGGGCCTTCAAGAAGCCTTCTAGGAATAAGCATCTGAGGTGTGATTAACAAAACTGCTGAGCTGAGATCTGTGCTATGGAGACTGTAGTGACACAATAGGGAGTCTAGGCTTCTCATTTAGGGCAGCTACTGTTGAAGAAGAGGAGTGAAAGAACATTTGGAACTGATCTAGTAATTTAATTGCACTCTAATCAGTAAATTTAGGTATACTAAATATTTAGTAAGTACAGGTTTTTTGGCAGTCAGTACTCTTCTATTTGCTACATTTTAAATTTGGGATACAAATATTATTGTGTATGCTTACTCTGCACATTTTAAATGTGATAAATGCATGCACAAAAATGTCACTTACCAACCCATTGATGTCTGGTGTCATGTAAGGGATCTCAGCCTTGGGGCATAATCATGAGTGGTGTCCCTGCTCACAAGGAGACCACTGCCATGTAGCCAGGTCAACAGGCCCTCAGGTGCAGGCATTTATGGAATAAAGTGCTTGATTTTTAGTCAGATTTTCTACTGTGTTAATGCTGTTTCACCCACTTATCAGTCCAGTCTCCAAAAAACAATTTTTAAAAAAAAATTTTGTTGGTGCTACATTATTGGTGATAACCTCACACAATAGGATGGATTTTGATCTAGTCTATTTGCTAAGCATCAACCTGGACCAACATGGAGTTAGTTCAAACAGGAGTGCATCCATCACAGCTAATGAAAAAGATAATGGAGACAGTGAAGCCAATTCACCTTTCTCATGCTACTTCTTGCTGCTTCTCACAGTTCAAGAATAGCCTTCAGATATGGCAGCAAGGAACAAAGAAATGCACTTTACATCACACATGTCAGTACATTGCAGGGCTTCACAAAACAGGATGTTTTGAAAGCAAAAAAAGTCAGTCTTCAATGGCAATTAGTCACATTAAATGTAGCTTCCCTCCATAAAGTCATAGATACAGATTTCTCTTGGCCATAAATTGCTGGAAAACTGGAGGGTATATAAAGGAGAGGAGCACTTGTTCTTTTCCTTTTTTTCTTCAACTACTTCTACCCACTTTTGCACCAGATGAAATGAAACAGCTCTGCCCTCTTTCATAGTTTCATAATGTGGAAGTCCCCAGGCCTAGTTCTCCAAAGACAAGTAACTGGTGATGATGAACTAGCAAAGTGATAAACACTGGAGAATGAAAAGTGTGTCCTTGAGCTGAGGGAGACTTTTTGTTTGCGCTTTCTGCAGCTGAAAGCTCTGACCACTAGACAGCCTGTCCTGCTGTTCTCCTTTCCGTGCATTTAGATTTCCTGAAGTAAATCCTCATCTCCTCCTTGACAGATTAAATGATCTGTGCCTTGGATCAGAAAAAGCTTTTAAGATATTGCCTCTTCTGATTCCTCTTTCCCACAGGGATCTGGTAGGAACTTTTTTCCTCGATGGTGTTTGAGGATCTGGACTGAAGGCTGTAATAGATGCTCAGTCCTGTTCAGCCTTACCAATGCCCAAAAACCTAGTTCAGTATTTGCTGAGCCCTGCAAGATACCTTTTTGTTGAGCTCTGTGAGTTCCTTGTCAGGTTCTGTGTTCATGGATATACTGGTAGATAATAGCAATGAGAAAATGTTACTTGGTTTCTAATCTTGGAAGTTTATTGTGCATCAGATTTTTTTTTCCTTTAATTGCTTCATGATTCTCACCCATAATTTTTTCCTCAGTGGTGTATGTAACTATTAACTACATTAAGGATGTTGGCTTTCTTTGTTTTAGTAATGGCACTCCCTCATGTTGTAGAGACCATTGCAAAGATAGGGCAAAAGGAGGTGTACAGCAAAAATAAAGATCCTGCTTTTAGCATCCTATGTAAAAAGGGTAGAACAAGTAAATCAATACCAAGTATTGAAGAAAAGCTTTTAAGTGTGTAGCTACAGGGAGTGTTAAACACTTGTTATAATTGCTTCAGTTAAAGATAGATCATAAAATATTATTTCTGTATATCAATAAAGATGTCTTTTCCCACCTTTTACACACTTGAATGTAGTTTAGAAAACATCTGTGTTTTTCCCTTGCTCTGTTGCATGAGCTTATCTTTAATAGCGCATCCAGTTGCTGGAAAAGTTATTGTTTTTCCTCATACCAGAGATTAGTAGTGTAGTCTGAGAGATCAGAGGGATCAGATGAGCACATTAAATAAAAATCTTGTTCTCATTCTGATATCCTACTAAGTAGAAAATAGATGAGTGAAAGAAAGCATCAGGGAAATTAAAAATCACTTACAAGCACATTTCTCTTAACTAGAAGAGTTTCCTCAGATTCCTTGGAGATATTGGCTGCTCTCTCTGGCTCTGATTCAGAAAAGCATTCCTGCTGAAGTGCTTGAGGACACATTTATCTCCTCTTGAATCTGATGGTGCTGGAGTCTGGGGAGGTCTGTGTCTGCACTTGCAATGAAGGGTAGAGGGTAGAACATGAAAATGTTCTGCCTGCTGGATCTCTGCACATTTTGTTAAGCACGGGAAAAAAGCTTTGTGCAAGTAGACCCAAAGAACTCTTATTGCCCTCACCACTTATCTTTCACTGCTACATGCCTTAAGTGTATTACTAACGTGCATTCTCAAGTGAAGATGCAAAGCCAGAATGATTCAGCTTTGATCAGAGTGATTAGAATGATTTATCTGAAGGATGACCTTTGCTAGGAATATTGTTTCCTTAATCAAGCAGCATGCTGATTTTTGGTGCCAAATCAATAAATTCCAGAGGAGGTACCATGACAGTGATTTCCCTTGCAGTATGTTTGTACTTTGTAAACCTCCTCAGCCACATCCAGGTTCACACCAGGTTCAAGTGTCATCAGTGTAGTTTGCATATGGTCAGCAGGAGGACACTGCTGATCATCTGTCCTTCTCGGAAAAATGCTCTCACTGACAGTTTTAAATCAAATGTTACAGCAGTCCTCTTCACAAGGAAGACAGTCATACAAACAGTGCTCTGCAGATCATCGATTTCTTTGGTGTATCTGTTGAGTTAAAATAACAACGGGAAAGATGTCTATGTTTCTGTTACACTCCTAGCTGATACCAGCCAGGACACTTGTAGATCTAAACAAACCGGTTTGGGCAGAACAGGCTATAACATTTTGTTTTGAATAGCTGTCAGTATTTTCTGAAGGAATAGGTGGTATTCACAAAACTGCTCCTCCTGACCCACATCTCAAACAGCTTCAGCCTGTCTCTACAGACATCTAAGGATTCTGTTTTAACTTTCCAGATTTCTTTTAAAAGTGACACACACTATAACAAAACTCTCTAGAAAAGAAAAATATTTCCAAAATGAAAGCAGTAAATCTTTAAATTTTAATTTGTTTCTGTGCTTCTACTTTATCAGTTTCTTCAAGCCTCCTACTTAATAATGTAAACCCTTCAATCTCATCTGTGTGAAGTGAGTAAATAGGATGTTCATTTCATATCTTCTGGAAGCTCATTTTGGCATAATGGAGCATTTCACACAGCATGCTTTACACTTTTCTTCTTTTGGCTGAACTTGCTGACTACATGTGAGCAGTTGACAGGATTTAAGTGGAAAATCTATAATTGCTGACTTGAAACTCACAGCATATTGTTAGAATCAAACACCGAATAAAAACTTCTGAAATCCCATGTTAAAAATAAGAGTGTTCAGATGCTTTTATAAATAATAGCCTTTTTTTTCTTCTCAGCTTGTATTTCTCAGCAAGTCTTACACCGGCTCTCATACTTCAGATAGATATGTTGTACTATTTATTGAGTAACAGTGTCCCATACAAACCTCAGTTGCTATTGCCAGTTTCAAGGCAAACCAATACTAGACTTGAGTAAATGAGGTAGCATTTAATTTTGTGTATTGAGGGAGAACAACAAAAAAATGATTGCAAGATAAAGGAGATATCAGTTTCTCAAAAAACACCAGGAAAGAAGCAGTAAAATTTCTTATGAAAATAAAAGCTAAAGCAGTAAAATCCAGCAAAGGCTTAGCAAAAATAATGACTTTTTTTAAGAAGTCAGCAACTCCATCCCTGCATTCCACTGTGGGGAGTAAGACTAACACTGGAATATAAGTTGGAATAGCTGCAAGAATAATTTTGCATTTTCTTTACCTCCACTGCTAGAAGATATTAGTAGGGAAACTTGTTAGTCAAAGGATTACCAAGGATAAATAGTAAAATTATTGTAAACCGAGAAACTTTGAAATTGAAAAATTACAAAAAAGGAAACTTGCAAAGAGAATTCACTTTGTCATTTTATGCAGTATATTGCCCATAAAAATGCTAACAATATTTTCAGGTGATTTATCATCTCCATCATGCAGTAGTCATCGTGGATTTCCATACAAGATACTCCTGAAACAGATCAAGCACAGAGTCACCTGGTAAAGAACTTGAATAGCACCTTCTCCTTCTCCCCAATACAGTTTAGCAGTACTCAGGCATGAACTACCTGTTCAAAACTGTACAATAAACTGTACTCAAGAACTGTGATCATAAACCAGAAAGCAAACAATGGAGGGAATATGGTACTCTGCGCTAGTCTGATGTGTTCAGAAATTAGAATTATTTTAAGCAAGATAGAAAGGTGTATCCAGTGAGATATTTTGCAACTGGAGGAAAAAAAGAAGAAATAATATTCATTTACTAAATGATTGAAGTTATAATTTTAATTTAAAACAATAATTTTGTGGAATAATGAAGTACAGCTACTGCAAAGTTTTCTCTGTCCTATTAAAAAAAAAAAGTAAAAAGTAAAACAAAGGTATTTCTGTGGGGAATACAATTGTATAGAAAGAATTTATAAAAGCTGCCCAGAAAACCCTCTGGGATGTTACTCTCTTATTTTTTGGTGAATTTTAGGACAGCACAGAATTTCCAAAGAAAAGGAATGAAGAAAGTTAGTGTTGCACCAAATTCTGGGACAGGTTAACAGGCCAGCCACGATAATGAGAGCCTACATGACAATGAGTAATGGAGTCTTAGACAACAAACAAAGAATTATGTCATTCCACCAATCAATGCAGGGTTGTGGAGAAAAGATACTGCAAAACAAATGTCATTTCTTCTGCTTTCTTGGAGGCTTTGATCAACAATGAAGATGTGACACTCAACTTCTGAATAGTATCTGATGCAGCAGGCTGCAACATTTACTTATGTTTGCTGTTTTCTGGTTTCTTTGTGTAGGTAGATTAAGAATTGGATTTTAATTGACCTTAACACTTCACTGTGACTCAGTGAGGAGTCACAAGTTCATTTTGTATTTTAACCCCGTGGTTTATTATTATCCTATCAGGCAAAAAAAGATATTGCCACTGCTGCTACTGAAAAAAGTGGCTGATGACATCAAGATTGGGGTATGGGGAAGAAGAAGATGGAGGGTGGACCATGTTGTCAGCTGATGTCTAACTGATTGAAAAATAAAAGTTACTGAAGCTACCAAGGAAAATGTCTTCGGTGAGAGGAAGAGAAGAAAAAAACAAGAAGAAGGGGAGAAAAAAATGTGTAGGTCTACCTTTGGATAGTACCTACCAAGCTGCAAAGACCACAATTAATTTTATATGCACCTCATAAATAATTTCATATATTTTTGGTATTTGCTTGAGCTTTTAAGGTTTAGTGTTGCAATATCCAGAAAAAAAAAGTTCTCTCTAAATTTACTGGCAGTCACTGGCTGTTTTCCCTAGGCAAGACAAGATTACTGATCACTTCTCAGAAAATACCCGAGGGAAAAATGTGAAACTTAACTTCTATGATACTCCTAAAACGTTGATAATTATGGATCATATAAAAAATGTAAAAGGATAACTTATGTCCAACACACTTTCCACTGAAATAATTCTTGGGTAATGGAGAGTTCTAGCACAGATTTATTTTAGCCAATGGATGTCACTGTTGTTCCATTGCATGTCAGATACAGTAAATATCTGCCAGTACTGAAAAAGACCACCTGCGCTGAAATAAAACAGAGGTGAACAGAAGTTGCAGGTAGGACATTCTTCTGGTAGGGATGAGGATATGTTTTAAGATATGGCATAGAAGAATCTACATCATCAACCATAAAATTTATGTTATTTCTTCAGGAAAGATTTTGTACTACTATCCAAGCATTGACTGCATACAAAAGTTGTAAGACAGATGTAAGAGAACAGGATTGACAGGGGAGGAAAGAAGTCCTTGCAGTACATCCCAGGGAGTGTGTGTTTTCTCAGAAGTAAGAGGATGTTGATAGTCTTACACTGACAGGTTCACAGGAAAGAAAATCATGATAACCCAGCTGCTGATGAATTTAGCCCTACCAAACAAACATAATAGGGTGGTGAGGATAATGATTAGTTAGTAACTAATTAGAATAGAGAGAATCAGGTGCCATGAGATCAAGCAGTCAGTCTAAAAGCAAAACCCAGAAGGAAATTGACTTTTTAATTTTTCTTTCATGAGGAGCATTAACATTTTTTTTTTAATGTTAAAACCTATTACCCAGGTAGAGAATAATATAAAACCAGGGAGAGAAATCTAAAAACAGAAGAAAATTTTAGGAAGAGGAAGAGGAAAATATGGAGTTATAGGAGCTGAGGAGAGGGAAAATCAGAGCAAAGGCAAGTCCTTCATTCTACCTGTTACTATCAGTAATATCCTCACCAACAAATTGCAATGGACTAGAACTCCATCTTGGGTATAAGAGTATGAGTACATGCAGTCCCCGTCCATGCAAATTGCACCAGAAAGCCCCAGTGTCCTTGTCTGTAGTGCCTGTCAGCACAAGAAGAAAACTTCTCCCATTCCCTGAAGTGCTGGGACAATGCTGGCTGGTATAGGCCAAAATTGTGTCAAGAGCTCTGTTAGCAATTACAGTAGTTACATGTCAGGGCCTGACTCTTTAACTGTGGCCAGGTTCTTTGGATAAATGGATACATTAAGGCAGATGAGGTCAGCAGCCCATTAAAGTCATGCCAGGCCTGGCCCAGGGTACACTTTGGTCATGTCCAAAGCAAGACTTGAACTTGCGCTTGTACAAACTGCTGCAAACATACTTGGCCACTCTGCCCTTCAAATGCAGAGGAAAACCCCAGGAAACTTAGGCACCTTGTTACTGCTGAAAAAATCTTCTGGAAAAAATTCTGAAGAAAAACTGAGGGGTTACCAATAAATCGTGAAAGGAGCTAGGTTAATGACTGCACAACATGGTGTTTCTGCAAAGGTCTCCAAAGAGGACACTGCTGTTTCCTAGATCCTGGCTGGACTCTGAATGGTATGCCACAGGTGCCATCCCGGATGGAGATACCGGAGCAACTGCTGCGCTTTTTCTCAGACAGGTGTGGGGAAACTTCCTTGGACCATATCTCTCCTTCCTCTTACTGATGACAGGCTCTGTGCAAGACCCTGTACATTAGTTCTCCTTCAGCATCGTGATGGCCACGTCCTTGGGGACTTGCTGTGTGAAGCGCTAGATGGGGGGATGGCATCTATGCCTCCCTGAATTCAGGTTTCAATGATGCACCATTTGCCTACAGAACTGGCCAGCAGGGCCTTGCTTGCCCTGTGGTCCCAGGAGTTGTGGGCTGGGAAGAGATAGCAATCTCCTGACGCTGTACATCTAGCACAGAGAAAAACAGAGAGGCAGTGATGCTGTTCTGCAGAATGTGAGAGATACAGGTCTGGCTTCAGAATGACACAGAGAAAACCTGCAGAAGACCTTTTTTGAATCTCATGCTTATGAGGGCTGTGATCCTCCTGCTGGCTGTGACCCTTCCTTGCTGGCTTCTTTCTTGTTCTACTCCTGGGCTGCATGAGCAGAGACAATAATATTGTTCCTGTCAGATAGTGTGGCACTTCTGCTCATCACTGAGTTGTTGGTGGTATTTTCCATTTCCAGGTACCAGTCTCTCAGGCTTAGGTGTGACATAGATTCTTGAAGATTGCTGTTTTGCTACTGTGCTTTAGGACATGTAGACCATCCTCAAGGAGAGATTTGTGTGTGCATACACACGTATATGCTTCAAGAAAATAGAAGTTTTAGAAATTAAATGCTGCTTGATTTCTGGAAATGGTCCCCTTTTCTGTACTGAATTGGAGGCCGCAGGGAAGGGGGAGACTCACAGGGTTTTTCTTGTTCACTCATGATGAAAGTGTGGTTTTTATTTCCTATCTGAGCACCTGAATTAGCACAGCACCCTTTTGTGCTGTCCTGTGGAAGGAAGTCAGCACTAAATCTGAGTGAGGGAAGCAACCAGATTACCACTGTGTCTTACAGAGGCCCCATTTTCCCCAGAGACCCACTGCCAAGTGCTGTTTTGACCAGACCTGCTGAGCTGAGGTAAAGTCTAATGGCTGAGCTGTGGCTTGAAGTGGTTATGTGCTATGCTGAGAAGTCATAAACAGCTCTTATGTAAATGGTTTATGAGGGAGTGGGGAACCTTTAGCCATGTTAGAAGCAGATCTGAGCTGATAATTTCATACCACACTGTTCTCACAGATTATTTTGTTTCATAGAGCAACAACAAAACAAGCCTTCCCCTCCCTTCCCCCAGCTGAGCGCAGGGGTGGTAGGTTCTGTTGGCCTCCAGGGACAAGGGAGATGTGGGAGATATTCACACGCAGCTGAAGGCTTGAATTCAACAGACTGAACAGGGAGGTCTGATCAAAAACTTGATGTCACGAAGCAAATCAATGCAATCCCTGGTATAGAATCTGCATTTGATGTAGATGCAATGGTGGCTAAAGCTGTCTCATCATATTCAAGAGGCTTAAATTAGTAACTAGTAGTTTCTAACACTTTTACTAGATTCTAACTCATAGAAAAAGCAGAAAGATGTCTTATTAAAAAAATACAAATAATGCAATTATTTTCTTGTTTGGCTTGTGTTGTATGCAGTTTTATAAAGGAAAATAAAGGATTCTGCTCTTGCCCAACATATTCGGCAGGTTAAAAGATCAAAATAGAATTGAAGGCTGATACAGCATAGAAACATGAAATCCCCAATCTTCCTAGGTATTATTTTATAAATCTTATTTTTTCCTTTTCAAGCTTTATTTCTAACATGTCTTATTTGCATGAATTACATTCCTTTGCTTATAATACAAGACTGAGTTTTCAGGGTGACATAGCTGTGGGAACTAAAATAGCTTCTTAAAAGTTAATTTTAGAAAACTTGAATTGTTTATTTGTGAAAAGTCCATTGCCAAACTGGTCAGGGAGGTAAGGAACTCAATGACTTCCCATGCAGGAGTCACAATTTAAGTATTAAGGTAGACAAGTTTTTTCTCGTAAGTTTGAAATTAACCTGTTATGGTTCTATGCTGTTTTTTTCCTGTAGTCTCAAGAACTTGTATTTTGTTATGAGAGATGGAATGATCATAAAATTCGAATTATTTTCTTGGTATAGTGGTAGGAATGAATCAAAAACTCCTCAAATGCATTAGTTATTCCAGACTTCCTCCCTCCCCTCCTCCATCTTTTTGTTCAAAAGCACACATAGGTGCAGGAGGCAGAATGCTGTAAGAACTTGAATAGCAAAATGTTCCTTTTCAAAATACTATCCCAACTAACGAACTGCAAATGTTTCTGCTGAACACAGGCACACAGAGCAAACTGAAAACTGTAGAGTTAAAAATCCTGTTGAAGGATAAAGTTAAGCATGAAGTCTCAGATAAGTGTTGCCAACAATGAAAATTTTATATAACTAATTCAGCCTCTCAGTTATTTCAGTGAGCATCATTTTCAATATTCTTATAGGCCCCTTGTTTTGTACCTACCAGTATTTTACTTCTTCTCTGTTTTCTATTTCTAGGGTCTTTTTATTTTTCTCTTTCAACACAGTTTACTTTGTCTTCTGCTGTCTTGGGGTGACTCCATCATGTATATCCCCTATCACGGCTTTATGCCAAACAAGTAATTTTGTGCCTTTTCTGTGCCTNCCAAATAATTTTGTTGTCTCTTCTTTTTCCTCCCTTTGGTTTCCTGCAGAATTGCAGATGACAACTAGTGCTGTTTATTGAACAGAAAGATTAGGCATCTGAACTGATCACTTATAAATGGTGTCTACAGACCAGCTAAATTACTATATTAGCTGATGTTGGCACCTTGGCCTGGCAAAGCAATTCAGATGATCCCCGCACCGCCTGCACACAGAGAAATCCTAAAAAATTCCTCCAAAACTCCCAAGTACATCAGCTTTTGATGTTTGTTGTTTGACTACAGCAACCAAATACATCTGCAACCTCAATTTATTTGACTCAGATTAATTTAGTCAACAGTGTCTGGCCTTCTAGAAAATACTGTTTGCCCAGGGTGAAAATGGCATTCTGAAAAAAACCCAGCTCTGAAGCACGACAAATTCTGAGACATGCTTTACTGATGTGACTATGTTCCATTGCAAAAGCTTGAAAACCTGCTAATGAGCTATTGAAAACTCAGGCAAAAGACCTTCTTCCAAATCTCTGGAACAATTTTTTCCTAAACATACTGGTTTTAGATGAGCACATTCAGCATGTCAGACATGGTCCAGACATGGAAATGCATCTGCCTTCAAGTCAAACCATAAGTCATGCTGTCTTAAGGCCCAGACCCAAAAGCCTAGAAGATAGGTTGGCAACTCATTTTGAGATCCCAGATACAGGGAGCTATGGATTTGTCCAGGGCTGTAGCTGCCTCCCCATGGCAATAGCCATTGCAATGCACAGCAGGATGCACTGGCACTTACAGCTGTGTGATATAGTACTCTTTTCACACAGAGATCAGAGCTCTACCATCTACCTCCTATTTGAAGGTTATATATCCAGTATATTTATTTTATGCCAATTGCTGTAGAAACTGAGAATGTAATGAATGCATAATGCTATTGCAACTTACCAGCGTTTTCTTTGAGTACATAGCGACTTCTCATTCCCCCCCTCCCTTCTCTTCATATTTTGTTAGTGTAGATCGTTCTTTTTCCATGTCTTTCATCATGTCACAGCGTCTGCCAAACTCACTGTTGATGGCCTCTTAGTGAGAGATTTTCTGTTTACCAGGCCAAATGCAGAGATGATCCTCTCTCGTGAGACCATTACTGCCCTTGACAGTTTTGCAGTTGTTGATAAGCAGAGCTGCCATTGGCAGCCTTTTGTCCCAAGCAGAGAGCTGGAAAGGACACATGAAAAAGGACTTGGTTCGGCTCTCACACTTCCTGCTACCTAAGAAGCCCACGGGGTGAACTTTGTTCTGTTAATCCTCAGCACATGGAAAAGGGCTTAACTCTTTAGGATCCATTTGTTGAGTAAGGAGCCACCTAAATGAGCTAGTGACAAAATGCTGAACTAGCTTGGTGCTTAGCTCCAGAGGAACTTAGGTCTCTGGTGTTATCTTAACCACTTCACAGCCAGAAACCCCTTTCCTTCATTAGACAAGGAGCTGGAATATCTCCCTGGAGGTGGAAGCTGTCCTCTGACTGCTTTTCCTACTGAGGAGCTCTGAGCAGTGGCCTGCTGGATATTCTGGCATTTTCTTCTATGTTCTCACTGAAGCACTATCCTTTTCTGCATAGATTAATTGACATTATCCTGGATGACTGAGTCCATTAGTCTACAGCCAAATACATTGGGGAGGTCCTGGAAGAGTGGTTTAGATTGAAACCTCCTGAAACCTCTCTTGAGTTCCCTAAACATGGCATTGGTAGCAAACCATTGGGAAGATGGGGGAAATATTTCAATTTTTATGCAATGCAAGTCAAGCACAGCATGGTTTTTTTCACTAAGCAGAAAATCCACAAATGAGTTATAAGAAATTCTGGAAATGCCTGGTAAGTCTTAACTGGTGGTTTCTTGGAGCTTTTCATAGCTCCTTATTTAGGATTACCATACAGAAGCAATAACATTTTTCACATCAATTGCATAGCTATTGTTACCACTTGTACTAATAGGAGTAGTAATTCAGATACTGTAGAGACCAGCTCTACAGCTATTTTGAACGCTTATACAGCAATACGCACAGCACGACTGCAAATTGATATCCAAATACGTGTTGGTGTTACCTTGCTTATTGTAAATTTTGCATGTTAGGAGTGGCAGTGCATATGGTTTGGAGAGAGTCCCTTCCCTACAGGTAACTAGGATTGGCTAGGGTTAGATGAAGAGCACCTCTGCAAGGTGCTGCTGACTTCAGCTGAGGCTGCAGGTGCTCAGGGGATGTTGGAGCCCTGCTCTGCCACTGTCAATTATCTCTGGAGACAGACTTCATGTCAAGGGGCATGTGCTGCCAAGATAAATATCTGTTTTCTTCATTAGTTTGGACTAGGTTCCATAGAATGAACTGGTACACAGCTGACATTTTCTGTGTAATCTACATGAAGTTAAACACTTCTAATAAAAGCTTCCTTCTGCTATTCCTTGCTGCCCTTGCCCTTCCTGTATTCTAATCCATACTGCAATTCTTTCCCTTAGTTCCTCTCTGTTTGCTTACTTTAAACTTTTCTTGGAAATTTTCCACCAAGATGAATTGAAAAATTAGGAGAATATGGGAAAGATTTTTCCTCTGTTTCTTTGAAGAGAGCCTTTCTCTCAAGTCCTTCTTATTTTGATCACACTGTAGTCAAAAGTAGTGTCAGTCTCTGGTCCAAGAGGCCAGAAGAAAAAAGAAAATAAATGAAGGGATTTGGGAGTATTTTGCAACTACTTTCCCACTTAATTAATAAGCTTTTCTTACACATTTGATGAATGAAAAAGAACTAGTTCAAAGAACTAACGTTTACTTTGTTTTCCTGACTTTCTCAAATAATAAATTTCTTTTCAAAGTGGATATTTGATTTTCTTCAAATTCACAATGAATTACCTGTATCCTCTAAAGTCTCAAAAAATAGAATCATCTTCTGGAGCTTTCCTTTTCGTGCACACTTTTTTATCTATGAACTAAAGCAATTTTGGGGTTTTGGGGTTTTATTTACTCACCATCACTATCCCCCCCAGCCACCCCAAGTCAGGGTTGGGTATGGAATCCTTAAATTGATGACAAGTGTAATCACTTTTAGCATGGAACACTTATGTTCTATACTTTCAGGCCAGAGCATGGAGGGGTGGAAAGTTTGTAACTTCTCTTACTTCCCCTCAAGTTTTGTGGATATTTCTCACTGCTCAATTATATTTTCACTTGAGAGAGAAAATGGGTACAGCTGTAGAGAGTAGGGATCAGAGGTTACCTAGCATCCAACCTTTTTTTCACTTCCTATTTCTTCAAAAATCTTGTTAAGGGAAAATATTTAGTGCGTGCCACTATGTGAAGGTCTTAGCCTGAAGGAGACAAGAGGTGAGGTGCTCTACTTTCAAGGTGCGTAAGTTCAAAATCCCTGATGTACATGAGAGACATGAATCTGGGTCTCCAAAGCACGTGAATCACTTAACCACTTGTATGCACAAGGAAGGAATTCCTCCTTAACCTGTTGGTTTACATCATGTTGCATCAAACAAGTTTGCCAGACAACTGTCCCAGAGCAAAATAAGTAGATTAATTCTTATTTTCTCTAATTGTATCAAAATCTGTGACTAAGCTAGAGACCTATCTGCTTAGAATTTATTCATACATCATTGTGTGTGCACCAGACAGCAGCAGAAAGTGGGCGAATGTGGCTCACCAATGTTCCTTTTCAGCTGTGAAGGCCAATTACATGTTTGACTTCATTACTAAGAGTGTAGCCAGCACGTTGTGAGGTGATTATTCCCATTCATTCAGCAGTCCCAAGGCCACATATGGAGTATTAAGCACAGTTTTGGGCCATGAGTAAAAGAAAATTTGCTGACAATCTAGAGAAAGTAGTAGGTAGTCACCAGGGTTTGGAGCATGATGTACAAGGACGAGCTCAGGGAGTAAGGTTTGCTTAGCCTGGAAGACAGAGGGCTTGGTCAGAGCTGTAGTGATCTTCTCTGTTCAACTGTCTGATTGACTGCATAAAAAAGATGGAGCCAAAACCTCCATGTGCACAGCTATAGGCCAAGAAGTAACAGTCATAAATTGTAACAAGGGCATCCCATATGGATACAGAGGAAAAATTCTTCCCTCGCAGATGTCTACCAGGTTCCCACAAGGGCTACAAGAAGTTCACTTTCAGAGACTTTTAAAATGCAACAGGGCTTAAAGCAACTTCATCTACCTTTGAAGCTGAACTTAGTTTGATATGGGCGTTCAATGAAATGACCCCAAGCCTCCATTTTTACCTGAATTATTCCAGGACTTTTACCAAGGAAATTTGCGTCTGTGAAGTTAGGTGGGTTTTGAGACTGCCATTGCTTAATAAATGCTTATCATAGGCATTCAAACAGGTGTCTGGGTGCCAAAATTCTGCTGTATACCTAGCCTCCCTAGGGTTTTTTGACTATTTGACATTTATAAATGAAGGCCTGTTATGAAATTTACTGCTTGCCTTCCCGTATCATCAGTTCTGCTTCTGATTAAGAGGCTGTGAGGTTCTGGCAACAGCACCCAACTATCTACAGGTCCAACAAACTGGATTTACTGCTTCAACATGGGTTACTCTGCGCAGCATCTCTGCTCTTTCTGCATTTTGGATGCAGAGCCTGTCCTGATAGATGCACATGGGTGGTGGGTGCTGCACGCAGTGCTGAGTCATGAATGCACTGAATGCACCTGGCTGTCCAAGAGTGTTACACATATGCAGCAAGACTGCTCAGTCATGGAACAGTATGGGCCTCTCTGCTGGTAGTCCAAAGAGAGCCAGCTGCACACTCAAAACCTTGTAGTTAACGTAATTCTGAGGCAGTGCCTGAATGGGAATTAGTTAACATTTCTTGTGTGCAGCAGGCACAGTATTCCTGGCATTTGCCGTCCCTATGGGCACTTTCAAGCCCTTTGAACTCCAGAAATGGGACATACCTTCGTAAATTGTGCTCCATCCCTGTTAAACATCTAAAGGATTAAATCCAGAGGTTAGAAAAGACCATTAGGCCAAATAATCTGGCAGCTTGCATTTCAGAAGCATACACTTCCATCCATTCATTCTCTTATACCCAAAGCCGTGAAATTTAAGTGTAGACTTTGGGGGTGAGGAGATTGCTCAGATGTTGATGGCTCAGACACTAAAGTATACCTTAAATTACTTATGACATACTTTCATGTAAAAAATTACTACAAACTATTGATTAATTCTTGATATATTATATTACATTGGTTACAATTAAGTTCATATTAATAGTCTTGTTCCATATGAGTTGATGAATTCAGATGAGGTATGACTGCCTGAGAAGCTTATACCACAGTAACCCATAAAATTCTTTATTCCAGGTTTTTACAGTTTAATATTCCCAAGAAGCTACTTTGTGGTTTTATTTTTAAAATAAAACACATGCGTTTCTTCATTGCAGTTTCACTCTTAACTATGTGGAATTAATGACCTGATATGACAAACCTTACACTTGCTGCTTTTTTTGTTTATTTGGTCCTTTTAAAATAGTTCATCAGCTGAGTAAGGAATTATTTTTTGGCCTACTGCCATATGATTTTGGGCAAAGTTTATAATGTATTGGTATTAAATAAACCTCTATAATTACAAAAGCAAATACCAGCAACTTTTCTGCTATGTTAACTCACATTTCGTGATTGCTGAATCTGGATTTTTTTTCTTAATTGAGCTCAGTGTATTGATCGATGCATCAGGACTGAAATAACTGCATCTACTGGAAAGAAGTGTCAGCTGACTACTTAAACTGTCCATCTATATGTACATGTAGTAGAGCACTTAAAGCATTACATAGGCTAGTGCAGTGACATAAAAGATATTTAAAACTGACCAGCTCTCTGTCCTGTTTCAAATTTAAGGGTTTGTGTCTACTTCCATTACTGCTCAATTTGGCATCTTGGCTGGAGTTCCTCAGTGTTATTCATGAATATTTGTTCTCTGGCCTTCATATAGGACTGCATTTTGCTGATGTTGCCAGCATTGACTGTTTTTGAGATCTATCAAAACTTTGTTATAATACCTTCATCTTAGCTTACTTGCAACCTGGCCAAATATTACTTAGCCTTTACTTAGCCTTTTAGGCTACAATTTACCATGAGATGATTTTGGGCTCACTTAATTTCTTTTTCCAAAACGTTTCAGCCAGAACAGTTTAGCCATTTCCAAGAAAATGCTGGAGAAAATACATTGTGTTGCAATGCTAAAACAGCCCTGGCAACCTTTTATTTGAGTAAATGTGTACTGTCCATACTTTGGATCAAGGAGTTGAAATTTGTTCAGAGTACTGTGGCCTTTCTGTCAGGCAAGAGTGCCTTCCTGTCCTCATGAAAATTTTTGACATAATGTTTTGGAAACTGAATTTAGACGTGAAGAAGTTTTACTTTTTGGCACTAGGCAGCTAAAATAAACTTAAATGACAGTCTGTCACAGTTTTGACTTCTCTGGGCATGCAGTGTTTCACTAAACTGCTTTGTATACATAAAAATTACGTGCTCACACAGCAGCATTTCAAATCTGCTTGTTTTTGTGTGTGCAAGGTGAGCAAAAGGGAAGATAATTATTTCAGAGAGAAGGTGGACACAAAGACTTATGAGAAGTTGTTGAAACAAGATGGACAATAACAAGATGGAAACAGGTTTAAAAAATTAATCTTTGGAAGTGATTTGTAAAAGTGTCAGCATATGCAAATAAAAACTGCACTGAAAGCCCAGGAGAGAATGCAAAGGAAGAATGCTTCTAAGATACTCTGAGAAACTGTTCTCTTCCTGAACTGCAAGCTTAAGTGCAAGAGGGATTAATTTAAAACATTTTGCTGTCAACATTTTGGTTTTGTCACTTGCAAGTTAAGTTTTCATCTCAAAACTGATTTCTGATTCTGTGTACCATTTCTTGTGGGACTCCTCCGCAGGGAGGGAGGCCTGAGAGTCCTGGCCAGAAAGTTGAAAAGACGAGAGGAGGCCTCTTGTTGGTTGCTTCAGATAGTTGTTTTANATTTCTGAGAGCACCACTGGGTTCCGAAGCTCTGTTTTATTTGCTGTCCACAACTCAACTGGTTTCAATATGTGTTGTAATCACAGAATGACTGAATTTGGAAGAGAAGACTGGAGTTCATCTCAGCTGAGTACCCCTGCTCAAGCAGGTTGCCAAGAACAGTATTGAGATGTCTTTTGAAGACATAAAAGATGGGAGATTCCACCATTCCTATAAACAAGTATGTACTTCCTCATGTTCAGAAAGAGATTCCTGAATATTACCCAGCTTTCCTGACCCTGCCTCCCTCTAGGGCCTTACCCTATGTGACCCATGCAAGCAGATCTTTGAAGCAGCTAAAATCTACTCTCCTGAATTCCAGGACCGTGGTCCTGTTCCTTCCTGTTCAGTCTTGTGGTCACTTCAGCCTTCACATACCCTAGTGAGCCTTTCCTTTTATGAGTTCCAGTGGAATCTCTCTCCTCATTGGTTTCTCCACCAGCTGGGTCAGGAAGGGGTCATAGATGATCTCCAGGAGCCTCCTGAATTGCTCATGCCATGCTGTGTTGTCCCTCCAGCTGATAACGATGTGGTTGAAGTTCCCCATGAGGACAAGGGCTTGTGAATGCGAGGCTACTTCCAGCTTTCTGTAGAAGGTTTCATCCACATTTGTCCCGAGCAGGCAGCCTATAGCAGACACCCAGTGCTGTGTTGCTCATACATGTCTGTTCTTTAATCCCTACCCATCAACTCTCAGTTGGATCACGCATACCCACCCAGAGCTGTGTGCACTGCTGCTGCTCTCTCACATAAACTCCCCTGCCTCACCTTCCCAGGCTGTCCGTCCAACAGCCTGTACCTCACTGTTGCAGCACTTGTCATGGGAGAGTCATGCCTCCATGTCTCAATATCACACAGATCTCCAATTCCTTCTCTTTATCCTCCAGACTGCATACATTACAAGCACTTGAGAGAGACACCCCAGCTACTGATATTCTTAAAAGTCTCTGAGGCTTCCCCATGATGGTGCCTTGCAGGCACTTCATTGCTTACATGTGGGAGTTTGAGGTGACTCCACTTAAGCCTTGTTTTCATTATGTGTTCTCTGTCTCTTGCACCATCCTAGGCTCTGTGCTTGTAAATTCTGTTCATCCCTGCCTCCCAGGACTGCTGGTAGCTCCTTCCCTGTCTTTTCTAGTTTTAAGTGCTTACTGGCTCAGTAAAACAAATGTTTTGCTCATTTACAAGGGCATTTACTTATGTCACTTTAAATTTTGAGTGCTGTGCTCTACAACCTTAATGTGTTTTTCTTGCTATATGAAATTAATTTTCAGAAGACTTAGAAATTGAATGTTTTGTACACAATTAAGTAAAAAGGAAGAGGCATTAATGTTTGTTTACATGACTGACAGAGTGCCAGGAAGGGAGCACAAAACTTTATACTGCAGTTCTGCTGGTGTAGCAGATACACTATGTTTCAGGGGTTGTTGTCCAAAACTTTTTAAAATTGCATTTTTAAAACTCTGTTCGTGTTTGGGGAACCCTCAGGAAACTGACTGTTTTCTCAGATACAGTAATGCCTCATTGCCATGGTGATTCTGAAGTATTTCTACAGGGTCCAAGGAGTAGGACTTCTGAAACTTTCTTGAACCCAAGATAGACTTTGGAATCCCTTCCATTCTTCTAGCTGACACTGATAAACATGGTCAGTTGTGAGTATCTGGTCCAAATATTTTTTCTACCTCCTTTTTTTTTTTTTTAGTTACATTTATTGTCAAGCTATAGATATAATGTGACTTTCTGCTACATCAGCCTTTACCCACCTAAACAGTTGCTTGATATAAATACCATTTGAACACTGAAAATGCATGTTCAGATGCAACAGTTTATTGTGCTTATACAAATTGTCTGAATTTACAAATAAGAAATGCAATCCTAAAGTTCTTGATTTGAAGAAATGGTTCTTTTATGCAGATTCTAATTCAGATGAGAAGTATTGGAAGAACGCATATTTTCTTGAGTTGCCTAAAGAACACCACCAATGAGGACAGTCTAAGGGAGCTGGACTTAGTTTTAATTTGTCAGGTGGGAGGCTAAGGAACAATATTATGGCAGCCAACTTGAGGAAGTGTTATAAAGATGATGGAGCTGGACTCTTCTGAGAAGGGGCAGGGAGAATAAAAAAGGACAGTGACCACACATTCCTTGTGGGGAGGTTGGCTGTTAGGAAAAAGGGAGGTGGTGCATCTCTGGAGGGAGTTGTGCACAGGGCCATGGAAATTCCACTCTTGAGTCTGTCATGGCTTTGTGCAGCCAAGTTTCAAAAACCTCCAGTCTGGCTTTTTTCACAGACTGACTTCAAGCAGCTTGTCCTGGATGGATTCCAGGGGTCCCTTCTAGCCAACACTTCTATGATTCTTGTGTATATCTGTGAGCTTCTGCTTTACATCTTCTTGATTTTTGACATGTGTAAGGCCAGAATGTCAAAGTTATTTAGATGCTTAACTTCTGCTGAACTCAATGGGTGGTATAGAAACTTCTACCTTCAAGGGATGAAAGAAGAATAAATTTGTAAGATATTCTTTTCTTCATCTTAATTCAGTTAAATTAAATTCTGTATACTTACCTCTCAGGATCCAACTAGTAAGGAAAGGGAGAACCTGGTGTTGTCCCTCATCAGTAAATGCCTGTAAAAATGTATCACAGAGTCAGACGTGGGAAGGGGGCTGTGGACTTGGAAAATGTATGAAATGTCCACATAAAGTTAGTTGTGACTGGTGCACTTTTTCTACTTAAAATAAATGGAAGGTAGTAATAAGAGATTACTGAGGTGAGAGCTCAATTTTCAGCAATTTTCCTTGGATGAGATTTGGAGGTGAATAATTCTTTATTTTTCTTTGAAACATGGAATCAACTGCTTACCTTTCCTCAGTTTACCTTCCCCTGGGAAAGAAGAGAATTATGCAACAGCACAGAAAGGAAGAATTCTTTAAGGGAACTGACTTTCTTCTATTTCTGTCCCAAAACCCATGTTGTTAGGGAGTATGTCTATTCAAGTGTGCATGTCTCTGAATGGGAATACAGAAAGCAGGCCAAGGTTGGTAACTTCCAGCAGCCTAAACATTCACTGGAGAGGATTAGGTTTGCAAATAACTGTACAGCCAAAGCCAGATAACTTCTGGTAAATCAATTGTGGTGTGGGAACAGAAGGACCCAAAAGTGGCCAGAGATCCAGATACAAAAATTTGTGGACTGCACAGAGTATTCTCAGACTTTAAACAATGAAAATGTTGTCTTGATTGGGAACCTTCCTATCCTTTAAGAAGAAGGCCATGAAAGTTTGTTTTATTTCTGTGTGTTTGCACATTCAGTAGTGTTTCACAAACACATTCTTTTTATATATTTGCAAGGTGTCCTTTTGAGGCCCAGTTTTAGATTACTCATCTTTTTAGTTTTAAATGTCCTCTCTCTCCTGTAGAATCAAATGGCTTTTCTGGGTTTGAAATTTCATTGAGGTCTTCAGTGATGGCCAACTAACATCGACAGAGCAACTTGTTTGCCATAAATATTAAGATAGTCGATTTTTTCAAAAACAATTCTCATAGCACAAAATTTATTCTTAGTCAAATTGCAATGAGATTCCAGGCCAGGGTAGCACAGCTAAAAGAGAAATCAAGTTATTTAAAATGTTTTTGTTTGCTAAGCTATAGTTCATTTTTATGGGCAATGAGTCCTTTCCTATTTTTAATATTGGGAAAATAGGTTTGTTTTTAAGCAATGATAATAGGCGTGCAACTAAAGCATCATAAATGTGGATGGGAACAACACACTTTTTGAAGCATATCCCATTTATGTTCCTTCTGAGGAAAAATACAAGTTGGGATGGAATAAACTTCAATAACTGCATGGCAGTTTTTCATCTCTTGGCAGAAAATCCAACTCCTAGTTGCTCAAAAGCTGGGGTCAAACCAGGAACCTCTATCCCTAGAGAACACATTACTTGCACTTGGTTCCCAGGATAGTTTTGCCAGGTTTCCCAATCTCCAAAACTGGCATGAAACATTCATAACATCCTCAAAATTGCTAAATTTGAAGCAGCTAGTCTCTTGTATAGAATTCATATGTGTTAACTTATACACATACTCACTTGAAATCCGGGGAGAAAAACAAGTATTAGGTAAGTATTAGTTCATAAAAAATTGTTTTCCTCTGCTCTTTTCCTAATCATGATCAGATTTGAGAATTTTCTTATGGTTAACTTTTGGAAACTGTTACTTTATTAGCATACTGTTTGAAAGAGCTCAACAATTTGTGATTGCTACTGGTCTCATTCTACTTGAATTATGAAATATTGTCATGGTATTTATATAAACCAATTTCTATTGTCCTTTCACTTTAATGTTTCGAAGGAATCAAAATAAAGCTATGGTCAAAGGGGAGAAGTAAAAAGGTGGCCTGCTATGCGTGTTCTGAAGTGAAAGATTTCCTCAAAACTGATGTTTAGTAAGACTATAGGTCTGGTAAGTAACAGACTAAATTATAAACCTTAAGAAAAAAATCTTGTTAGAGATCAAGACTAGTCTTCAGTTTTATTAAAGATGGTTTAATTGCAATTCAAATACAAAATAGTAAAAGACCTTTCTTATAAAAGTGGATTTAGGTTTATGGGAAGAGTTGAGAGCAAACTACGTCAAAAAGACTGACATCTTTTTTCTGTTGTCAACTCCTCCTTAATTGCCTTCAGAATTCTTGTATTTCCCAGTGTGAGAAAGAAAAATACATACTTAAGTGTGAATTTAGGTTTTGTTATTTTATATTTTGATATTTTATAAACTGCATTATCTTCACAGGACTTTTTGCAAAATCTGTATGAAAGGGACATGCTACAAAAAATTATTCACTGGACAGAATTCCACAATATGATGTGGTCCTTAAAACAGGAATATGTAGGGAAAAATCTGCTAATCACAAAAATCAGGGCTAGAGGGGATTTCAAGACTTCATTAAATTATCTCTCTGCCACAAGGCAGGATCAACTGTACAAAAATTATTACTGAGAGATGTCCTTAAAGACCTCCAAAGACAGACTCAATAAACTTCCATACAACCCGTTACAAAGCTTCAATATCCTTGCTGTTAGAAACTTTCCCAGACTATAATGGCTTTGTTTTTGTTTTGTTGTTTTATTTTTTTTTAAATTTATTTCACTCTGCTTTTTCTATCATGGTGAGTATAGGAAATACCAATTTTTTCCCCTTCATTTTTAAAGTTAATCAAAGTACACTCAGTTCCATATGAGTGTATTGTAACTCTGTCAAGATAGGAACAACAATTCTAAAGCAAGGATAACTCTGCTACACTGACTCATAAGAAGGTAGAGGTTGCAGAATTATCTGCAAACTGAAAAAGTGTAATCTAAAGTCAGCGGGAGAGGCTGCTTTTTTTCCATTTTTTTCCCCAAGCACAGCACTTTCAGGCATCCCACTAGGTTTAGCTTTGTTCTTGTAAAAGTTGAGAAAGCTTCTACCACTGAAGTTTGGGAAACAGGTTCCAACTACAAAGACTTATATTTTTTTTTAATTGGCCTTGGGAAGACTACATGACAGACTCCTGTAGCAAGGTTAAATCATCAAATGTTGCACAAACCTACAATGCAGGGTTTTACTTCTAGATACTGTATGGCATTTGGAAGTTATGTAATTGCTGAATTTGCTAAGACAAGCAGCGTAGCAACATTAGGATGCCTGCCTAAACAAGACAACAATAAAACCAACAGATTATTTAGGTGTGAGCACAATATGCGGATTTGGAAAGCTTTGAGTGCATCCTTCCAGGTCAGCTGCAATTTAAGTGAAGGATGTGAAAATTTTTTTGCATGTCCAAGGTTACTCAACTGTTTGTGTAATTTTTTAATAATCTTGACTTCTTTTTCTTTTGCTTTTTTAACAGAAAGATGGGACTTTCATGTACCATGATAATGTAATCATGGATTTAATTTTTTTAGCCTCATTATTAATATTCAAGTATATAATCTCCAACAACAAATCTCTTCCTGGAGGAAGTGGGAAGTGTTTTTTGTAGCATTCTGTAGTGCAATGAGAGCTCAGAGGATGAACAAATAAAGGTATCACATGATGCATAATGTAGACCCAAACTAAGGCCCCTCAGCTAAACATAAATAGCCAGCAGGTTGTCTTTTACAACAAACAGTTTTGTCAAAATATGCCTAATACCTTCCTTAATGTTTTTCTTGCTCTTTTTGTTGGTTTTGGGAAATTATGAGTTCAGCTGTAGGAGCTTTAGAGTGTCTAAACTTGCTACAAGTGTACTGTACTGTGAAGAGCTGCATTCCAAGTTTCCAGTCACGCAAAAAAAGAAAAAGTTCTAGTAAATATCTCTTTCAAGGTCAGATTGCGTTCAACACTGAGACCAGATAGTCAGACACACTTAATACTAATGCAATTTGATGGGACTAAAAGCCTCAGATACTTAATATATGAGACCTGAGGGCACCAAAGTCCAGATTCCAAATCTTCTGAACTGCTTGCAACATGAACCTAACCCAGGAGACGTCTGGAGTCCTGAGATTCTTATGTTTTTTCCATGATAAATTTTCCAAGGGGTTGATGGTCTGCTTCTGGGCAGGCCAGAATGATTCAAATATTGACAGGTCTTTACTTGCTGTCAAGTACCTAACACATATCTAGCCTCCCCGTATTTAATATGGAAGGATTTCTGCCCTTTACCTCCCCCTTAGATGCATCAAAACCCAATAACTCAGCTTGACATGATTGCTGGGTGCCACCAATACTCCATGCCCTCAGTTCCCACTTTTTACATTCCCATCTGTTGGGTACAGCATTCACCCAAAGGCCCAGGGAGGGAACATGTCCCAGTGGCCCAGAGCTAGGAGTCAATGGGAAGGCCATGAAACTACAGACGAAATACAAGTGGGAATCTGTATCTTTTGTGGACTCCTTTTAATATGAAGTGTGCTGATTAGTGATGTCAAAGCAGGACCTTTGAATCTGTGAAAACATCTTTAGCTGCTAGTACAGATATGCTAGCAGTTTTGGAAATCCTGGAGTTGTCTGTAAGTACATTGCCCAACCATGAAATGTACGGTGGCTCTTGGGAGGGAGTTACTGAGTAGCCACTGGTTTTCCTAGTGGAACTATTTGAGTACAAAAACTATAAACTCTTCTCTGAGGTGCAGTTATCCTCAGAAAGCTACTTAATCTTAAAGCAGACCTTTTGGGAAATACAAAAATAGTCATCCTCTGTGTAGAAAGTGATAAATACTAGGAAAAGTATGGTGCTTCCTAAGGACTTGCTTCTTGTATGAGGCATGGGCAGAGTGTGGGAGAGAAGGTTGAAGTAACCCAAAGAACTCCTGTGGGAGATTCCTGTGTTTTGGGCTGTCAAGGCAATCACTGCTATGATAAATGGGTTAAATTCTTACTTTATCTGCATCCAGAAAGACATGTCCAACCAAATGTCATTACCTCAGGTCATCTTTCTACTGATTAATATTTTCTCTAAGTTCTCAAGTGAACAGTGAGGTTTCTTGTGTGTTCTTTTTTTAAACTATATCTGTCATGTCAAGGTTAAAGAGTTGTGGGTAAATAAACATGATGTTGATATTAGGCAGAACAACTTATCTAGGGTGAAGCTGATTTATATGTTCTGAGTTGTAAAATACTGGAAATTCTCAAGCAGAGATCAAGGCTGTGATAGCACAGTTGTACTATGTTGTATGAAAGAAAAATCTTCAAGCTAACGTAAAGAATTTTGTTGTTGGTTTGTTAACAATCAGCATTTCAACAACTCTCCTGAAAGTCAAGCTCATCCTTAATGTAGTGCAGTCATAAATTATGGAACTTCAGGACATACGAACCAGGCCAAATATATTTATCTCTGATAGTTCACTGTATTTTCACTTGATTTTTCTCATGAAATGTAAAGGGAAAGTAGTTGCCAAGTTTGCAGCTAGATTTATCTTTTACTGAAAGCAGTGGGAACTCCTTTCCAGAGTCTATTTGGAATTTGGATAATTCTTTTTTACTTTTAAGTGAACAGTTCAGTAAAAACTCATGTCCTCAATCACATCCTTTCATATCAGAGAAAGAAGGCAAACTAGCACAATACTCATGAATATTTCTATTTCATAGAATCATAGAATGTTAAGGCTTGGAAGGGACTTCAAAAGTCATCTAGTCCCAACCTCCCTTTCCATGTGCAGGAACACCTCCCACTAGACCAGGTTGTTCAAGGCCTTATCCAATCTGGCCTTAAACACTCCCAGGGTTGGTAATCCACAGCCTCCTTGGGCAACCTGTTCCACCACCCTGACTGTAAAGAATTTATTCCTTATATCTGACCTAAATTTCCCTTCTTCAGTGTGTACCCATTACTCCTTGTCCTATCACTACATTTCATGTTGAAGAGATCCTCTCCTGTAGCCCCCCTTAAGATACTGGAAGGTAGCTATGAGGTCTCCACACAACCTTCTCATCTCCAGGCTGAACAGCTGCAACTTTCTCAGCCCATGTCTGTAGAGGAGGTGCTCCAGTCCTCCTATCAAATTTGTGGCCTCCTCTGGACTTGTTCCAACAGTTCCATGTCCCTGTTATGCTGGGGACACCAGGGCTGGACACAGTGCTCCTGGTGGGATCTCGCAGAGGGGTAGAATCCCCTCCCTTGACCTGCTGGCCACGCTTCTTTGGATGCAGCCCAGGATTCCCTTGGCTTTCTGGGCTGTGAGCACTCACTGCTGGCTCATGGTGAGTTTTTCATCAACCATCACCCCCAAGTCCTTCCCCTCAGGGCTGCCCTCAATCCGTTCTCCGCCCAACATGTGGGTGTGTCTGGGGTGTGTCATGGCCCAGCAATACGGTCTTGCACTTAGCCTGAACTCCATGAGGTTTGCATGGTGGTGCCTCTCAAGCCTGTCAAGGTCCCTCTGGATCCCAATTATCCTTGATATTCCTGACCAGACTCAATTTAAGCTGGGCCTTGGCTTAGCTTTATCCCTAACTTCCCATGCAATTTCCTTATATTCCTTACAGGCCACCTGTCCTCCTTTCCAGCTTCTGATTCAATTTTTTGCTCTGAGTTTACTCAACAGTTTCTTATTCATCCATGGAGGCCTTCTGGCATTTTTGCCCAATGTCCTCTGTACTGGGATGCATTGCTCCTGAGCTTGGAGGAGTGATCCTTCCAATTCAGCTAGCATTCTTGGGCCTCTCTGCCTTCTAGGACTCTGTCCTATGGGACTCTACAAAGCAGGTGCTTAAAAAGGCTTGAGTCTGCTGTCCTGAAGTCCAGGGCAGTGAGTTTGCTGTGTGTCCTATTCAGTGCCCTGAGGATCTCCAGTTCCACCATCTCTTGGTCACTGCAGCCAAGGCTGCCTTGGGGCACTACGTTCCCCACCAGCTCCTCCTGTTGGTGAGTACAGGGTCCAGCACTGCACGTCTCCTTGCTGGCTTCGTCATTTCTCTGAGGAAGTTGTTGTTGACACATTCAAGGAAACCCCAGGATTGTTTGTGCTCTGCTGTGTTGTCCCTCCAACAGATATTGGGATGGTTGAAATCCCTCATGAGGATCAGGGCTTGTGAGGCAGCTCCTATCTGCCAACAGAGGGCTTCATCCACCTGACTGGGTGTAGCAGACCCCCAATCCAACATACTGTGGCCCTGCCCTGCCCTTAATCTTGACTCACAAGCTGTGGGCTGGCTCCTCACTTTTCCCCAGGCAGAGTTCCACACTCTGCAGCTGGTCATTGGCATAGAGGGCTATACCCACTCCTTATCTCCCTAGCCTGTCTTTCCCAATGTGCCGGTTTGGCCAAAATCTAGCAATATATCCTCTGAGAGAAAACTAGGTTACAACCACTCTTCCCCCCACCAGGTTTGGGAAAAAAAAAGAAATTTTCCTTGAAGGAAAGTGANAAAAAGCCTAAAACCTTCCATTCCAGTACCCCAGCCATAGGAACCATCCCACCACATCTCTGTGATGCCAATGACACCTTACCCACGCAGATGTGTGCATGTCTCTAGTTCCTCCTGTTTGTTCCCCATACTATGTGCAGTTCCCAGACTGATGCTGTCTGTATCACTGGCACCCACATGGAACACTAATAGTGGGTAGTAATCAGTGAGTTTAATTAGGCTTGGCTTCTTCCCAATAACATCTCTGATCCGGACTCCCAAAAGGCAGCACACCTCCCTTGAAACACATATCCTGACAAATGACTGCTTCTATACATCTTAAAGTAGAGTAACTCACTGAGTTAGTTGTTAATTTTTTTATTCATGGAATAAATTGTTGGGCTGCTTCAATTAGTTATGGGTGTTCTTCCAGTGTGCAGCCTGCCATTCTGGGTAGGCATGTCCAGCTAGGTGGGAATATCTGGTTTTGAAGGAAGCTCTTTCCTTTCATTAGTTCCTTTCCTCCTCCTTTCCAGCAGAGTGCTGGCTCATGTTCACCTTGGTACCCACCAGGACTCCCAGGTCTTTTCCTGAAGAAAAGATTGCTTTCCAGAATATCAGTTCCTATTTCCTATCCCGGCCAGGATTCCTGGTGCAGGGCTTTGCATTTCCTCTTCTTGAACTCTGTGAGGCTTCCGTCAGCCCATTTCTCCAGCCCCTTGAGTTCCCTCTGGATGGCAGCAGGACATTCTGGTGTAGCAGCCACTCCACTCAGTCTTACAGAAGTGAAACATGAAAACTTAGTGTCATGGATGTTTTCAAGCTGGTCCATGCTTTGTCTCATGCAGTTTCCTGGAGTTGTGTCACTCTCTCGCATTTCTTTAACTGATCCCTTCTTACAGAAGGTGATAAATAGACCTTGGATTTCCACATGTGTGAATTTGAAGACTACTAGATTATTTCCTTTCTCTGCTGCATTTAAACTGGATGAAGGTAAGGATAGGGTATTTTTTGTTGCTGTTTTTCTATAATTTTTTCCTGGACAAGAATAAATTATAAATAAACACAATTTTAAAATAGCATTGTAAAACATCCCTAAAACAGACTAAGTTAAGAAGTGCTGTGTTCACTACCCTCATCTCTCACACAGGGGACACAAATGTGGCAATCACATATGCTTGTTCTTTTGTCTCTCTAGAAGAGGAAATAATTTGTGTCATGTCAAACTGACAAAGTACATCTGGAGCAATGCAGTTTCAAGATATGAGAGCCAAGGATAAAGCATCTGGCTGTTTTCTGGAAGATATGTTTGTTCATTTTATAAACAAATAGAGGCTTTATTAAGATTTTTGTAACTGCTAAATATTTTAGAGACATAGTGGCCAAATTGACTTGCAATGGTTTTCTGTAATGAAACGTCAGGCATAAAATTGATTAATTTTACTGGGTAATGCCAATTACTTGATGAGCTTTTTTTTTCTCTATCCAAAATAACAATCTTATCTTGATAATTTGTCTACACTGTTTTATTATCAGTCTGATATTTTTGATTGAGAGTATTGTCATTACTTGTATGTGAAATTTAATGTGTTCACATCTCCAAATCTCATTATCTGGTGAGTTTACCTCTGAACAAATAATTTTGGGGCCAACGACTTCAGAAAGAAATGCTAACAAACACTACGTTTCCACAAAATTGCTAAGGTGAGACCAGATGGTGAGTGGTTTCTAAGTTGCTGTGGGATCTGTCACACTGGCTTCTTACCCTTATGTACTAGAGCAATTCAGTTCTGCTGCATTCTTGCCTGACTTCAGCAGCATTGTCTTCCTCCTCAGACCATCTTACCACCTAGCATACCATTTTGATTTGCTCTGCTTATTCTCAGTTATCTAGAGAGCTAAGTTATTTTCATCCCCTTCTTTCAACTTTAAAATATCATGGCCTTCTCCAACTAATCACGTGTTTCCCTATAACCTCTCGTCAGAATAATGGATAATTTAGGTAACACCTGTTTTGAAATAAATCACTGAAATGTAGCATTGCAGTCCTGCAGGCAGCTGTAAGGAAGTTAGTCTGCAGTCTTCTGTGGCATCCAGAAAAAGTAACTCACTGTTAATGAAGTTGCTGTTGTTTCTTCAAACCAAAATATAAATATTTATAACTAAAGATATCTAGGCATCATCTGCAGTTATGTGTATAGAAATTAAGGAGAAAGCAGAGGAATGAAGATGAAAGCAGAGAATCTCTCCAACATTTTGAGAATAGATAATCCATAAAGAAAGATGAAATTTAATTGGAGCAGAGAAATTTTGATGGCTATATACTATGTCATCATATATTTCAGATGAAAAAGAAATATTTGTTGAAATGGATTAAAGTTTATCATACTCTTTAGGTTGTGTTGGGGTAAGAAAAATTCTTTTCAGAATAAAATATTTTGAGTTTCTTTTGTGATAGTTCAGACGGATTTTTTTTAGTCAGTTTTTTCCAAATCTGTATTATGATGCACATTTGAAAACTCCTCAAGAGTTCTGTAGCAACCTGAAATTTTGAAACCAAACTATATTTGTTTGCAGTTTTAAAAAAAAATTTCTGTTTAATTTCAAAGAAAGTATTGTTACATGTCTAAAACTCAAATGCCTATGAAATATTTCCTTCAACATAATCCTACTAAAAAGCCTTACCAGCAATATTTTAAGGAGATGTTGTCGAACAGGTTTGCAGCAGCTTCTTTCTTGTGAGGTAATGTGTTTTGACAGAGTGTCACAGAAGATGCAGTGTTGTGTAGCTGTAGTAGTAGCCGTGGAGTGTTGTATTGTGTTGAGCCTGTAGCGTCTCATGAAAGTCATCAACTTTCATCATACTGTCGTGTACTTTGTGGATCCATCTTGTCATAATGTAGTTATGACTTTCATAGAAAATGTGCAAACGTTTTTATATTCATTTTTTCATTGCTGTATTCATAGCATGCTTGCCTTATCCGACAATGACAAACAGAAGTGGTTTTTGTGCACCTTATGTTCTATAAGAAAGTTGGCATTGACTCCTTGAGCTGTGGTTTAGAAACATGGTTTTTGTCAGTTCCCAACAATTAAACAAAGAATTTTATAAGTGGTATTTAATTTGCATTTATTGTGCCTGTCACTCAATTACTTCAGAGAAAATTACATGTTTTCAATATGATTTGAGAACACTGGGTTCCGAAAGATTTATTTTTAACGTATTCTAGCCTGTGAATTTCTAATGCACTCAGGAAGATCATCGTTCTACAAACAGCCCATTGGAACTGAGCCTGAGGTTCATCCAGGGTTCAGATGTTTCATTACCACCAGGCAGGAAATGAGCAGGTTAGACTTTAGACCAATATTGCTGTGCAAATAGCAGGGAAATTTGCTGACTAATATCTGATCTCTGATTCATCACTTACAATTAACATCATTGTCATTTGAGACAGCTGGAAGCACTGTAAACACCAGCAGTAAACATTTCATTTATTTGCTAGGTAGCCAAGGCAGGGTATTGAGGCAGGGGACAGTACATATGCAAGACTGGGTAGATAAGATAAAAGAGGGGTGGGGGTGAGAGGACAGAAAGAACATTATAGAAGTCACATAATAGCCATGCCACTGCAATGTTAATGTATTTTTAATTAACATGCAACCATTCTGTGATAACTGATCAGAATTGAGACATCTTTCTCTCTCGATATGAATATTCCCATGAATTCTTCTTCAGACTTGCACTTTCAGTAGCAGGTGCCCAGGTACACTGCTTACGAATAAAAATTAGTTACCGAATCAGCATCTTTTTTGCTAGGCAAGATGAGTTTACAGGTCCTGATCCTAGAACAGTTGAATGGGAGGCAGAAGCATAAATCTCAAGGAATATGTAATAAGCAAGATATTCATGGAAGAAACATCCTCATATGAGACCAAGAAAAATTTGACCCAAATGTTGTTCTCTTCCTTGTCCTGTAAAGTATTTCATCTGACTTGCACATTAAAATATATTTCCACATTTGTGTACAAGAATAATTTTATCTAGGAAATCACTTTTTTTTCTGTAAGAATTTATATTAATTCATGATCATCCCTTGTTTGAGTACAAAGTATGACAATTTACCAAATAAAGACAGGCAAAACTGTATTCATTTCTTATTTCTATGGTCTTTTTTTTACAGATCCTTTCATAGCTAATGCTTATTTGATAGAATGGTGCACTTATTAGTCTAAGATTAGGTCTAGAGTGACATCAAAAAAGTTTCCATCTCTTAAAGTTAACTTGCCTTTATTCCTGTTGTACCACAATCTGTTTCTGATTGTTCTGGTGTTCAGAATGAATTCAGTGTTCAGTACAGATTTCTAAAGGTGTTTGAGTGACTGTACATCTGTGACCTGATGTTCAGGTAGAAGGACACGCTACAATCCTTCCACTACAATCCTTTCATTTATCCATGGAATGACTCTTACTATTTTTATGGTCGGGGGTCCCTACAGTACTAGAATAAAACATTAAATTAATACCAATAAAGATTTGTTTGTGTGAGATGACTGTAATCTAATGTGGATAAAACTAGTTTTCTAGCTCTATGTATCTTATATTTAAAATTTTAAAATTAAGGGGAAGGGATTCAGGCAGTACAAAATAAGAAGGGTCTGATTTTGGAAAACTGCATATGAGCTATATGAGAGGAACCTGGATATTCTAGCAACTATTCAGCTGAATGTGACCTACCCCCCAAAAAATAGTTGTCATAAGTTGGAAGAATATGGTCCTGAAATGTGTGAACAGGAGTTTTGAATGCCATAAATATTTCTTCTGTATTTGGCTGTGGTAGTACATAATTTGTGAGTGTTGTGTCTACTTTTAGCATCAGTGTGAGAGGCTATCAATCAACAAAGAAAAGCCATCACAATAATGATGGAATTGGAAAACACATTTCCTATGGAAGTGATGAAGACGTTCTGTCCCTTTTCTGTTAAAAAAGGTTGAACAATGAATAATGGACTAGTATATGTTAGTAAGTATTTGATTCTGGAACACGAGTTTGGTAAAAGACAGCTCTTCATTCCATTAGACAAAAAATCCAAGAGGTGGAAATTGTATCTTGTCGTTTAAAGAGGAAAAAATATGTTTTTGGCTGAAAAGTTAAGTAATCATTGGAAGACCCTGCCAGTGGTGTCGGTGTGCCTTTGGCAATTAAGATTAGGCATCCTTGGAGGAGGGTGAACCAGAAGGTCTAAATATTTGATTAAATATAAGAAATGTACTGTGCAAGAGATCAGATTTAGATAGTGTTCACTTCTGGTGTTGTTTTTCTATGATTGTTGTATATCATAAAATCATAATTTACATAATTACTTGTTCTATGTACAACACTAAGTTGGGCTTGATTTTCCTTTCCATTGCAGATTATCTGTGTAACTATAAAATTGTGCTCCAAATTGACTTGTCTTTCCAAGTGTTTATTCCACTCAAAACACCACTTCCCATGGTGAACACTTCCACTGAAGGGAAGCCATTCCAAGGTCAGTAAATATCTTTACGAGCATTGGTCATTATTAGGTAACCAAGAGAAGTAAGGTCCAAAGGAAGAAGTGGAAAATCTCATTTCCTAAAATACTATAAATACCACATTCTAAATTAATTTTTAAGGCATAGTTTAAAACATATGACCAAGTTGTATTTCTAATACTGGGTATTTACCATATGCATTATTTTCTTAGTCAAACAGTAAAGTTTGCATGTACTTATTTGAAAGACAGAATACAGTAGGAACATTCTTTCCTATGCAAACTCTAGGAACTATTTTAGTTACTAGGGTATTTTTAATAACTGTAAAAAATCTCAACAGCCATACATGAAAGTGAGGAAAATGAGCAACACTGAACAAGAAATATTTGTTATTTTACTTCTGTTCTACACAGCATCAGACCTAAACTCTTGTTGTGAAGTGAGAAGGATTGTCAAAATTCTGCCCGAATTTATTCTGCCAGAAGCCTTAGGTTTTAGTCCCTGGTAATTACTGATAGTAACACTTTATTTTTTCTCTCACCAGTGTTTCAGCACTCCAAGAACAATTAGTGCATGCTGGGAAGAACCTAACAAAAGCAAACAAATCAACAAATAGATAGATCTGACTACTCAAACCTTATACAAAATGAAGTAAGCATCACCAGTTGTGAGAATTTAGAAAAATGATTTATTCCCAAAACAAGCAGAATTAATAGGAGTGATAATTCTTATCATAGTAATTTGGAAGAGGAATGGAAGGGTAGGTATTCTATCCCAGAAGCTCTATCATGAAGGTCCATATTCTCTCCTCCGTTTATTTCAAGATGTGCTTTGCCTTGGATTTAGCAAATCCTCAGTATGCAAATTGTGGCAGGTCTTGAAAGAGTGAAAACGTGTCCTAGACATGTGATGTAGGCAGCTGAAGGTAGTGGCATCAAGATATTTTATTATTTTGTAGACATTAATCTCATTGATCCTGCCCTCTTAAGAATACAAATGCCAATCTCAGAAGGAAAGCTGCCGTATCTCTGAAATCTGTCTGTAGCGGTATTCCAGTGCTTGTGTCACTGCTCAAGTATCTGATACCTGGTACATCCTGGTTTTGAATGTCTGTGTGATATGTGGCCATCCATGTGCCTCTGGGTTTAGTCCTGGCACAGTTGCAGCTATTTAACTGGGCACCTTCAAAATCACATCTGGCCCACTGATGAGGCTTGTCCTTGTTGCCATCATAGAGTACCTCATCTAACTTCTTTGCTGTTCCAGAAGTTTTTTGCATTGTTCTCCTTGCAGTTGCTCTTTACTGAGAGAGGAAGCAGTCCTTAGGAGCTCTGGAAGAGAAGGTGGTTTTGGACAATATGAACCTGTAGAATCATATTTTAGCTGAGCAGCCCCTTGTAATCCTGAGGAGAGGTTGCTGCAGGCCTGAGGTGTTTCAGGTGACAGCTTGAGGAGAAAAAACATTAAGAATTTATGTTCTGTGCTTAGTTCCTACAAGATGATGTCATGGTAATTTTATTCACTGAAGAAAGCAAGGCTGAAAAAATGGTCTTTTTATTAATAAGTTATTAGAGGAGGCCAATGAGATAAAATAAACAAAGCTGGAATACATACTCCCTCAAAATTCCTGTGAGTGAATATGAGAGAAAAATTAATGAGGGGGAAAAACTGTCTGCCACTAGGGCAGACTTATCTCAAGACCTGGTGAGGTTTTTGTAGAGGAAGAAACTATCTGCATGCAGCCATTGCACTCAGGGAAGATATTATCAGTGTTTATAAATACATTAAGGGAACGTGCGAAGGCAGCAGAGCCAGACTCTTTTCAGTGGGCCCCACTGACAGAAAAAGAGGCAACATTCAGGGATCATCTGGACATGGTCCTGGGCAACCTGCACTGGGGGGCCTTCCTGAGCATGGGGTTTGACAAGATGACCTCCATGTATCCCTCCCAGCGTCAAACATTCTGTGATTCTCTGAAAAGGCAACAGATACCTCTTCTCCCTGGCAGTAGTAACAGCAGTGGTGGTGAATGAAAGGAGTCACAGACCCTATTTTTCTGATTTGGAATGTGCCTGTAGGCCCCAAAGTCTCCACGGGGGCCAAGTTATAGTGGCAAGGAAGGGTTTCTCGTTATTTTGCATTTGTTCCTGAATCCTAGACAGTAAATTCAAACCCATAGCAGGATAGGGTTTCTCCCTAATATGTCTGTCAAGGCTGCCCCAAGGCAAGTTGTTATAGGCATTTTCTCCTGTGTGAGAACAGCAGAAACGAACTGGAATAATGGGCATTTTCCCCAAGACATACCAGCCATCAGAAGAGATGATGATGGGTGAGGTGATACTGGTTTCAGTCATGCATGTCCCCTGTCTGAGAGAAACAGAAAGACTGGCTTTCTTGGCAGTTCTCAGGGTAGAACAATCTGACTCAAGCTATGAGCATAAATTGTTGCAATATGAGCATAAATAGATTTCATGAACTGCCCATTTTGCTGCTGAAAAAGACTTCATTTTGTGACAATTATACAGGAAACAAAAATGTCTGGAGTGTTATTTCTCTTTTACTTAAGTTAGTGGGAAGAAGCCAGGCCCTTTAGGTGAGCTATTCCAGTGTGAGAAAACTGTGGACTGTTCCAAGAGCTGGCAGACATGTTTCAGCCCAGCCTGTCTGCCTCATGTCTTCCCCAAGCTGCTACCTATAGGCTCACTTTTGGTCTTCATTCTTCTGAGAATAAATAGTTTATTTGGTCTTCACTGATTATCCTCACTCTATCTGCACTGCAGCTGTCTGCTTGCTGTTCATCCTCCATAAATACTGTCCTACCTTGGGATTGTATTTTCCTCATGGCAATTTCTTGTTTATCTCTGTGGAGGAGGAGGAAATGTCTCTATGAAGCTTAGAGGGCTTTGCTTCAAATGTTTGAATTCCTGCAGCTGTCTGCTCATGTTGCCGAAGTACCACAGGAAAGCCGTGCCTGTCTTTGGCAGGTCTGTGATGGCCACAAGGGCTTGTTTCCAGCATCTGCTCTGACTTTGGGTTCAGGCTGACACAGAGACAGATGTGCAGCAAAGCTCTGAATCAGGGCATGCAAATGTGAGTGGGTCTGTTTTGTAAACAACCACCATTTCATGCTTAAACAACTCAGAAGGCAAGTGGGACAATAGAAGGCAGGTTCAAAGAGTAGAACGCAATCAAGATATCCATTCATAATTTGACAACTATATCATTAGTGGTTTAATAATCACAGCAGAAAGCCAGGGAAGGAGCTAGAATTAGCAGGGAAGGTTTCACAGGACACAGCAGGGACAGAAACCTCAGGAAGTCAAAAGCAGAACTCATGCACATACTGCAGAAAAGAGAGGAGATTTCAACTTCCCTACAACAGGGAAGTTTAGCTGCAGAGAGAAAAGATTTACCACATTACTTAAGTGGAAAATATTCATTACCATAGAGCCTAAAATGAAGTAATTGACACATGAGTTCAAAGAATTGATGAAAACCCTTAGCAAGATTGAATGACCTCCTCAAAGGCTGGGCAGATTTCTTCTGAACTCACTTGGTGGGTATTTCTTTAACCAGTTCCCCTTGCAGAGTTTGGGGATGATTTTATTGCCCCAGAAGTCTTTTCTGTTTGTTTTAATATTACTGCACTCAAGGACCAACATCTTAAGTAGTTTGATTGTAAGAATAATGGTTTGCTGTTTAAGATGGGACAACATAATAAAACCTGCATTTGGGTGCTGAGACAAGGTAAAGTTGCTGGAAGTTTGCTAAGCTGTCACTAAAATTCTTGAAATATTATAAAAAGACAGGGAGTAACTGGACAAGGTGAACCCACTTGATTTGATGGGTCTTGGTTAGAATGACCCCTAGAGATGTTATTGGAAATAATAACCAGTGTAAAGTTCTAGGTGCCAACCCCAGTAGTCAGTGAGAATCATACCTCTGTGTTATGCAGAATAAGTGGTCAACACTGCAAAGCAGCTATGTCGGAACTTCTGCTTCAGGTGCCAGAAAGCCAAGCTTTTAAAAGAGTGCGTGGATAGTTTGTATTATTCACAAGGTTACTGGCCGATGGGTAGTACATGCAAAAAGGCCAAGACTAGAGCCTAACATCTTTCTACCACAAACTCCATGTGGAAAAGCAACTTTCCTCACAAAACAACCAACAAAAATGCTCTGCAGCTATGTTTAGATAACAAATGCCCTTGTTTTTCCCATGACTTTCTACCCTTCAGAATCCCATCTTCTCCCTGATATCATTAATTACTGAGTTCAGACTTGTCTTGCTTTTCCTGGACTATTTTCAAGACGTAATTTTGTTTTATATTATTCCTTCCTGACCTATTTCTTCTTGCATTGTAAACTCTTCTGTTAGTTTAATTTAACTTGCTTGGGGGTAATGATTTTTGTTTTTAAATATGAGCATGCTGAATCTGTGGTTTTCCTAGGCTGCTGCTAATTTATTAAACAAAAAAAAAAAGAAAAAAAAAGAAAAAAAATAAAAAACAGGGTTTTCAGGGAGTTTCTGCTTTTTAGAAGGTTTCAAAAAATGAGTTGTCGTGGGCACCTGAAATGCAAAACACATATCTGACTTGCAAAAAACCACTTCTGAATGCCTCTGCCACAAATTATGTCTCCATGAACTAATTTGAATTCTAAAAAACCATAAGAAAATCCAGAGTCCTCCTCCCCCCAGACCCTCAAACCCCATCATCTTAATCTCTTTCTCTGATGAAACAAGAACACGATCAAAATACTGAATTTATGTATGTGGAAGTGTTATGAGGTTTATTTTTCTGAAATATGTCAGTGTAGTGCACAATGAGGGCAATGCACGGGCCACCAGGCCACAGGGGGCTCCTAAATCATATTTTTCTTTCGTGATACAGAGGTGAAACGTGACAGGGAGTGAGATGGAGCTGGGAGAGGCAGCATGGCAAACAATCCAAGTGATCTTACTGTCCATGGTACTTTTCCTTTTGCCAAACTGCAGCTCGAAACAGCCATTGCTTTGGGGATTCAGGAGCTCTTGCTTCTACCAGATCTCTCTCTTGGAATGCTGTTGCTTCCAGTCTTGCCTTGTGGCACCCAGGAGCTGATGTGTGGTAGTGAGTTGCCTGTGTTTGAACTGAGTAAACGTACTTGTGGTCAGGTCTCTGGACAGTCTTCTCACTTTCAAGTGGACAAAAGAGCATTAAAGGAAAAGCAGCAGCTGCAGAATGTAAGCATTCTTGTAGAGTGGAAAGTAAACAAAGTTTGTGCAGCTGCTCCCAGCTATAAATGTCTTTTCAGGAAAACACATAAAGGTTTAAACATTTTACTTGTATAGCAGTTATAAAACCTAAACTAACTCAGAAGAGAGGACCACTGTGGAGGAGAAGAGGGTTTCACAAATGTTAGCAGAGAAAAGAATTCATTCACTGGCTGCCATGTTCAGCAAGCCTGGAGAGTGTGTTGTTTTCAGCTCTTTTCCTTTGGGCTCACCTCCAAACTCCTGAGACTGACATCGAAGTGGGAATCTTGAATGTCAGTGTTCTCTGGTAGCTGGTATGAAGCAGCATGTCCAAACAGTTCCTCCACTGGCTGCTGCCTTCCCACCAGAGGGTTCATCTCCAGCTCTGTGACTGAGCCACCCTGTGTCTCTCTGGGTGCTTCTGGGCCCAGCGCACTGCAGAAATGTTATTATAAGTGAGAAAGATTATTAAGATGAAGTAGGGAGGTACCTGGCCTGGTCCACAGCTGGGAAACCAACTGTGCAAAGTGCTGGTTCCTTTTTTCCCCCCGTGAACCACCTCCTTTAAAGCTTCTGTCTCCATTCAAATCCCCAGCAGTTCTCTGGTGATGCTACACCCACTGTTTGTGCTGTGATGCTTGGAACTGGGTAAATGCCAAAGCATGTATGGATATGCTAAATGTGCCACCACTGAACAGAAGCTCTTTTGTCAGCTGGTGGCTGTATTGCTGAAACAACTTTAACTTCAGTATTTGCATTGCTTGTCGAAGATACTGTATTAGAGGAGAACGCCCCCCAAGAAATCACATCATGTGGACATGGACTCCATTAAAATGCCTCTTGGGAGTTTATGCAAGGCTATACCAAAGGTAAGAAAATATGACATGCCAACAAATTCAAACCCCACAAAGCTGTGTGAGTAACGTTCCTCAAACTCATATGGCCTGGGCTCAAACTCACATGTAAGTGTAAGACCGAGCAATAAGTCTGCAAGTGTAAGAGCGATGGCCAAGCTCAGATGCATGAAGTGGAATAAATTTGGGGAAAAAGAGTTAAGGTAGCTTCTAACTCTACATACCTGATCTGTCATTCATGGTGTGTTCTAGCTCAAGTCTTGGACGATGTCTTGGGACTCAGTTATTAAGTGGGTATTTCTGTGTAGGACAGGCAATGTTATGAAAGTGCTCTGAAGGCCAAAGGGAGATCTGTGCGTGGATGTAAATTGGTGATACATTTTACTGCATTGTTACTGGATTTGTAGTTGCAACTGTAGTTCTCACTGTATTTCTAATTGTATGCTTACTGGACATGGACTGTATGTACATTACTTTTACAAGTTCATCTTGGCTAGAAAGAAGTAATGGAAAGACATTTAATTCTCTGTTACACAGTGGAGATCATAAACCCTCAACAGACACTATCTCAAATGCATATCAAGGATTAGTTGTATTTCAGTCTCAATACCCCCTTTTATTTAAAGAAAGATTAAGAAAATACTATTAACCATATTCCTCTCAAGGAACACATTAATCACGGAACTGGGACAACAAAAGCACAACAAAAATAAATGCATACCATGGGACAGTTGCAATGGGAACTAAATTCCATTTTATTTTTTGCAGTTTTGCAAAGCAATAAAAGTTGATTCTTTGCACCATCTGTATCACTGAGTATCAACAGTAATAAGTAAATAATATAATCATATGAACCTGACCTTCTGCCACACTGTTACGTGCATATCATCCACAGATAAAATGCAAACACAGATAAAATGCAAACACAGATAAAATGCAATGTTGTACATTGAAAATAGCTTATGCAATAACTTACACTCTAACATTTAAATAAATATAACTCTTAAATTCCCAAGGATTTTTGTGAATTTATACTTAATCACACTCATTGTCAGGTAATAATTAAGAAAGGACCTCATGATTTGTCTTGCAGTAGTGGAATTTTGCTTTATTTTCTGTCATGATAGAAATACTTCAGACTAACAGAAAAACTTCAGATGAATAGAAACACAGGTCAAATACAAAGATATTATCAGTCAAGCTAGATGTTTGTCTGAGACAAAAATTTTCGTTGAGTCAGAAATGCTTACCAAAAATGAAAGGTTTTCTAAGCATTGCCCCTTTTAATGATATGAGATTAGAATATTAATATGTGTGGAAGATAAGGACAAATCAGAGAAATAAGTAGAATTACTAATACATTTAACAGAAGGAAGTTTGAGAGCCCTGTCAAAGGTGAAGCTCTGCCATGGTATCTTTCATTAGTCTCAATAATGAAGGGAAAAATACTTGGTTCAGTCTTTCTGTCATAGAGATTGATATGAAAACTTCATTAACCCTGAGCAGAAGGACCCTATCAAATAAAGACATTCCATATAACTACTGTGAGAGGTAAAACTGTGAAGAAACCTTTGTGTAGGCACTTACTGTTCTATCAGTTGCACAAAAAGTGTGGAGACCTCACTGATGTGACACAGCCAGCAAGGATTTTATTTTCCATTCTTTAGAAAAGTCGCAGTCTGGTTAAGGCTTTGCTCAGGCCCCATCTTGTTTTGAGTGGGGTTGATACTTCCCAGCCTGCATCAACACACTACCCCAGTGGCAGAGCTGTGCACTTTTTAACTTCTCAAGGATTTCTTCAACCTAAACATTTTATAGTCTGCCTATATGGATGCTTTGTTGTATTGAGCCAATTTATTTTGAGGGAGAAGGGAAAAGTCATCAGTGCTTTATGTCTACTTGATTTAGAGTGACATGTCAACATAGAAGAAACACAGATTTGTGACTACAATTGCTTTTTGCAGCGCTGCTATTGTGCCTATATGAATAATATTCCTTTACAGAAGAGGACTTAATGCCAGTGAGTTCAATTAAGCAAAGCATGCTTGAAAAGAGGAAAGATTTTTGTTAATGGTCTTATTTGAATTTCTCTGAGTATAAAATCATAGCCATAAAAGTGAAAATTTCAATTTTTTTTTTTTTTTAATAATGCCACATTCCTTGTTCTGAAAGTATAGATGCTGGATACCTGGATACCTGATATGATAGATACAAAAAGTTTAAAATAATGAAAATATCATACCAGTTTGCCCATTTTGAACAGGTTTTTCTTGACAATCATATTTTTGCAGTGGTTCTTCTCAGCCAAAGAGATGTGTTCTACACAGTGTAAACAACATAAGGATTTCCCCACTGTAACATGTTTGTCTTCCTAAATTCAAAAACTGGGATGATCCTGAAATACCTAATCACCTTTCAGCCACAATGTGGATTTTTCTGTTAGTAATCTAAGCTGCATATTCATTGTCTCTGGGCAAGGCATTACATCGTGCTTTATGAAAAATATTTAAGGGAGACACATTTGAAATCCTGCTATATAATTGTGAGGAAAAAACATTGTGTGCTCTGTCTAATCCGCATCTGGCACTCATGGGGTGTTTAAGTGTACCTTTGGCATATCTTTTTAACCCCTTGTTTACAAAGATGGGCTTGGAATGGGTCCAGTTTCCAGATATAGTTTTCTGGATATATTCAAAATATATCCGCCCGTATCTTAATTACTTAAACAGCCTCAGTGACAAAGCCCCGAAGATTTGCTCTGGGAGTCAGGAAGGATAAAAGTGTTGGTGGGAAGGCTTGTCAACCCCCTGACCACACCACACCAAGGGTGAGTCCCCTTCTTCACTGCGCAGGTTCCCAGAGGTGACTCCACTCCACAATCACTCACGAGCTGTCCCGGGCAGTTCCTTTTGCGTGAGAACTGCAGCGAACTCTGCCTGTTCCGCGCCCTCAGTGTGGGGACCAGAATACTTGTGCGCTGAGGAAACGCAAGAAAAGGTGAATCATGATTGTACAGACAGAGGGTGATTTAGTTGTTCCACAGAGAGGGTCCGCGACTTCCGTTATATGGAGTATTTCGCTAGGAATGTGCAATGGCTGGGAAATCATCTCTCATCTGTATTGAGAGGTTATTCAGATCATGAGCTAAAAACGAAGCATGCACTCAACTCTGGTAGATAGTCCAAAATAATAGAAAGAAAAAAGCAAATAGTTCTCACTGTGCTTATGTAGTGATGCTGACAAGAAAGTCTGTTCATGGTTATTGAAATGTAATTATTTTCCTTCTAATCCTGGAACCCTTCAATCTAATAAACGAAAGAGGAATTGTCATGTTGTGTAGATCCACATTGTCTTTAACAGGGATATGTTTACAACCTTTTTCCTTCCACAGAGAGTATTTTACCATTCAGTTCTGTAACTCCACACTTGTTTTATTCCAGTTAACCAGAATTCCTCCAGGAGTTCCTGCTCTCAGGCAAAACTCCTGGCATACGGTAAAAAATTAAGGAGTCAGTGAAGAATGCTGCTCAGAAACCAGTCATCCTGCACTGAGTCTGGCACAGAAAATGAGAGTTGTGAAAGAAATGGTGGAAGCAGGCAGATTGCTTCTATAAACTTCACTGATGACAATAAATACAGGAAGGAGAATATTGAGTAAAGGAGGATTTGTCATGAGATAGAGGAATGTTGAAGAACAGCAGAATGCACAGTGAAGAAAACGAAGTGCTAATACCCCGTGTCTTGGGAAATGCCACAATTAAGAAAAAGACGTGTAAATCAGTTTGGACTTGAAATTTGGGTTTAGTCAAAACAAAATATTTACTAATTCAGGGAGATGAAAGGAGAAAGGAAAGCATTTGAAATAACTGAAAAATTATACATCAACTCTGAAAAGGCACCAAAGACAGGATACTCTGGGGAAACTGCTGGAAAATCAGCCCTGAATAGTGCCAACCAGGAAAATCAGAAAGATAGAAACAGTGGCACAGTTTTGGAGAGAAAAAAATTCCACTGCAGAGATCAGAGGTGTTCTCCAGAAAGTCTGTTTGCAGCCATGTTCCTACTTTCACTGATAACCTCATCATGAAAGCAATGCCTTTTATGTGTTTCAGGTGAATAGTAGTGGGCTAGAGCCACAACTTAGGGAGTATTATTTTTACTGACCACGATCAGTATGGAACATGAGTAGATTCAAGGAAAGGAATAAAAATAAATCTGCAATAGATTACCATGTTTTTGGGATCTAGTTTGCATGACTATACTGAAGACTTGAAAGACGTGAATGCAAAGATAACTGTAATTTCTCAAAGTCAAAGGCAGAACTATTCAGAGCATGTATACCAAGCAAGGGGAACACCTGAAAGTGATGCTTTCAATAGAGATGAGTGAAGATGTGCCTCGGATCTACCTCCTTACATCAAGCAATGACCTTTGAAGTGACGTGCAAATGAGTGGGTTTTGTTACTTGGAGAAGGGCTGATGGTAATGTGGCTGTGCATCATTTGGACCAGATCTGGCAGAACAGAACAGACTTGGATCACAGCTATCCAATTTGGAACACAGGAAAATAAACTTTCATCTGTCTCCATTTGTCTGGTTACACATACCCTGCAATGCAAACAACTAATATTCTAATATTAGATCATCCTAATTCTTTACAAAACTGCGTTTGACTGCTGTACTGGTATAATGCTTTAAAACAGAAATTCACTCTGGTGGGAGCTGCTGTGACTTTCCAAGCGACAGCCTCCATTACACATGGTTTTGCCTGCTATTCCAGTGCTGTTCCTATTAATAATGCATTTTGCTAACTAGATGTGCTTTTCTGTTTGGAGTTTGTTTTGTGTTCTCTGGTAACTGCAGCCTGTGCCTTGGCAAACTTGGGTATAAAAAATTATCCGCCTCATCAGCAGGCTCTGCGCTTTTCAAAATATTGCAAACTTTTCTTTCTTTTAAGTAGTCTTATCCTGATAAACACGTGACTTGAAAAAGCATATAAGGAGTAAACTAGTTTATCTCTTCACTTTTGAAAAACAAGCTGCGTGCTTGTGTAACAACGTATCCAGAAAAGAACTTTGCTGTGTTTTTTAAATTTGCTTTTTAATGATGGAAAAGACCGTTCATTATGTAACAGCTAGACGTGCTTGTCAGCAACACTATAAAAAACAATTTGGGTGGAAAGAGTGACAGATGTATCCCTGATGTTAGCTGACTGTAAACAATTTAGGAAGAATTTGACCCTTGGTTGCTCATGGGATAATTCCCTGTCTTCTCAGTTTGCTTTCCCCACTGGAACAGCACGGAGGGCCTCTCCATAACTCAGCAGAGATATATGAGGTGGTGGAAATAGCCCAAGCTGGAAATGGGAAGCAGTTTGGAGACAGAGTACGACACCACTGCTGGGCTGATTAGGCCAGTGGAGAGATGGAGATGAGTGTGTCAGCTGCAACATCATTTTGACAAAGGTTTTGTGTTTGCCCCTGGGTGGACCCTTTACCGCCCTGTCACAGCCTCAGAGCTTGCTCTTAGTGCCACTTAATGCTATCATTTTGCCTAAGCCTGCCTGGTGACATCTGCAGTTCTCAGTGACATGGGGATCACCCTTATGATTTCGTAAAAGTGGGTTTTTTTGAAGGTATAAACTTGACATTTTAAAAATAGATGCTTACACTGGTGCAATGCCAGATCATGCCAGCCCGGAAGAAAAAGCCCCAGCACACAAACTAAGGAAGGAGACACCATGTTTCCCCTTCCTGCCTCTCTGTGGAGTGTAGAAGGCGATTTTGAATCTCTGCTCCTTGCAGATTTCCAATGTTGCTGTATCTAGTCACTTACTGTCTGCTCTCTTAATGGCTTTGTATGTAACAAATACAATCACACAGGTTTTTGGCAGGTTTTTGATTATTTGGTTTTGTTTGTTTGTTTGTTTTATTTTTGGGGTGATTTTTAGGCAAACAAAAGTTATTTTAAAAATCACCAGTAGTATGAAACCTTAGAAGTCAAGCAGGCTGTGTATCTCTATCTAGACCCAAGAGAGAGTCCTCTCTGGGTTTTTTCATACTGGTGAGGCTTTCTTTGAAGCAATATTTTTTGCATTTTCCGCACTCTGTATTGACGCTAAAAAGAAAAATAAAAAGCATGTCAGAGCCAACATTACCACTCATGTAATTCATGCTGTGACAGTGAGGAAGATTAAAGTTGTGTGGTGATCTAGGCAACCACATTTCCTTACACATGGTTGTAATAAAACTTTGAAGCCGATTTTCCTCCAGGAATGGCATTTATGATCTTATTGTATGGTGTGACCGAAACAGGTAAGAAAGTCTGAAATACATGAGTAAATATTGCTGTTGCTGTTTATGTCCAGGCATAAAACCCTGTTAGGGATTGATGCAGGGAAGATGTTAATAGCTGACTGAGAGCCTTGTTTTTGAGAGTAGATTGTATGATGGGCAGTATTTGGGAACATTTATTCTGTTTATTCTAACAGATACATAATTACCAAACATGCTGTAATTTGGTGGTTTTAGTGGTGTCCCTTTTTCTCTTTGAGAATTTATGTTGAGAAACCATGCAAGTCATCTTCTGAAAATCACCTGCTTTGAGCAGATGAAAGCATTCAGAATGTGCATGGATAGGTAAAGGAAGAGGGATGGATTGTGCACATCTACTCTGTAAAATTTATCATCTCTTATTTTAAATCTATTCCCAGCTTTACTTAACAGTTTGGCTATGCCAGATATTCCCATTATATCAGTCCTAAAGCAAGAACATCCTCTTGGTAGCCAATAGCGTGACATCAGAGTAAATCTAGTTTAAGAGAAAAGTTTGATTATCCCAGTGAGAATGGTCTTTGGTGCAGTTCTTGAAGAGAAAGCAAAATTCAGTTTTCCCTGTAGATGCCAATGAAATTTCAATTTGCCTCTTTTGGAAGGGGAGACTGCCTTCCTAGTTCTCTACTACTGGAAGCAGGAATTCTAGCTAAGCTGAGTCACTTGGTAATTTTGTGATAAAATGTGTTGGTTTTCAAAGGATGACAAGGCATCAAAATGGTGCTTAAACTTCTCTAAAAACTCTCAGATCTCTGGAGGCATCTCTGGTCAAAACTGCTGTGCCCAGTACCCATTGCTGGGCAGCACTTGCAACATTAATTTAGGTTGGCAGTGATAGAAGTTCAATCTGCTATTTTATCTTACATGGACAGTGCAGACACAATATTTCCAGCAGCTATGGAATTGTAAGAGCATTTTCTTGGTCCTTTTCAGCATTTGGATTATCAAGTATTTCTTAATACAGCGGTCTGATCACCCAGTGTTGCAGGAAAATTGACCTTTGGCATATTGAAACATTCTGTCTCTTAGTGAATAGCTAATGAGCAGCTCTGGTAGGCATAGCTGACCTGGCCTAGCTGCTGTGGCCTGCTTTATGTGGTTGTCCAGAAATTTGGCACATGGGATAAAGGCAAAGGCATGCCTTCATTCTTTGTGTGCCAGATGAGGGCACTCATGGCTAGGTTATTGTCCAAGAGAACAGTTGCCTTGTTTGGCTGGACTTCCTGGGATGACCATGAAAATCTTCCAGAGGTCTTCTTTTTATCATGCAGAAGGAAAAATGGCACAGGAGATAGAGGAGATACAGGATGGAAATGTTTTCCAGGACTGGAGAATTAATTTACATATACTTCAAAGTAAAGTACTTGCACTCTTGCACTACAGAAATGAATTTTTTTTCCAGAAATGGTCTCATTTATTGCAAAATAGGTGGCCATTTCCATAAAAACAGCCTTGCTGCAAATTTCTTTCTATATTTCCAGTACCTTTTTGTTCTTATTTTTTTCTTTTTTTTTTCTTTGGCTTTAGGTTAGAATTGGTTAGTTTATTATAAGCCATAAGAAAGTTTTCGTTCTTTTCTGAAGTAGCCTAAATTACATGACCCTTGATATTGACATTTTATGTCAGACAGCATCACAGGTTACGAACAAAACCGTTTTAAGAATAAGAAGTCTTGTCAGTAATTATGCACAGAAATTTATTATTACTAAAGGGTAATTTTTTTTTTTAAAGTCTCATAACTTGTTCCTCCAAAAACTTCTCTTTTACCATAGGCAGAGGAGCAACAAGCAACTCCCTGCAGGTGCCAGATAGAGCACCAAGCAACAGGTACAAATTACAAAAAGAGCAAAGGATCAGAGCATGTTGAGATGAGGAGACATGCAAGACCTCTGATACAGAACACATAAGATGGCCAGTAGACCAGAAAATATCTAGATCAACAGAAATTATTTAAACCAAACTTCCCTTTGGTAGATGGGTAATTGCATGATCTATTTAATCGACTTTACTGAAGGGTTAATATATTTTCTCTGGTAAGGCAAATACTGTCACATTTATTTTTTTTTTAGTACAACCACAATGAGGGAGCCTCTTCTGATCCATTTGTTTGGCCTGATAGTCTCCATTTTTTTGTGTGTGTTATCATGCATTTTTGAGAGGACCTAAACTCTTCAGCTTGCTCATCCGTGCTCTTTTTAATGAAGTATATGTGGTTGAATGAAACATCTATGAAAGGCTTGATTCTATTAGCCACTTAAAGTATCCCATTTGCAGTAAATTAGGATAATGAAGATCTATACAAATTGTTCAGTAGTGCATGCTTATGAAATTGCTAAGAGAAGGACATGCAGAAAACACACATGGAAAGAATAAACACAGCAAGGAAATTCAGCTGGAGTCAACAGATCATTAACAGATAATCAAACACAGATGATATAGTTTTGCATATTAAATTCAGTCCTGATGTAGAAGGATCCAAATAAGGCTAATGGAAGATACTGTCATAAAAAGGTGCAATCTGCTTATTTGCTATCGAGAGAAGAAAGACAAATAACCTAATCAGTAGCTCAATTACTTGGACATATTCACCGTTCTACTAGTGCACAATCTATTAGTCTACAAGTCTCAAGTTCAGCTGGTGAAAGAAGTGTAGAAAAGTGGTAGAAAGGAAGTGCTGAAGCATTGCCACTAATTGTATTTAGTAAAACAGATGCCCTGGAGAGAAAAATAATTCCCTGTGGATAACTTTGTCACTTCAAGTAGATTGTATCTAAAGGTTATGCAGTATTCAATTAAGTTTGTCTGCATCAGAGCCAAAGGAGCCCAGACCTCCATGTACCTTTTTTGCAGTCCGAGGCTAGGCAGATCAGTGAGGAAACCTGACGTCCCTCGATTCATCACAGTACCCCCCTCCATGTGAGGGGACTGTTTTAGAGGAACAACCACCTGTCTCAGTCTTGTCCATAACATCTACTGGAAATGTTACCCTGTGGATGATGCATTCCAAACCTTTCCTGAGCTTTCTCTTGGTGAGTTCTAGTTGGCATGGGCCAAAATTCTGTTGCTATGTTAACCAACAGGATGGACCGTGCAGCACTTGTTTCTTGGTCCTCTCTTGTTTAGTAGTATATTTTTAGTCTGGTGTTTGGGGCAACCCCCTTGAACCTTTCTTACCATAAAAAAGGACAAACTAAAAAATTATCTTTCTGATTGTGTGATTTCTCTTATGTTTTCTCCTGTATCCTGCAATACAGGTTGACATGGGAGGTATTGTAATCTCCACGAGTCTGGCTGCCAGTATTTTTGAAAACAATGTGAATGTAGCAGATCTGTCCCCTGTCATGCCTGCGAGTTGCTGAGGGTTCCAATGAAAGAAAGACATTAACTTTGGTCCCACTCTTGAACATAAATTAAAAAGCAAAATTTAACATAGTTGAGTAAGCAAGCAATTGGTCCTGCCTGATCACTAATTTTGAAAATTTTAGACTCTAAGGCTAGGAGTAAAGGTGTTTCTAAATGTTAATGAGAGTAAAGCCCACCAAGTCTGTCTGCAGATATTGATATTGAACTTTTTGTTCTCCATTAATGTACACCTATGGAAAACTCTCTTCTTGCTTTCTCCCTTCAATAGGGGATGCAAGAGTCTGAAATCCAGCTGTGATGTTCATCAAACAAGGGGGCAAGGACAATTTTTCCTTGTTGTTCAGTGTAAGGTTATTTCTTCTTTAAATGGTAGATAGCTCCCAAGTAATTGTAAAGGATCTCTAGGGAATGGCCTTTAAAGGTCACTTTAACCCAGTGTAATGTAATTAAATTAATTACTTGGAAACATGTTTTAAAATCTCATTAACCACATTTATATCTGTCACACAAAAGTTTGCTCAGATATCAATACCAAGCATGCTGGAGTAAGGTCAAAGTCTTCTTAGAAGTGCATGCAAAATGATTTTTTTTTTACATGACACCAGGGAAAGAATTATCTCAGAATTATTCTAGTTTAATCTGCATGGATAAAAAGCATTCCACATTTAGTTTTATGTAAAAACTGAGTAGAATGGAAAAAAACCCTGCATTCTATCCCTTTTTCACCTTGTTACAGTCATGAAATCTACAGGCCTGTTGACAGGCTGGTTGCAGGCACTCCAACCTGTTACAGAGCTGCCTGGCTGAAGGTGGAGAATGGAATGTGCAGAGAGGCTTGGCATAGAAAGAAGTAGGTTTTTCTGTATTTTTTTAAATTATTTTTAATAATCCTGGCTCATGTGCCATGCAGCTTCCTTAACTAATTTTTGCATGGATCATAGTAAAAAAACACATGCCACTGTATGGTTCCTGCATTGTGTCTGGTGTATTCAAGTTTACTGTGTTCTCTGTATGTTGATAGACTGGACTTGCACCTCAGTTAGACTGCAAGGTCACTGCAGAAGGTTTTGTGTAGTTTGATTTCTCCAGGATGTGCCAAGTGCACTTGCTGACAATTGAAATTGTCCTCATTAATTTTCATCAGAGTTGCAGATTGTCTTCACCATGGTGTAGTCAGATAAACGGAGACAGAGAAGTGACCCAGAGCTTGCCAGAAGGAATGAGTGATGAAAGTTACCTCAGAAATATTTATTCTGTGAATCACTCCAGCAATGTGTCCCACAGTCACTAGGCTATTGATGTTAAGTGTGGATTTTCTTAACACTCGAATTGTTTCTGGAGCCATGGGGCTATTTTATGTCAGGAACTCAGCATTTACTTTCTATGAAGGAAGTTGTGAGCCTTCATGATTTTAAAATAAGTCTTAGAATCACATTCACATGGCACAAAGCAGTGGCAGGTAAAACTTTCCAAATACTAATATATTGTAATAGTCTTATGATCCTCTGGGATATGGAACAGGATTATTACAGTGTTAGACACAGACATACAGTGACTTCTATGAGCAAGTAATTCTCAAATCTGTTAGAGATATATTATGTGGAGACAAAGTGATCAATGTTCTAGGGACAGTTCCGATCACATTTGTTAAACTGACGGGTAGAAGTGCTGGCTGATGCTTAAGGGCTCTCTCTAGTTTCCAGAGAGTAAGGGAAGGTTTTGTGTCAAATTTCCTGACCTGGAGTCAGCAGGAGGAGGGCTGCAAGCACCAATATGTGGAAGGCACCCTGTTTAGCCCCTAGTACAGGGAAACATTGGTTTCCTTGCTGTAATGCATTTCCCTGCTGACCAGACTTTTGCTGCTGCTTTGTGTTTTTTTTTCCCACCAGAATTATCACCAGCTTGTAGGTAGTATAAAGTGGGCATATCTAAGCAGAAAACGTATATAAATTAAAGGTTCAGTCCTGGTTTGGTTTTTTTTTGTTGTTGTTGTCGTGGTGCTTATTTTTTTCCTGTATTTATTTTAATGGTGGCTTAAAATTGATGTTTGAAATAGGTATTATAAAATCACTTCGGAAAGTGGAGTTCCTTTGCTCAAATGGCAGCTTCTATAATTAGCCAATTTATGATCTTTTAAAACATGGGAATTCCATCTCTATTAACTCTGCAAATAGTCTCTAAAAGGCAAGGAGACCAGCAGAGCTGGGCAAACGATCATTTTATAAGAGAACAATGAAAAAAAACCCAACAAAAGCCAGAAAGTCTTCACATTTTTTTCATTAGTGTGATTTTTTTGGTTTGCTTTTTTCTTTTATAGCACTGTGTGAAGTTCTGCATCCCTGCTTATCACCCCTGATTATCATCCCTGCTTATCATCCCGTCTCCTCCTCTCAAACACACAATGATGAAAAAGCAGAGAACCTGTAAGTCTTGACACTCCCTGAGAAGGGACATTGGGAACAAGTGCTCCTCTCAATGTCTTACCAAGAGAGAAAAATGAAGTGATGAAATCTTACCCACCTTGACTTTGAGCCCGGGTTGCTTGGGCTTCGATGGTCCTTTTGGGTCCCTTCCAACGCAGGATATCTATGAACTACTGAAAGAGAGGATTTCCCCTTTCCTGGGCAGCAGAGAGAGAAGCCTGATGTTGAAAAGAGAAGGAACAACAACGGTGTCCCTGGGGAAGGAGGAAAGCGGTGACCCCGTTGTGCTTGCCTGCGCAATGCCCTGGGAGTGTGGCCACAGGGCTGATGGGATCAGCCGTGCTCTGTGTGTGCATGGCAAGGTCAGCAGAGCCCCTCAATCACTGCTGCAGGAGGGAGTGATATACTGCTTCCAGTTCATCGTGGTAAACAAATTCTTAATCCTCTGTTTCCCAATTTCTTCTGAGTCAGAAGAAAACTGAGAGAAGCTTGGCCTTGGTCCCATCAGCACAAAGGCCTTTCCCCTGGGCTGGATGAAGCACCTTGCCTGGGTTCCACAGGGGAACAAATGTGCTGTGTGAGCTGCTCAAGGGGAAGGACATCTACAACTCCAGAGCCATCCTGCTCCCTCTGGCATTCAAAAAATTTGGATGATATCTGCTCTGTTTGGAACACCCATCCACACAAATGTATCTACTACCCATATAAATATTATCTATATATATGTAAATGCTTTCAAAAATATACTTTTCTTTAAGAAATTAAATTTGCTCATCTTTATGCTAATTTATAGAGGTTCACCTAATAACTAAGATTAGCTTGATTTGGTCATTCCTAAAAGTGCTACAAATAGCCGGAAAAAAAAATGAAATTCATGACTGAATTGTTGACACCTTGTCTTCATGCCCTGTATTTGCTGTGTGTATTGATTCTTTGAGTGCATATTTTGTTATTTAAGGGCCTCCCTTGGTTCTTTAAACTTTTTTTACTAGTGCTATTGAAATTTGCTTTGCACATGTGGTTCTGTATCTTCACTGTCTATGAAAAGAAATTAGGTAACCAAATCTTAAATCTTAAATTATGAAACTTGTGAACTGCCTATGAATTAATGTGGCCAGGAAATGTGTGATTTTAGAAAATAGCCTCCCAAAAAGGGGTGGAAAATATTTATTTACCAGTTTTGAAGTGAAGCTGTAACAACTGTATGAAAAAAGTAGCATGATATGACTGTGTGCAACTGCACATATCCCTTCCTATCTTGCATTCCTTAACCTAAACATTGCATAAGCCTCAAATTTTGTGAACTAGAGGTGCTCAAGTAATTACAAGTAGAAAAATTAAAATACATTAATTTTTATAATTTAAAAACTAGATTTCATGTGCAGAAAACCATAAAAAAGAGGAACTTAAATTTTGCTATCTGAGTGTTTACATGAAAGTTATCCTAGAAACTCCAAGGTTATTAAACCCTTGGCTCTGTAATGCATTTTATGCTTAGCAAATTATAATGTAAAATGTGTCATGTTCAGTGGCCTAGTTTCTTAACTGCTAGTACCCAGGGTTCACTGGCATAAAAGTCCCTGATAGTCACTTAAATTCTGGTTGATATCTTACTAATGAAAGAAAAAAATTGTGCTGTGAGAGACAACTGCTGCTGTCTTTCTTCTCAGACCATCTCTCTGTCACTGAGCTAATGGAGCAATTCTGTGCTTCAGTCCAGCAGCAGACATTCCTGTAATTGTCTGCAGTCTCATACTAAATGCTTCATCCAATAAATAGCTTTTAGCTTTAAGTCATTTCCTCCACTTCAATACACTGTGTTCAAAGATGTAATTAAAAACTAATGCTGATCTCTAACACAAGTTTACCCTTGCAAACAGTCATTCACCATCTGGAGGTTATGCGGTACAAAGAGATTATCTAAAAAGGAAAACGTACTGGTATTTGATGTCCCCTGAAAGATATAGAATTAATTTTCCTTTGTTTGCATAAATCAGGAGCAATTCCACTGTATACTCATCATAATTGTATATTGATATGGATTTATATGATAATGTGACTTGTATGATGCTGGCTGTGCAGAAGAGAGGAAAAATGAAAAGTCAGAAGGATAAAAAAATGGGCCCTTATTCCTGCTCCTCTAAACTTCTTTCTACAGAAGCATCTGTCTTGGAAAAACTAAGATGAAAGGATGTAAAACTTTCTTTAGCCTGATGTAATGGGTAAGGGCAGCACCAAAAACCCCACATTTGTCTTGCTTCATCCATTGTAAAACAATGTAGAGCAGAAAGAGAATTCTTGCAAACTATGAGTTTTATCATTGGTCTCATGATACTTAACTTGATCCGAAAAAAAGGAAAAAAAGAAAAGTCAACAAATTCTCTGATTTCTCAAGACTTGTGTAAAACTTGCTTTTGTTTTGTTTTGTGTTTCTATTACCTCATTCCTGATGTTAAAATAACCAAAACAAGACAAAAACAACAACCAACAACTGGTAGAATGTAAAGCACATGCTCAGAAGGCCAATAAAAGAATGGATGGTTTTAAAACATATTTATTTTTTAACCTAGAGTGTGATTTTTAGGCCATGGTAGAGGAAGTGATGTATGACTTTTACATTCCTTGGTCTGTCCTCATAGAAATATGGCACTGGGGTGATTAGGTGTTAGCCGAATAGCTGGGCCAACCTCATATCTCACTGCTGCTAGAAGGAAAAAGCCCTCCCCTGTTTCGGTTCCCCTCACTTCTGTTGTTCAGCCCGTCCTTGTATTTGCACAGATTTTGGCATGTGGTTGCCACTCTGTAAGCAGATTTATCTGTCTAACTCAGGAGAAAAGACTTCACCCTCTGCATTGGATTATCTTTCTCTCGCACTAGCAAGCTGATCTGCATCACCACAGGGGCTGAGCAGGGCAAGGATGGGTGCCAGGGAGGGACTAGGAACATTTGGTTTGAACTAGGGGGTAAAGGGTAAGAAAACGAGCTTTCTGGTTTTGGGGGTGGAAAACCATCAGGTTCAGTTGCAATAGCTAAAAACGTCACCCTGAGAAGCACAAGGCATCTGACTTTGAAGAGAAGTAACATTGATAAAACTTTGATGCCTGCTGGACACTGATAAGGGCTCTGAGGGGGTTCTGACTCCTTCCTCTTTTAATGAGCCTTCTGACACCTTTCCTTCTTCTTCATGTATATCCCTCAGTGAACCTGCCCAGAGAGCCCCTGACCATTATCTGTGTGGTGAGGGTAATATTTTTTTCTGGTGACCTTTCTACATAAAGCTTTCATGGTAGCTGTGTAGTGAGTAAAACTATTGCAAGAGAAATTTGATGTAGGGTTATTAGTGTTTAGTTTCATTAAAACATAGTCCTACTGAAAAAAACAAGTTGTTTCTAAGTACTAAAGAGGGAAGTCTGAGGAAACTTGTACTGCCATAACATTTTTTTCATTTTGAAACAAGACTATTCATGTAAAGTAAAAAAAACCCCAACAACCTTGCAACATATTTCACATGCTCACAGACAAAGAATGTGTCAAGTAGAGAAACCTTTCTCAGTTCACCTTTGAATATTTCATTTCCTCTCATTTTTCCCTCATAGAGAACACTCTGTGTGTGTGGGATATCTTTGGAGATTGATTTTCACTTCAAGAAATAATAAAAGCACCTTTGTAAATATTTGAGTGACCTTGAAAAGGCGCTGATAAATGGAGAGCATGTACTAATCACTGCTCTTTGAGGGATTGTTTTCAGCAGCCTTGTCAGGTTGGGAATTGCAACCACTACACCAGTAGTGGAGTTTCAGATCTCATTTCAAAGACATTCAAATGAAGAACTGCCAGTTGTGACACATGCACTTTTATTATCCTGCAGTTGATTGATATCTTGCTGGAGGCCACAGTACCTGTGAAATATTCGGCATCTTTTAAACAATTCCAGCTGTATCTGCTTTAAATAACACAGTACTTACAATGGAAAATGGCCAAAGAACAAATGATTTGTTTTTCTAATATATCATTCATTCCTAGATGTATAGATATCATGGAAGTCTATTCAGGGTGTACATACAAACACGTGTATACATATATAACTGGGAATATATAAGGATGTTTAAAAGCACCTTTGTAGTGACACAAGCATTGTAGAACCTGTCTTAGAACAGATTTTTTTTTTCTTTTTTATGTCTCTAAAAGGATAAGAGAAAATCCTGGACAGTATATCCAAAATGAATGTTCTTTCTATTATCACTAATCACACTATAGGGCAAGTATGAGAGAATAAACTACTGGCAGTATTTGTACATGTATGTTTCCACAGTACCTTTTCATTTGTTCCAGATAATATATCCATAAAAGTCTCTCTAAAATTAAATTAGAATTATATAATGGCCTGAGTTGATAGGGACCTTAAAGATTGTCTAGTTCCAGCCTCCCTGCTGTGGGCAGGGACACATTTCACATTTCACCAGGTTGTTCCAAACTCCGTCCCATCTGGGCTGACCATTCCTGAACAGGACAGGGGCATCCATAACTTCTCTGAGCAACCTGTGCAAGTGCCTCACCGCCCTCATTGGAAAGAATTTCTTCCTAATATCTAATCTAAGTGTACTCTCTTTTAATTTGAATAAATTCCCCTTTGTCCTGTCACTACATGCCCTTGTAAATAGTCTCCAGCTCTCTTACAAGCTCCCTTCAGGTATTGGATGACCATAACTAGGTCACTCGGAAGCCTTCTATTTTCCAGTCTAAACAATCCCGATTCTCTCAGCCTTTCCTAGGAGAGATGCTTCATCCCTCCTCTGAACTC